>OW026360.1:70892219-71272995 GCA_932273835.1 Sarcophaga variegata
GGCCTCTGCTACACCATTGACTATAGCACCTGTCAGCAAGAGAGCAGAATGAGCTTCATTTTCCAGACTGACATCATTTTTGGTGGAAACGGCTGAGCCAAGATAAATAAATTCCTTGACTATATCGAAAGTATAGTTATCGGCCATTATCTGAGATCCAATATGCTGCACGTCCCTACTTGTCGATAACATATACTTCGTTTTAACCTCATTTACTGCCAGACCCATCTTAGTAAACTCCCGTTCAATAGCACTAAAGGCAACAGTAACATGTCACTTGGTACACCCTATGATGTTAATGTCGTCAGCGTACGCAAGCACTTCCGCCTTCCGCAGAACACTCTTCATGACGAAGTTGAAGAGGTCGCATGATAAGGGTTCGCTTTGTCTGAAACCTCGCACAGTATCAAAAGGTTCGGCGAGGTCTAGTCCTACGGAGATTCAAGAATTGCTCAGACATTGCGGCAAAAACACGATCACTTATCTGGCTTTCGAAGGCCGCTTTATAATGGACAAAAAGATGGTGTGTGTCGACTTGTTTTTCGTGGGTCTTTTCGAGGATTTTACGTGGTTTAAAAATCTAGTCGATAGTGGACTTGCCAGGTTTGAAGCTGCACTGATAAGGTCCAATCAGTGTTTTGACGTCGTTCACACGATACACCCGTAAGAACCTTATATGCGATAGTGAGAAGGCTTATACCCCTATAGTTGGCGCATATCGTAGGGTCTCCCTTCATCAGAACAGCTGGTGCATGCGCCCTACCAATTGATTACTTCCGGTTGTCGTCATCGCCTTGTAGCAGAGTAGGGAAATGTTTCCTGCTGCGAATCTGTTCCCAAATTTCCATTCTCATCTTTGCAGGAAGACGTTCCGGGCTTAAAACTTTCAGTTATACGTTTAACCTTTTGATAGAATTTTCGATCGCCGTTCCTACATCTACTTATCTTAACTTCCTCCCGCTCTCGCCTTTCCTGCTCCCTCTTCTTGGGTCTGAAAAGGAGTCTCTCATTCCTTCTACTCTCTGTATAGTTCTCGACAATGGCTCGCGGAGCGGCTGACTGCAACGTTTTCTTGTATGCGGCAGCTGCCTCGCGACTCTTCTCATCGTACCATTGATTTCGTTTGTAGTTCGCAAGGAGTGACGGTTTCCACAGTAGTTCGCAAGGAGTGAGATATGTTGGCCAACAGTCCACCAATGAGTTTAGCTGTGGGACGACAGAGCTTATCTGAGAGTTGAGCGCAGAACGCCTTAGATGCCCCTTGTGATCGCAACCTCTTAACGTCCAGCTTTCGCAATGTACTAGAACGAGCAGAGCTCGAGGTGCTACTACGCAATCAAAACTTTTCTGCGACAAGATTTGTCAAAATATAGACTTGAAAAAAAGCAATAAATTCAATATTATCGGGCTTTGGAGAATCAAAGAAAATCGTACAGCATAGAAATCAGTTCAATGCCAGTGTGTAAATGTTGTGATAAGGGGAAGGAATCACCAGACCATATACCTGAAATGTGTGCGGCGATAATAGGTTTTAAAAGAAAACACCTGGATACATGTCAAGTGCTGGACAGGCGGTTATTCTTAATGGCTCCTAACAACATACTGAAGTTTGTTAGACAACGGAATTGGGGAAGAAGTTTCATGGATACACAATGTAGATGGAGGACAGAGCAATAAGTAGTCACGTCGTTGTAATCTAGTACCTCTATGTAACAGGTTGTCCATGGATTTTTTTAATGTTCATCACTATTTCCAACGGTGTGGATATTGAGAGTAATTTTAATATATTCCCTAATTTAAATGAAATTAATTGACTGTGCCACATTATTAAATTTCTATTCAACAAAAGTAAGTAACGCAAAAATTTATAAAACAATGTTTTAAATTTCGGTTGTATCACGATATTTAAGAAATTAAATTTCTTATGAACTTATAAAATCTGAGAGTTTGTTATGCAGAGCGTATGAGTGTTAAATTTTATGCGATATGCGCACTATGTATGATTACGCACTTGTTAATCATACGCAACGTGTCCCAGAGAATTTTTGTTTTTTCGTTCAGATGAGGCCGTGAACATATCTTCCAGACTTTAAAAATTTGAAAGCACGAATTACGTTTCCTAGTGTGTGTCTTTACATACATACATTCATACATAATTGGTCATTACAACCCTATAGTCGGGTTTACGACCTAGTGTGCCTTTAGATGAATTGATGAATTGGAATTTACATCAATTCTTCTTCTTCTTGTTCTTTGGAACAAAGTTATTTTCTACCTTACAGCAAATAATATCAAATAATGTCAAAGAGCACTCCACTGAATCAACTGATATTTTCCCATATATATTACTGAATACATGATCTATGCAGGTTCCACTGATGGGTCTCGTGACAAAAGAATGACAACTCTAACAATCATAATTAAGGCATAAGTTTTCCAATTCTGGATATTGCTGGTGGTGAAATGCGTCAATATTCGTATCCCCAACCATTATGAGAGCATTTTGTGCATGAGCATCCATGAATTCTTCAATTTTCTTTAAGAACTGATCAATCATACATTTTTGCTAACGATATATAGATATTATCTTCAAAGGTTTGTTGTCATTTCGGAAATTTTGTAAGGAAATTGAAATAAAATCAATAAAATTACCACTTTTGCATTGTTCTACAACAATTTGAAGGTTTTTGTTGACATATAATGATGTCCCACCACATCAATCACTCCTACAACCATGAATATCAGAGTAAATACAGAGAATAGAATAAATCTGTATTAAATTATCATAAAACGAAGTCTCCTGATTCGCAATAACATCCGGTAATTTTGAAAGACTTACAATTATCGACCTAAATTTATTAAATTTAGTAAGTGATGAAACACTTCCAATATTTGTACAAATAATATTCAGAAAAGATCTATTTAAATTGTATAAGTAATTATTATATTTAATAAACGTTTTGAAATATTGGTTATTAATCATAAAAAATTGAGAGAAAAAAGAATAATACACCATATTAAGGCTGACATATCAGTAATTAAAAAATATTAAAAAACAATTATCATTATCATCAGTGCCATCCCCATGTTGGACAGTAGCATTATTGTTGCCCTTTTCTAGGGTTGAGAAGTTGTTGCATTCAGAAGTAATTTATCTACGTCCTCTTCATATCTTACTACTTGCGCTCTGAATGTCTCACTCTTCTTATAAAAAATTCTTCCACCTCTTGCAAACACGAACGAGTAACGTACATTTTTGTGGGCTCTAGAAGGTCCAATGTTTATTTACTGTCGCTGTGGTCTAACATGTAGTGTGTTGGCTTATTAGGCGAACCCCAAGTCAGCATCTCCAACTAAACGAAATATAAAAAAATATTTTTTAGGCGACTTCCTCTCCGCAGATTTCTGGCAAAAACTCAGAGACTAAATAAAATTGCCATGAAAAGTTTCTCCATACGCTCCATTTTCGCTTCGCTAGATGGGCACGACGATTTTGACGATTTTGTCAAAAAAAAAACATCTTTTCGGATAAAGCTCATTTCCATCATACATTAATAAGCAAAATTGCCATATTTGAGGCTCAGAAAACCCGCACTTGGTCTTACAGAATGATGCTTGTGGAGCAGAGGCATCATTGGCTGATAGTTCTTTGAAAATGAGGACGGCGCAATAATTACGGTCACCTATCGCACCACGATACCCGAGCTTTTGTGCCCAATCTTCATGGTATTGATGTCAACGATGTATGGTCTCATGCTACATACATAATTGGTCATTACAACCCTTTAGCCAGGATTACGATCTAGTTTTTCACACCACTTATGTTGTGTGCGTTAATTTTTTATACATGTGTGGTGGGACCTACAGTTTAAAGTCGACTCCGAACGATAGATTTTTGAGAAACTTTTCATGGCAATGTTATTTACTCTCAGAGTTTTTGCCAGAAATCTGCTTAGAGGAAGTCGCCGAAGAAATACTTTTTGTATATTGTTTTGATGTCTGACCTGGTGCTCGAACCCTGATTTTACGTCTAATTAGCCAACACACTACCTGCTAGACTACAGTCTCATGCTACAATCGATTTATTGCGTCAAACGTGTGATGGCTGTTTAGAATTCAAGAACTTGCGATTTGTCGCCGTTGGACTCTTTTCTGTGTGGTCGGGACAATTGAGCAATTAAAGGCAAACATTCCTGATAAAGTCGAAAAAGTGGCTGAAAATTGGTCCGATCGAATGAGGTATTGTGAAGCCAGCCGCGGCAGCCATATAAATGAAATAATATTTCATCTCTAACCGTTGCACTTGTCTTTCAGAACAAAATAAAATTTGGCAGAATATCAAAATCGTTCTTGTTTTATTACATTGTTAATTTTACGCTTTTAAATGGCCCACCCTTTACAATTATAATTTGGGAATAATAAGTTTCTCGATCTTGATGCTTGTATAAACATAATAAAAAAAGTTCTTTTTTCTTTTATAAGTGATTCCCGAGTGTAAATTCATACAAATATTATTATTGGAATTAACTTAATCACGCTAGCAAAAATCACGATGTGACAAATAGAAGAGAAAAGTTCTTAGAAAATTTAAAGAGATCATATAAAATTGCACGTTAATAACCTAAATAATAAAAAATTCCTAATTTTTTTAAATTTATAGCTCTTAACTAAACGGGTGAGAATAGTGCTATCATCAGGCTGTGTCAATTGAAGCGATGTTTTATCGTTCTAGCGTGAAATAACCAAATATAAAACCTAAAGCATTTTAATACATCGAAAAACCAAGATGGAATACAGTTTTCCCAATTTAGTCCATTGTGTCTTTGAATCAGCTGGGAACACGAAATCGATGAAAATATCTTCAGTTTTCAAAGGAGGAGGAATAATTTTGTGATCGTTATGGTGAGGCACTTTAAAAATATTTCTCTTCATTATTTTTTTTTATAAATAAGCAAGAATCAAAAAAAGTCATATTTTTAAACTTAGCCAAAATTATAAAAAAACGGAAAAAATAATTATTTTTTACAATTATTTTCCCACAGTTACATAAAAATATTTTAATTCTGTATAATTTTTTTAAATTTAGATTTTTGTCTTCTTTTTTGCTTTCCTTGTCAATTTTGATAGCAAATACGATTTCCCCCTTTCTTTTCTCTAAAAGTGATTTATTTATGTCTGATTTCGTTTGTTCGTTTTTAAGGAAAAAACATTGAAGTTATAAATACGCAGCAATTTAGTAGAAGTGTATGTTTGTTGTTTGTGTTAGTATTCACTTGAGAATATATTTTTTTAAAACACCAGCGAATACAATTGTCTAAGCAGATATGTATGTTCGCGAAATTGAAAATAAAATTCAATTTCTTTCGAAACTTATGGGATGAAATTAATTTCAACGTTCCACAGGGTTCACTTAAGATTCACTTTGTTATTACGAAAATACCTTTTGCCAATCTGTTATTTTTGATCCCAGAGTGCGTTCAATTGTGTCTGTTGCTACAACATGAATTACCAATGTTAGAGTATTAAAAATACGAATAAACATTTTAAAATTTTTTTGTCAGATAATTCTTTGGAGCTTGGTTAATGGCTATCAGGGATCAGCAATGAATCGTTTTTTCGCTACTCATGAGTACTCATGAAATTTTGAGTATGAGTGAGTCAACAGTATTGAAATTTAACTACTCTGATTCATTCGTACTCACTACAACATTGATTTATAAGTACAGATTGCAATGAGTATGAATTCAAGCATGACATCAAACTCATAAAATTCGTAACATGTTTGATTCATAAGCCTACTCATCTAGATTCATAACTTTAGTCTCGAGTGACTCGAATCAGCCTTAGTTGTTGTTGCATTTACAAAACAAAAGAAGAAAGAAAAAGACTAAGACAGCAAACAAATACACAACCTACTAGTGAGTATTGAAGTGTTCGTACGCGAATCACACTTATGGTGATTCTTGTAAATGTTGAGTAAGAAGAGTCGAAATCAACAACATCATGCGTATTGTTAAGTGTGAGTACCATGACTACTTCAAACTTTAAAT
This sequence comes from Sarcophaga variegata, assembly GCA_932273835.1. Classification (NCBI taxonomy): domain Eukaryota; kingdom Metazoa; phylum Arthropoda; class Insecta; order Diptera; family Sarcophagidae; genus Sarcophaga; species Sarcophaga variegata. The sequence continues at coordinate 70,898,270 of OW026360.1, forward strand.
GTGAGTAGTATGGGTATGATATTAAAATAAGTATGAATGCGTAAAAGTATCAGAAATTATGAGTGTGATTCGAATCTACTTATCTTTTTGAAAAAAAAAATTATTTAATAGACAAAGTTATATTAGAAAACATGATAGTATAATCCAACTTGAAAAAGAAGAATTGAGAATAATTCATTGCATCATATGGTGGTAGAATATTTTAAAAATGTCGTGTGAGGTCATATAAAAAGCTCACCCAAAGCAGGGAAAAAACTATAGAGTTCCTTGATGGAGCCAAAATTTGGACAGGCTTTGAAAGGAGTGATGCAGACCCGAAGATGTATCGTAAACCAAAAATGCTCAAGCATCTTGTAGACTCCATCCAAATTGAATGATTTCAAGCTGCATGGGTGGAACAACATCGTTTTCGGCGGTACACTTCGTTCAACAAAGCAACCGGAGCATTGGAATGTTTCCAGACTTAAATGACAGCCATAAGGGCTGCGGTGATGACTATTGAGTGCGACATTGTCTCTGAAATAATATTCTGCCTGATATTTAGGAGTTTATCGCATCATTGGGTTTTAACATTCAACACGTATCTAACTGCCGGAAAATGGCGACGGCAAAAACCTTAATTCCTCAGGGGTATTCTTTACTAAACAAAATCCATGCTATACAAACTCTAGCATCAAAAACGACATGGGCTCATTTCTAAATATTAATTTCTGTAATATTGTGGTATTTTGACACAATCCGGGCAACATACGAACTATATTGAATACCATTAGTTGATGTCTTCTACCTTTATATTTACGTTAACGTAAGTCATATTCCTGAAGTCGCTACTTTGATTTGTTTTGTTTGCAATAGAAAGACCTTTAATGAGCCAGGCTTCAGATAAGAGATTTGAACGTTAAGTACTAATTTTCATTCAACGATATCAATATATTCCTAGTCTGTCCATGATAAAATGCCAAATATTTTTTAGCATGTTTGGCTTTGTCATATATCACGAATCTTGAATTTTAGGGTATGCCAAATAGTAAAGGGTCTGTTGCATAAAGATGCATAAATATGTTTTAGACCCTTTATCTCATTTTGATCAAGTATTTGGAGACAATAAACACTTTAAGTTATTCAAACACATTTAGAATTTTAATTCAATATTAGTAAAAATAATTAAGGTTAGGTTAGGTTAGAGGACGTGTACTTGTCAATTAAGACAACTACAGTACCCGGAGGTCGAATTGACCCATTGTACAACGTCCTAGTTTCTCACATCATTTATATTGTGTGTGTTAATTTTATACAGCTTAAAGTCGACTCCGAACGTAAGAGAACAAAAAAAATATCAAAGTGTAGTAAATATATTAAACTTTATCGATAATTTATCTTGTGATATTTTCTGAAATCTCTCAGCACCAATAGTTACTGAAAAATAACTGCATACTAAATTAAGGTTTATAGATAAATTCTCTAATTTGTGTGGTAAAATTCCGAAACTACGTATACATTTTGTTAAAGCAAACACAGCAAATCACTGAGGACAATGACGAGCACCAACATAATAATAACATGATTTAAACAAATTATCATCATGAAAATACTGGATAAGAATTATAAAATGCATTCAAATATATTCGAACATAAACGAGTTTACAAAAGGTTATGTCCATCTGATGAGTCCAACTTATGTGGGAGCGTATAAATATTTATGCGTGTATATACATATGTGTATCGTGTGTTTCGAATAATGGGCTTATTAAAATTCTAAAAACATCTGCACTAAAAACAATTAAGTTTTAAGTCAACACAATATTGTTCGAACAATTCAGTCTACAAAAACTACAACGACTGTCACGACAATAATAAAAACAAAACAAATATCATCATATATTTGAATTAAATAAGAGTTTGAAATACATTTGCATTACTAGCAAAAGAAAATGCATACACGTACTTATACAGTCACAATACAAGGGTTCCTCTTTTGAATTGTGTTTGTTATTACGAGTAAATGTGTAGGAATATTACTAACTTCGATTCACTATAGTTAGCTATACTTATAACCATAACGAAACATCAGTCCGATATTATTATTGGCTACCCTATCTCACAATATCTTGATGTACCAATTAATCGATATAAAGTATTGCAATTGTGCCTTATGATAATTTGTCGTTTCTAAATACTAACAGTTGGAATGAAAAGTCTGTAGAGTAAAATAGAAAAAAGTTCTCTGTATTTCGGCTTTTGATAATTTTTTATAAACCAAAGATTTCTTTTTTCTCAAAACAAAAAAAAAACACTGAAGTAATTAAACTAACAAAAATTTCACTCAAAATGGTACATTTCGCAAAAAAATAATATTTACAATGAACTAAATGAAGTACAAACATTAAGAAAGTAACAAGTATATTTCAAGAATATGGATAAAAGCAGATCAAACTATATATAAAAACTACGGAATATAGAAGAGAAAAATATATTAATAACAAAACAAAAAAGAGATTCTTGAAGTTGCCAAACACAAAGTAAGGAAGTATAAAAAAACAATTGCATTTAATATCATCAGGTAGATGCTCCGTATTATTGTTCAAATATAATTTAAAATGAATATTCGTCCGCAATTTTCGTTTTTAAATAGCTAGAATATGAGACTGGATTTATTTGTTAACCCTTTCGCAGCCACAAGTTTATAAGAGGCAAAGTTATCATTCTGTTTATTTAGAATGATTCATTAGATGTCCAAAAGACTTATTTTAAAACCAAATTACCAAAACCAATAGTGGCTTATCTGATTTTTCTTGGGACATATACATATGTATCTAAGATCGTTCCGGGATATCTTTTATATACATTTTTGTGAGACTTAAAATTAAGAGAAATGTAATTGGTTAGTGTATTTGGGGCAATAAATTTTTAATCTTTAATAAAATGAAGTATTTGTTAAAATAACGAAATGAAATATTAGAATTTTAGTCATCTATATACATATCGAATTTAGATAAGTAACCGCTACTCATTATTGTATACTTTGAATTTTATCCTATGCTCATTGATTGATTGTTTTTTTGCCATTCTTGAGAACATCTTGAACGTCTTCATTGTCGTAAAAATGATGTTTTCTATTTAAGTCCCAAACCGGGGCCTTAGCAAGGCACCCTCATATTTATTTCTACAGACTAGTACTCTATATATTGGAAAAATATGATAAGCCGTAAAGAATTCTCAATTATTTTAATGAGATTATCGAATTAATTTTTCTAATATATCGTGTAACAAGCTTCCAAACTTTTTAGTTGAAAGGACTAATAAGGAAAGGAAAAATATGATAAGCCGTAAAGAATTCTCAATTATTTTAATGAGATTATCGAATTAATTTTTCTAATATATCGTGTAACAAGCTTCCAAACTTTTTAGTTGAAAGGACTACTTGACACATTCGGAATATATTGTTACGAAAATGGAAATGGTGTTACATCGTTTAATATTAAAATGATAAACAAAAGCTAGAAAAACAAAAACAATGTACTTGTTTACATGATCAAGGAATTCGCTAAAATATAGCAACAACATCAGTATAAAAAGGGGATAAACAAGTAAACATGAAGCAGGAACAAACATTACCAGAATAAACGTAAACAAAATACACAAACAACGCTGAAACAACGATGTTTACATTTACAGAGATTTCGAGATTTCGATTTCATACCTTAACCTGCGATATAAAAGGCACGACAAAGCGGCAACAGAGTCAGTAAAAATTCAGTCAGTCTTGTGACACGCGTTGCGTGTGAAGAGAATAATTCTGGTTTGGAGATCTCCACTATAAAGATCGGTCCAACAATTGTTATTGTTTACGCAAACGAGTGTAAAGCAGAATAAGAAACAAAGTAATTGTTGTTTTTTACATCAAGAATTGCACGAACAATAAAGAAATTAATTAAATCTGAACACAAATTTATTTCTATTTTTATTGCTCATATTTCAAACATTTTTAAAACGTAACAATATTCTATCTGTCCCCATTTAAAAACAAGATAATCGTTTCTATGCCTCGGTCCTCGTCTTCTGTCAAAAGCTTTTGATTTATCTGTCTCGCCGACACTATTGTCTCCCATCAAAATTGGCAAAATTTCATTTTCGCTGAGTTTAGTAACTTCATGTTCTCTTCAAAGCATAATGTGCAATGTGGTAACAGTAAGGAATCGTAACCTATAATCGTAACTAAGTAGAAAATGTCCCTTACGGACAAAAGGGGCACTAGTATCCTTTAGTGTCTACATTAAATTTTTAAGTATTCAACGCTAATAACTTTTAATATTTATTAATAACAAATTAAGGTTCTATTAAGGCGATTATAAGTAAACATTGAAAACAAAATTTCAATACGCTGTAGATCCAACGTTTTAGTAAATTGTTGACTTGTTTTAAAAAAATTTAATACTCGTTTAAATGATATAATAAAATATTATAAAATTAAATTGTCATCATTTTTTTTTGAAATGAACACAAAATTTGGAAAATATTTGGTTTCAAATTAATTTAATTCAATATTATAATATAATCAATAATATTCAATTAGTAAATACATAAACTGCACACATTCAGATAAAACTAAATTTAAAAGACATTCAAATTTTAATTTGGTGCTCTTACTTCTACAAAAAATAATATTTCTTTGAAAATTTTCCTGAAATCGTTAATATGTGTGCCTATTTTCTTTGGGCGACCCTTAATCTAATTACAAAGTAAGTTCTATGCCAACTGCTTTTACGTTCATCGGCTTGCTATTATTAATTGATATGGTTCTGGTGTCATTAAGTTAATCGAATGCAAATTCATGCATTTTTGGCGAAACAAAGACGTTACATAATTCCGAACATGAACAGTCTACACATGTCTAACAGAGATACGTAAATGTTTGTGGAGGTTTGTTTCCTATATGTGTATGTATAGTATATAACTGAACAAATTTTCCTATACACATATACATATTTGTATGTGTAAGAGAGAATGAAAATATTCTCAAAGCAACTGAATGTTGACAACAGCCTAGAAATGTGCTGTAATGCTTCCAGACACAAACAAAACATTTATATGGCTTTGTTATGTGGTCAATAATTACACATTGTTTGTATGTAAACCACATACTGATTAGGAAATTGACGCACACGTGATTGAATTGAATAAAAGTAATACTACTTTGTTAGTAATATCATGTAAGTTGCATACATACATACATTACATACACCAAGAATAGTAGAAAAGCAAGGCAAAAGCATTCATACACCACGCATTTTTGTTTGATATACCGATTTTTAAGAAGGAAATAGTGTTCAGTAGTTGTCAGACAATTTTGGTCTAAAAACAATTTTTGTTTTCAATACATTTATAAAATATTGTTACGTTTTTACCTTTAAAAACGTTAAAAATATGAGCTCGTAGTTTGTAAATAATTTAAAAATAAATTTGTGTTTAGTTTTAATTAAAATTCTTAATTATTCGCACAAATCAGTGTGCCACTGTTCACAATTTGTTGTACAACAACAATTGCTTTTTTTGTTATTCCTCTGTTTATACCACTTGCATAAAAAATAACAATTACTAGGTAATTATTCGACAGATCTTTGTAAGAGAGGTCTTCAAATCATGATTATCCACACAAGACTGACAGAACTTCACCAACTCCGTCACAAAACAGTCTGATGAATATTCTTGAAGGCGAATATTCATGACTTCGCCTTCACGAAATCTTTATAAATGTAAACATCGTTGTTTACATTTTTTATTGTAGTGTTGTTGTTATATATTTGTTTACTTGTTTACCATTTTTTAGGCTAATGTTTTTTTGTTATATTTAGCAGTACGATAATTTGTAAACAGGTTTGTTTACTGCATTGTTTTGTTTTTGCAGCTTTTGTTTATAATTTTAATGTTAAGCAATGTAAAAGCACAACACCAGTATCTAGATTTTCGCAACAATATGTCAAACTTATATTTTATAGAATTAAAGATTATAAAATTACCTCTCAGAAAATATAACTCTTAAGGCGTTGTCAATATTATTATCCAAAATATGGAAATATTGGTATATCAAACATAAATGCTTGGTGTATGAGTGGTGAGGGTAGTATATAATAAATATTGGGTTATATATGTTTAATGTTTGATGTGTTGCTGGTTCGTTTTTTAATTGTTCCTTTAATTTTGTTTGAAATAAAATGTTTTTGATTTTGTTGTTTTTGTAATTTTAATTTGTCTAATTTATTAAATTCAATATGTAGTTCTTATGTTATTTTATTTACAAAATTGTTTTGTTTTAATTTGATTGTGTTTAATTTCAATTTATGTTTCTATTATATTGTTTTTGTTCACAGTTTTCACTTTGTTTTTGTTCTTGTTTTTTTGTTTAATAAAAAAGGGTCACAATATTTGTTTTTAATGTTTTGGATGTTCACTGTTTAATTGTCGAAACTAGAGTGAGTCTATGCAAAAAATACTTTAATGTTAAGTAGTAATGAAAAGAATGTTGAAAAGAATGCAAGAGACAACAAAGCATAAAAATCTCACATAATGTTAAACGTTGAACATTCCGGCCCCCATGACTTGGTGAAGTTTACCACAGGTTTTGAACAGGTCCTATTTGTGGGTTGTGGATCGGTAAGTTGCAAAGCCTCATGAAGTTGTTGACAGATATGGCATCATGATGTACGTTAACGTATACTGCAAGAAAATTGCCAATGTTTGGGGTGTTGAGATTGTTGGGATGCCATACCTGTAAGTATAAAATTAGAACAATATTAGTGTATGTAAATGGTTAGGGGTTATATTAATTTGCAAACAAAACCACAATTTTTGTAATTGATCTGGTGATGACTCCATTTTTTGTTTTGATGTCTACAACTCTACAGTTTTGATCAGGTCCAAGATAGGTTTTGATGATTCGACCCATTTGCCATTCATTGGGTGGCAAGTTGTTGTTTTTGATGACTACCAGATCGTTGATTTTAACGTTGTCCCTTTGAATCTTCCATTTATATCTGCGTTGAAGTTCAATCAAGTATTCGGACTTCCATCTTTGGCAAAATGAGTGGTAGATGACCCTTAGGCGTTTCCAGCGGTTAATGAGATTCAGATTTTCGTTGTTTACATCTGGTTCAGCTGGGGTCAATAATGCGCTACCAATAAGGAAGTGTCCAGGGGTCAATGGATTAAGGTCATTTGGGTCATCGCTAGCAGGACTTAAGGGTCTAGAATTTAGGCACGATTCTATATGAGCAAGAATTGTAGATAGCTCTTCAAATGTGAATTTCATGTTCGGTATCATCTTTTTGAGGTGCGTTTTGAATGATTTTACACCGGCTTCCCAAAGGCCACCCATGTGTGGGGCTCCTGGGGGGATAAACCTCCAATTAAGATTTTGATGACTAAAATGATGGGTCACTTGATTTTGAAGAGTTGTTATGAGATCTAGACGGTCTTTCCTTAGAAGTTCTGCTGCTCCGACGAAATTTCCTCCATTGTCTGAGTAAATAAGTGCGGAACATCCACGTCTTCCTATGAAGCGGGAAAATGCAGCTAAGAACGATTGGGTCGATAAATCACTTGCTGCTTCAAGATGTACAGCTTTTGTGGCGAAGCATACAAATATGCAAATATACCCTTTTGTAATAAGACAAGCTAGGCCTGTAAAATTTTTTATGTCAAAAGGTCCTGCGTAGTCTAATCCAGTTGTAGCAAAGGGTCTTGATAATGTTGTACGTTCTGGTGGTAATGAAGCCATGATTTGATTTTGCGTCTGTTTTTTGTACAAAACACACGTTTTACAGTTGTAAATTACGCTTTTGACTAAGGGTTTCAATCTGAATATCCAATATTCTGTGCGTAGGACTCGAACCATTAATTGGTTTTCTCTATGAAGGGTAATTTTATGTGTAAATTCCACTAGTAGCTGTGATAGCTTCGAGTTATGAGGTAGCAATATTGGGTAGCGTTCATTGTACGTTAATGCAGGTGATTGCGCTAGTCGCCCATTGGCTCTAATAATGCCATGGTGATCCATGAAAGGATTTAAGGTCAAAAGACTGCTGGTTGGGGATATTTTCTGCTTGAGTTTCAAATGTTTGTGCTCATCAGGAAAATGGTTTTGTTGCGTCCATATGATGAGTCGATGTTTGACGAAATCTATTTCTTCTCGGGTGATTTCTGCTGAAGATACGCGAAGATGGGTTCGGTTGCTTCCAATATTTCTCCATAATTGTATGACATAAGCGAGTACTCGATAAGCTCGTGATAAGTCTGAAAATCGATTTAATGTGTCTTCGCGTGTTGTGGTTGTAAATGCTTTTACAGTTTTAGCTTCTAGATTTGTGTCACCTGTTTGTGTTGGTATCGGCCATTGATTTTTAGGCAATTTTAACCAGGAGGGTCCAAACCACCATAAGTTGTGGTTTTCCAGTTCTTGTGGAGTATATCCTCGGCTGGCTACATCTGCTGGGTTATCCGTTGAGTCGATATGTTGCCAATTTTGATTTCCAACCTTATCCAGGATTTCAGAAACACGATTTCCAATGAAAGTGTTCCATGAGCAAGGGGGTTTCTTTAACCAGGACAGCACGATTGTTGAGTCGTTCCAATAATATGCCTTGATATTTTGAATTTGAAGATTTGGTATAAGTCCACATGCAAGATTTGCCAATAATACGGATCCACATAGTTCTAAGCGGGGCAAAGATATTTGCTTAATGGGAGCTACACGGGTCTTTGAAGCCAGAAGAAATGTGAATACTGAGTTTTCTGCTTGTATTCGAACATAAAGAGTCGCAGAATAGGCTTTTCCTAAGCATCACCGAAACCGTGAATTTCCACATTACAATTCGGCCTAAATTGGATCCAGCGGGGAATTTTCAATATGTTTATTGCCGGGCAGTTTTTTATGAATTTTTGCCACTATAGACAAGTCAAGGGTTTTAATATGTCATCCCAGTCGACTTTATCCAACCAAATCTGTTACATAATTAGTTTTGCTTTAACTATTATTGGAGCTATCCATCCACAAGGTTCAAAGAATTTGGCAATTATCGATAAAACTTCTCTTTTCGTGTAGTTTTCTTTTAATTTGACATCTGGTGCTGTAAATGTAAATGCGTCTGACGAAATGTTCCATTTTATCCCAAGAGTTTTTGTTCCAGCGCTATCTGACAGATTTAACCAATCGAGAGGTAGTAGGGTCTCATTTGGTAAGTCTTGTATGACTCGTGGGTCATTTGATGTCCATTTCATCAGGTCAAATCCAGCAGATTTTAGAACTGTTGTAAGTTCTTTTCTTGATTTGATGGCGTCGTTTAATGTGTGACCACCTGCTAAAACATCATCCACATACCTGTTTTGTTGTAGAGTTTTTGATGCGAGAGGGTGAGTTGATTTTACATCTTCAGCTAATTGAAGAAGGGTTCTAATGGCCAGAAACGGGGCGCAGTTGACTCCAAAAGTCACTGTCAGGAGTTCGTAATCCTCAATAGGGTCCTTTTCTGATTGCCGAAATAATATCCTTTGATATTTGGTTTGATTCGGATCAATGAGTATCTGTCGATAAATTTTTGTGATATCTGCGTTGTACACAAAACGGAAGAATCTCCATTTCAATATCAGAAGCACCAAGTCCTGTTGAAGTATGGGTCCTGGATACAATATGTCATTTAAACGCTTCTTGTTTGAAGACGGGCTCGAAGCGTTGAAAACTACTCTAAGTTTCGTTTCCAGCCTTTCGGGTTTTATTACTGCATGATGTGGCAGGTAATAATTTGGGTTTGTGTTGATTTCCAGGGGAGAAATTTTCCTCATATGTCCTAACTCGAGGTACTCAACAATTACTTGGTCGTATTGTTTTTTGAGTTCGGGTTTCTGGCTAAGTAAGCGTTCCATCCTCAAGAACTGTGCCATAGCTATGTTTCTCGAAGTTCCTATTTCTTCGCTATTTTTAAAGGGTAGGGTAACGATATACCTTCCTGTGTCGTTTCTTCGTGTTGTCGACATGAAGTTGTTCTCGCAAAATGTGTCCTCATCTGACCTCAAAACCCGTTTTGGGCTTTCCTCCACCTCCCAAAAGCGTGTGAGGATTCGGTCAAGGGACGTAGTGTTGAGTAATGACACTGTTGTACTAGGTTGTGTCGTTGTTGAAATTGGTCCCCCCGCAATCCAGCCAAATACTGTTTTTTGTGCCAAAAGGGATCCAATAGACCGCATCGGTGTGTCCATGCAATATATTGAGTGGCCCAAGTCGAGGCCTATAAGCAAGTCGATGGGTCTGCTTTGATTGAATTGAGGATCTGCAAGTTCTAATTTAGCAGTCTCATTGAAATGTTGCAAATCTAAAGTCTGTGGTGGTAAATTAGATGGAAGAGTGTTCAGGACTGGTGCCCAGACTTCTAATTTAAATTGTGAATCCACCTTGGAGCAAAGATTGAATAAACATACTTTGGTTGAAGTCTCTGAAACTGTTTGACTCAAGCCTGTAACATGAACTAAATTTCGTTTGGTGGGCAAATTTAGTCGATTTTTCAACTTTTCTGACATAAAAGTTGATTGTGAGCCAGGGTCGATGATTGCTCTTGCCTGGTACTTTTCGCCTCTAGTTTCGATCAGTACAATTGCAGTAAATAACAAGGTCTCTTTCTCATTGGGAGATTGATCGAGATGTTTGCTCTCTTGAAGTGTCAAGGAAGTGATATTTGGTATGGAGAAGTTTGATGCTGATGTGGACTGTATATAGGTGTTTTGTGCAGCGATGCTCCTGCTAGATTGGGTCGCGTCACAATCCTGAACTAATGTATGGGATTGTGATCCCTTATGTAACAAAGTGTTGTGTCTTTGCCTACATAATCTACAACTGAATTTACTTTTACAGCCCTTAACACTGTGGTCAATAGAGAGGCAATTGTAACATGAATTTGTGACCTTTACAATACGAATTCTGTCGTTAACGTTCTTCTCTCAGAACTTGGGGCAAGACCACAATTGGTGAGACTCCTTACAATATTGGCATTTGTAATTTGAGTCATTTTTCTGTGCCCTATTTTTGTTTAAAGGTTTTATATTTTTCGACCCAGTTTCATTTTGGGTTGTATTTATGTGAAAAGTGTGAACTCGTTTTGGCCTAAATTTCAAATTATCTCTTCTCGATTGTTCTAACTTTGAATTCGATTGTGTGATGGCCGCTATGGATTCTATAGTCTTAGAATTGTGCGTCAAGAAAGTATCGAATTGTTCCCAAGTCGGAACTTTTGTAATTTCCTTAAGTGAATTTTCAAATTTCTTTAAAAGAGTCCGAGGGAGCTTTGTTAAGCAAATGTGTACCAGAAATGGGTCCCATGTGGCGGTTTCTATGCCTAAAGCATTTAACGCCTGAATGCATCCATTAACTGTTTGCTGAAGTTTTTGAATCGATGAGCCTGAGTCTTCAGCTACGTTCGGAAGGTCAAATAAAATTTTTAATTGTTCATTTACTTGGATCCGATTATTCTCGTATTGGGCTACAAGGTTTTTCCAGGCTATGTCGAAACCTTGATTGGTCAATGGGGCATTTGAAACTATATTCCTAGCATCTCCTCCAGTCTTATGTATTAGATGAAAAAGTTTCTCAATTTTACTAAGTCTAGAATTACTTATGTATAATGCTGTAAAATGATCGCGGAAAGTAGGCCATGCCACAAAATCTCCATAAAATGTGTCCGTGTCGCAAGGTGGTAGCCGCACAAATGAGATGTCATGATTTTCCTGTGGTTGATTTTCAACAGAAGAAATCCGCCCTTCTTTCTTTGGACTCGATAGGGCTTGAATTTCTGCATTAATTGACCCTAAACACGTTTTGTAGGCAGAAAAACCTTTTTTATAACGATCACGAAGCTTATATTTATCAATGGGTTTTTCTTTAGAATCTTTGTTTGTGTCCCTACACTCTCCATATGTCCTTTTGACTTGGGTCCATAGAGAATCGAGTTCGACCCGAAGTACCTCAAGAGAGTGAATGTTGTTTTCGGCCGCACTTTGTGTGTACTCTATTTCAAAGTCCAAAAGGTCATTTGTACAATTTACAAATTTATCGAGTGCCATTGTTTACCGATGAATTAAATTTCAAAAACGATCAAAATAAGAGTCAAATTGAAACAAAAAAGTCCCTGCTAGCGATTTCATAACAAGAATTATCAAAAATAATAATTAATTTCAAGATTAATTGTTAATGTGAAGGTATTTTGTTTACCCAGTGATTTTTCAAAAGAAGTATGGGTGGTAACCCTTTTCGTTTTTCTACTTCTCTTTCTTCTTTTAATCAACCGCGACAAAAAATTATAAGAGCGTATACTTGTAATAAAGAGTTTGTGTTTCTCTTTATTTTCTTATTTTTATTATTTTTAGTACTTACTTATCGTTGTTGGGTCTTTTTATTTAAGTCGCTGCTTTCCAATTTGGATCTCTTCTTGTTGCTTGTTCTTTTATTGGGTCTTTTTTGTTCTGCCACTGCCCTTGTGGATTGTATTTTTTCCAAAGAAATTAAACTGTTTTTAAACCGTTATGTATTTTGTGTGACTTTTAATATTCTTCAATTTTTAAGGAATTTTTGTTCTTGTAAAATACACTGCACTATATCCGGCTCGAAGGACCAAAAAATGTTTAATTTTTGATGTGTTGCTTGTTCGTTTTTTAATTGTTCCTTTAATTTTGTTTGAAATAAAATGTTTTTGATTTTGTTGTTTTTGTAATTTTAATTTGTCTAATTTATTAAATTCAATATGTAGTTCTTATGTTATTTTATTTACAAAATTGTTTTGTTTTAATTTGATTGTGTTTAATTTCAATTTATGTTTCTATTATATTGTTTTTGTTCACAGTTTTCACTTTGTTTTTGTTCTTGTTTTTTTGTTTAATAAAAAAGGGTCACAATATTTGTTTTTAATGTTTTGGATGTTCACTGTTTAATTGTCGAAACTAGAGTGAGTCTATGCAAAAAATACTTTAATGTTAAGTAGTAATGAAAAGAATGTTGAAAAGAATGCAAGAGACAACAAAGCGTAAAAAAACCGCTACCTAATATTCGACAGGATGTTCTCTCACATAATGTTAAACGTTGAACATTCCGGCCCCCATGACTTGGTGAAGTTTACCACAGGTTTTGAACAGGTCCTATTTGTGGGTTGTGGATCGGTAAGTTGCAAAGCCTCATGAAGTTGTTGACAGATATGGCATCATGATGTACGTTAACGTATACTGCAAGAAAATTGCCAATGTTTGGGGTGTTGAGATTGTTGGGATGCCATACCTGTAAGTATAAAATTAGAACAATATTAGTGTATGTAAATGGTTAGGGGTTATATTAATTTGCAAACAAAACCAAAATTTTTGTAATTGATCTGGTGATGACTCCATTTTTTGTTTTGATGTCTACAACTCTACAGTTTTGATCAGGTCCAAGATAGGTTTTGATGATTCGACCCATTTGCCATTCATTGGGTGGCAAGTTGTTGTTTTTGATGACTACCAGATCGTTGATTTTAACGTTGTCCCTTTGAATCTTCCATTTATATCTGCGTTGAAGTTCAATCAAGTATTCGGACTTCCATCTTTGGCAAAATGAGTGGTAGATGACCCTTAGGCGTTTCCAGCGGTTGATGAGATTCAGATTTTCGTTGCTTACATCTGGTTCAGCTGGGGTCAATAATGCACTACCAATAAGGAAGTGTCCAGGGGTCAATGGATTAAGGTCATTTGGGTCATCGCTAGCAGGACTTAAGGGTCTAGAATTTAGGCACGATTCTATATGAGCAAGAATTGTAGATAGCTCTTCAAATGTGAATTTCATGTTCGGTATCATCTTTTTGAGGTGCGTTTTGAATGATTTTACACCGGCTTCCCAAAGGCCGCCCATGTGTGGGGCTCCTGGGGGGATAAACCTCCAATTAAGATTTTGATGACTAAAATGATGGGTCACTTGATTTTGAAGAGTTTTTATGAGATCTAGACTGTCTTTCCTTAGAAGTTCTGCTGCTCCGACGAAATTTCCTCCATTGTCTGAGTAAATAAGTGCGGGACATCCACGTCTTCCTATGAAGCGGGAAAATGCAGCTAAGAACGATTGGGTCGATAAATCACTTGCTGCTTCAAGATGTACAGCTTTTGTGGCGAAGCATACAAATATGCAAATATACCCTTTTGTAATAAGACAAGCTAGGCCTGTAAAATTTTTTATGTCAAAAGGTCCTGCGTAGTCTAATCCAGTTGTAGCAAAGGGTCTTGATAATGTTGTACGTTCTGGTGGTAATGAAGCCATGATTTGATTTTGCGTCTGTTTTTTGTACAAAACACACGTTTTACAGTTGTAAATTACGCTTTTGACTAAGGGTTTCAATCTGAATATCCAATATTCTGTGCGTAGGACTCGAACCATTAATTGGTTTTCTCTATGAAGGGTAATTTTATGTGTAAATTCCACTAGTAGCTGTTATAGCTTCGAGTTATGAGGTAGCAATATTGGGTAGCGTTCATTGTATGTTAATGCAGGTGATTGCGCTAGTCGCCCATTGGCTCTAATAATGCCATGGTGATCCATGAAAGGATTTAAGGTCAAAAGACTGTTGGTTGGGGATATTTTCTGCTTGAGTTTCAAATGTTTGTGCTCATCAGGAAAATGGTTTTGTTGCGTCCATATGATGAGTCGATGTTTGACGAAATCTATTTCTTCTCGGGTGATTTCTGCTGAAGATACGCGAAGATGGGTTCGGTTGCTTCCAATATTTCTCCATAATCGTATGACATAAGCGAGTACTCGATAAGCTCGTGATAAGTCTGAAAATCGATTTAATGTGTCTTCGCGTGTTGTGGTTGTAAATGCTTTTACAGTTTTAGCTTCTAGATTTGTGTCACCTGTTTGTGTTGGTATCGGCCATTGATTTTTAGGCAATTTTAACCAGGAGGGTCCAAACCACCATAAGTTGTGGTTTTCCAGTTCTTGTGGAGTATATCCTCGGCTGGCTACATCTGCTGGGTTATCCGTTGAGTCGATATGTTGCCAATTTTGATTTCCAACCTTATCCAGGATTTCAGAAACACGATTTCCAACGAAAGTGTTCCATGAGCAAGGGGGTTTCTTTAACCAGGACAGCACGATTGTTGAGTCGTTCCAATAATATGCCTTGATATTTTGAATTTGAAGATTTGGTATAAGTCCACATGCAAGATTTGCCAATAATACGGATCCACATAGTTCTAAGCGGGGCAAAGATATTTGCTTAATGGGAGCTACACGGGTCTTTGAAGCCAGAAGAAATGTGAATACTGAGTTTTCTGCTTGTATTCGAACATAAAGAGTCGCAGAATAGGCTTTTCCTAAGCATCACCGAAACCGTGAATTTCCACATTACAATTCGGCCTAAATTGGATCCAGCGGGGAATTTTCAATATGTTTATTGCCGGGCAGTTTTTTATGAATTTTTGCCACTGTAGACAAGTCAAGGGTTTTAATATGTCATCCCAGTCGACTTTATCCAACCAAATCTGTTACATAATTAGTTTTGCTTTAACTATTATTGGAGCTATCCATCCACAAGGGTCAAAGAATTTGGCAATTATCGATAAAACTTCTCTTTTCGTGTAGATTTCTTTTAATTTGACATCTGGTGCTGTAAATGTAAATGCGTCTGACGAAATGTTCCATTTTATCCCAAGAGTTTTTGTTCCAGCGCTATCTGACAGATTTAACCAATCGAGAGGTAGTAGGGTCTCATTTGGTAAGTCTTGTATGACTCGTGGGTCATTTGATGTCCATTTCATCAGGTCAAATCCAGCAGATTTTAGAACTGTTGTAAGTTCTTTTCTTGATTTGATGGCGTCGTTTAATGTGTGACCACCTGCTAAAACATCATCCACATACCTGTTTTGTTGTAGAGTTTTTGATGCGAGAGGGTGAGTTGATTTTACATCTTCAGCTAATTGAAGAAGGGTTCTAATGGCCAGAAACGGGGCGCAGTTGACTCCAAAAGTCACTGTCAGGAGTTCGTAATCCTCAATAGGGTCCTTTTCTGATTGCCGAAATAATATCCTTTGATATTTGGTTTGATTCGGATCAATGAGTATCTGTCGATAAATTTTTGTGATATCTGCGTTGTACACAAAACGGAAGAATCTCCATTTCAATATCAGAAGCACCAAGTCCTGTTGAAGTATGGGTCCTGGATACAATATGTCATTCAAACTCTTCTTGTTTGAAGACGGGCTCGAAGCGTTGAAAACTACTCTAAGTTTCGTTTCCAGCCTTTCGGGTTTTATTACTGCATGATGTGGCAGGTAATAATTTGGGTTTGTGTTGATTTCCAGGGGAGAAATTTTCCTCATATGTCCTAACTCGAGGTACTCAACAATTACTTGGTCGTATTGTTTTTTGAGTTCGGGTTTCTGGCTAAGTAAGCGTTCCATCCTCAAGAACTGTGCCATAGCTATGTTTCTCGAAGTTCCTATTTCTTCGCTATTTTTAAAGGGTAGGGTAACGATATACCTTCCTGTGTCGTTTCTTCGTGTTGTCGACATGAAGTTGTTCTCGCAAAATGTGTCCTCATCTGACCTCAAAACCCGTTTTGGGCTTTCCTCCACCTCCCAAAAGCGTGTGAGGATTCGGTCAAGGGACGTAGTGTTGAGTAATGACACTGTTGTACTAGGTTGTGTCGTTGTTGAAATTGGTCCCCCCGCAATCCAGCCAAATACTGTTTTTTGTGCCAAAAGGGATCCAATAGACCGCATCGGTGTGTCCATGCAATATATTGAGTGGCCCAAGTCGAGGCCTATAAGCAAGTCGATGGGTCTGCTTTGATTGAATTGAGGATCTGCAAGTTCTAATTTAGCAGTCTCATTGAAATGTTGCAAATCTAAAGTCTGTGGTGGTAAATTAGATGGAAGAGTGTTCAGGACTGGTGCCCAGACTTCTAATTTAAATTGTGAATCCACCTTGGAGCAAAGATTGAATAAACATACTTTGGTTGAAGTCTCTGAAACTGTTTGACTCAAGCCTGTAACATGAACTAAATTTCGTTTGGTGGGCAAATTTAGTCGATTTTTCAACTTTTCTGACATAAAAGTTGATTGTGAGCCAGGGTCGATGATTGCTCTTGCCTGGTACTTTTCGCCTCTAGTTTCGATCAGTACAATTGCAGTAAATAACAAGGTCTCTTTCTCATTGGGAGATTGATCGAGATGTTTGCTCTCTTGAAGTGTCAAGGAAGTGATATTTGGTATGGAGAAGTTTGATGCTGATGTGGACTGTATATAGGTGTTTTGTGCAGCGATGCTCCTGCTAGATTGGGTCGCGTCACAATCCTGAACTAATGTATGGGATTGTGATCCCTTATGTAACAAAGTGTTGTGTCTTTGCCTACATAATCTACAACTGAATTTACTTTTACAGCCCTTAACACTGTGGTCAATAGAGAGGCAATTGTAACATGAATTTGTGACCTTTACAATACGAATTCTGTCGTTAACGTTCTTCTCTCAGAACTTGGGGCAAGACCACAATTGGTGAGACTCCTTACAATATTGGCATTTGTAATTTGAGTCATTTTTCTGTGCCCTATTTTTGTTTAAAGGTTTTATATTTTTCGACCCAGTTTCGTTTTGGCCTAAATTTCAAATTATCTCTTCTCGATTGTTCTAATTTTGAATTCGATTGTGTGATGGCCGCTATGGATTCTATAGTCTTAGATTTGTGCGTCAAGAAAATATCGAATTGTTCCCAAGTCGGAACTTTTGTAATTTCCTTAAGTGAATTTTCAAATTTCTTTAAAAGAGTCCGAGGGAGCTTTGTTGAGCAAATGTATACCAGAAATGGGTCCCATGTGGCGGTTTCTATGCCTAAAGCTGTTCGCTGAAGTTTTTGAATCGATGAGCCTGAGTCTTCAGCTACGTTCGGAAGGTCAAATAAAATTTTTAATTGTTCATTTACTTGGATCCGATTATTCTCGTATTGGGCTACAAGGTTTTTCCAGGCTATGTCGAAACCTTGATTGGTCAATGGGGCATTTGAAACTATATTCCTAGCATCTCCTCCAGTCTTATGTATTAGATGAAAAAGTTTCTCAATTTTACTAAGTCTAGAATTACTTATGTATAATGCTGTAAAATGATCGCGGAAAGTAGGCCATGCCACAAAATCTCCATAAAATGTGTCCGTGTCGCAAGGTGGTAGCCGCACAAATGAGATGTCATGATTTTCCTGTGGTTGATTTTCAACAGAAGAAATCCGCCCTTCTTTCTTTGGACTCGATAGGGCTTGAATTTCTGCATTAATTGACCGATGATCACGTTTTGTAGGCAGAAAAACCTTTTTTATAACGATCACGAAGCTTATATTTATCAATGGGTTTTTCTTTAGAATCTTTGTTTGTGTCCCTACACTCTCCATATGTCCTTTTGACTTGGGTCCATAGAGAATCGAGTTCGACCCGAAGTACCTCAAGAGAGTGAATGTTGTTTTCGGCCGCACTTTGTGTGTACTCTATTTCAAAGTCCAAAAGGTCATTTGTACAATTTACAAATTTATCGAGTGCCATTGTTTACCGATGAATTAAATTTCAAAAACGATCAAAATAAGAGTCAAATTGAAACAAAAAAGTCCCTGCTAGCGATTTCATAACAAGAATTATCAAAAATAATAATTAATTTCAAGATTAATTGTTAATGTGAAGGTATTTTGTTTACCCAGTGATTTTTCAAAAGAAGTATGGGTGGTAACCCTTTTCGTTTTTCTACTTCTCTTTCTTCTTTTAATCAACCGCGACAAAAAATTATAAGAGCGTATACTTGTAATAAAGAGTTTGTGTTTCTCTTTATTTTCTTATTTTTATTATTTTTAGTACTTACTTATCGTTGTTGGGTCTTTTTATTTAAGTCGCTGCTTTCCAATTTGGATCTCTTCTTGTTGCTTGTTCTTTTATTGGGTCTTTTTTGTTCTGCCACTGCCCTTGTGGATTGTATTTCTTCCAAAGAAATTAAACTGTTTTTAAACCGTTATGTATTTTGTGTGACTTTTAATATTCCTCAATTTTTAAGGAATTTTTGTTCTTGTAAAATACACTGCACTATATCCGGCTCGAAGGACCAAAAAATGTTTAATGTTTGATGTGTTGCTGGTTCGTTTTTTAATTGTTCCTTTAATTTTGTTTGAAATAAAATGTTTTTGATTTTGTTGTTTTTGTAATTTTAATTTGTCTAATTTATTAAATTCAATATGTAGTTCTTATGTTATTTTATTTACAAAATTGTTTTGTTTTAATTTGATTGTGTTTAATTTCAATTTATGTTTCTATTATATTGTTTTTGTTCACAGTTTTCACTTTGTTTTTGTTCTTGTTTTTTTGTTTAATAAAAAAGGGTCACAATATTTGTTTTTAATTTTTTGGATGTTCACTGTTTAATTGTCGAAACTAGAGTGAGTCTATGCAAAAAATACTTTGATGTTAAGTAGTAATGAAAAGAATGTTGAAAAGAATGCAAGAGACAACAAAGCATAAAAAAACCGCTACCTAATATTCGGCAGGGTGTTCTCTCACATAATGTTAAACGTTGAACAATATATACTACACATATGTAAGTTAAAAATTAAAATTTTAAATTCTATATTATCTGTGTTGAAATCCACAAAGTTTGTCCAAAACTGGATATACTTAGTATTATTATTACTAAATTACCTCGATACGCTGTTCAAAAATCCTCTGGGAAACTACCGCGAGATTATCCAGTATGGGGAGAGCATAAATCCGATTTAATGATTTATTCTTCTGCGAACTATTCTACTCTACGTTGTTTAATTTGTAACATGTTTAAAAATGCTTAAAAGTAACATCGAATGATTGTTGGAACTATATTCTCCAGTCTAACACAAGGCTCTAATATATTCTTTCAAACAGGTTATGTTAGGTTAGGTTAAGACGAAGGAGTAGTTTTTATTACCAAAGCACAATTGAGTACGCATAGCGGATTACCACAGGTAATTGGGCTGCACACCCGCTCAGGAACAGACGAAAAAAGTGTGCTGGGCAGCATCCACGATATCATCACGCCTATTTGGGTGTAATGAAAAATGCAGTGCCTGAAACGGCGCAGATATGAGCCGGTCTACAACGGCTTTATATCGAAATCCAAGTCACTTCGTATAATTCCATTCACACCTGGATGGCAGCTACAAGTGAGTCTTCACCTTCTCTCTCCAGAGTTCGTCCAAAGAGCCTACCAAGTAATTTCATACAACTGTCAATAGCAAGGGCTGAGGCCAATAGTTTTATACGTATACATACCCACAGTAACAATCGTATCTTCGTCCGCAGTTATCTAAAAAGTGATATATACACGCATATCCGCCAATCTATATATTGCGGATATCATTTACGATCTTCAAAAGTGCATATCATATAGGCCAAGCAATTGAAATAATAATAAATTTCAATACTTTTCGTAGCTCGTAGTTCAAGATGTCAAATTATAGCACCACCAATAATAACAAACAATGAATGTAACATTTTTTGTCTTCAGGTCATATTGTCGGATGAAAAAAAGTGGAACTTAGATGGATCAGATGGCTATCGATACTACTGGTGTGACCTTAGAAAGGAACCAAAGTATTTTACTAAAACAAATTTTGGGGGAAGTAGTCTCATGGTTTGGGTGGCTATTTGATTGCCTCGAACTTCAGTTTCCATCTACGCGAATGTAGAGTACATTACTGTTCTTAGCTGTAGTTTGCTCCCCTTATTGAGAGAAAATAATGAAAAAAATATATGTTTTCCAACACGACAATGCCAGAATTTATGTCAGCAGACATTTGGCGAATTTCTGTCCGAAGAGTGTATTCTAATAACAGACAATTTTTAAAATTAAAAATAATCGAAAAGTGGGGAAAATAGACGAAGAAATAATTAATAATCTTTATAAGAGTATGAACATTTAATTTATTAAGCTCTAAGGGGGGGGGGGGGGGTTATTACAAAGTTTTAATTATCAATATTTTTTGGTAAATAAAGCTTCTTATTTAACAAAAATGAGACTGCTGCTATAATTATAATTAATTTAATTAATAAAATTAATTTAATTTTTATACTGAAGTACAAATTACACTAACATTTTAAAAAATGTACTGTTATTTTTTCTTTTACATTAACACTACACATAATGAAATGTTGTGTAGTTGTTATTATAAATGTACTCTTTTAGAAATTCAAAAAATTAGGGTGGTGCTATAATTACGAAAAGCACTTTAGGTTAACGGTTCCTTTAGCACAAAATTTGTTTTGCAATCCAGCCTCCATCTTTTACTGTCCTTAATTTGCCCATTAAGATTACACTTCTTCCAAATATTAAGAAAATATTTCTGTTTGATTCTGCGACTTGTTAACTCTAGCGCTTTTCTTTTACATTTTACATGATTTTTACAATTCTCCGGTCATATTATATACAGCAGATAGCACAAGACTACGTACCTAAATATATTTCAGCAATTTCATAAATTTAAAGCAATAACATGTAAAAATAATTGATGCTTCTTATATTTATTTATCTCTATTTTATTTTAAAACAAAAGAATTTTTGTTTCTTTTCACAAACCAAAAGAAAAATGAAGAAAAGTTTCTGGTGGCACAATATTTTTGCACCGCAAAAGTGTAGGTATCCCCAAGAAGAACTCTGAGTAAATTTAAAATTCAATGGCCCAATCATAGCTGCCAGATAAATGAGGCACCAAATCGTCAAATACTTGCGAAAAACTCGTCAAAATCGTCAGAATCGTTTATTGTAATCGTCAAAAAATCGTCAGAAAAAATAAATAAATAAATTAAACGTTTTTAAAAACCAAAATTATTGCTATTGTAGTAAAACATACATATAAAGTCAATGTATGTACATAACTGAGTTAAAAAATAAAACATTTAAAAAAAATTGTTTAGAAATTAAAAGCTAGTGTGCCTTATCTTCATTTATTAATGTTTTTCCAAAAATAGGACAAAAATGTCGTACCCTATGGTTCAAGCATCAATGGATATCCTAGGTTGAAAGGAAGTTATTTGGAAGAAATTGGAATCTGATAGAAAATATTGATACCTATTTTTTCAACTTGAATCAGAAATAGTCTTGTTTACTTTATGGTCTTGAATACTTAATGGTATTAACCAGGAATATTTAATAATTTAGACGCGCTCTTTAAAGCGAAATACAGATTACAGAAAAAAATTATGGACTCCTTTTTATTTATTTTATTTATTTATTATAATTAGCATAACACAACAAGATATTAACCTTATAAGTGATAGCGTTATGAAATTAATTTAAAAAAAATTAAAAAATAATATAAATAATATAATAATTAAAAAGTAAATAAAAATATAATTTAAAGCAATTTAAAAACTAACAATAATACTGAAGTAAATCAAAAAGTTAAAAGATAAAGAATTATATAAATATAAAAAAAGACATATTTACAAAAATCGGTCTTAAAAACTAATAATAAATATTTAAAAGATATAATAATCGTGCTAATAACGTAAAAACTTATTATTAAAAGAATAATTTATATCCTTTTTGACTAACTTTTGGATGTAGTTTGGTAGGGAATTCCAAAGACTTATGGTGTGTATAAAAACTGTCGCTGTGACAGAAGACTCCTTGTTGAATTACCTTCATGCCCCGGAAAGATCTAGCAAACTTAATTCGGTTTAATAAATATTTCGGCTGTTCGTCTTAACAATTTTATGGAATAGAATGAGGCATTAAATTTTCAAAAGATTACAGTATGCGACAAAATACAAAAAATTAAACACACCCGAGTAAATACCTAGTCTAGGTGGTGTGGTGGTGTGACCCACCTCTTAAGGGACTCCGTACAAATCTACACCGACGGTTCTAAGCTGAACGGAGCTGTTGGCAGTGGAATTTTTTCGGAATCAGTTGGAATAGCTCAGTCCATAAGACTGCCAGACCACTGCAGTGTCTTTCAGGCGGAGATGGTGGCCATACAGGCTGCGGCAAGTATTATTGGGGACGGAAGGGTCTCCAAGCGGGGCGTGTTCATATTTTCTGATAGCCAGGCGGCTATCAAGTCTCTAAGTTCTAATGTGATGAACTCCAAGACGGTGTACGGCTGTCACAGATATCTCAACGAGATAGCGGAACGATATGATATCCATATCGTATGGGTACCGGAGCACAGTGGTATTCCGGGTAACTGCAGAGCTGATGAACTTGCCAGTCGGGGCACGACCATCGAACTCTCTGGGCATACCTATGACGACCTGCAAGCTCATAATTGATAATGCGACCGTCGATTCCGTCAACGATAGGTGGGCGGCCTCGGACACGGGTATAACGGCTCGTAAAATCTGGCCAAGGCTGGATGAGGGGCGCACAATGAGTCTACTTAAACTCCAAAGAGGCGCGCTCAGTGTAGCTGTCGGTGTCATTAGGGGGCATTGCATTATGCGAGGCGCATTGGTCTTGGACACCTTGCTAACGACTTCTGCAGAAGCTGCAGAGATGATGAAGAAGAGGTACATGGGTACATGCCCGGCTCTTTGCCAAAGGAGAAGGAAGTACTTGGGTGCTTCCATGGATGATCAGGAGGAACTGTCAAGGATTGACATTGGCAGTCTGAATCGCATCATCAGGAGCTCCGAGTGGTTTCGAGACTAGGGGATAACGGATGATTGTGGTAGCACAATGGGCCCAGTGCGACCTAAGTGAGTCCATCCAAAATTTTTTCTTGGATGGGCAGCCACCTATACCTACCTACTTAACTACCTAGCCTGTTAAGTTAGTTGAGTAGAACTCAAAAATACTTTTTTTATATTTCTTGAAACCTCCAAACTTGTTTTATTTGACATATACGGTTTTTTTAATCTATTCACACAAAATTATTGATTACAAAAATATGTTTGAACGTATTTTAAAAATCCAAAGTTTTTAGAAAGGGCGAGATTAGCCTTTCAAACGCTATACATAAACTTATATGTTATGAGATTTGATGCGGCAAACTTGGAAAATATTATTTTTTTTCTTATTTTTTCAAGTTTGGCCATTCTTAATTGCAAAATTTAATTAAAAAACATGAATTAAGTGGAGACATTCTGAAAGAGCATTCTTTGTCAAGAGTTTTTTGTCAAATAAAACAAGTTTGGAGGGTTCGAGAAATATAAAAAAAGTATTTTTGAGTTCTACCCAACTAATTGAATAACTTAGACTATGTAGTTACTCGGGTGTATTTTCACTATCGCACCGTGTTATCAAATTTCACGCTAGATGTCTGGTACGCTAAATGAGAAATGTGATCCCGGCGACCTTAAAGACAGACATATCTTGCTATATTATTGTATGCCAAGTTGAGTTTCCGGTTGTCATTACTATCGCAGTTTGAGAGGATTTCACACCCATACAAAAGCACAGGAATTAAATACGTTTTAGTAAGTTGCACACGAATTGCAAAAGGAGTTGAATCTATGATACCCCATAAATTTCTAAGCATGCTGTAAATTCTGTCAACAACAACACTTATATGGCTAGACCACGATAATCTGTCACTAAAGACAATGCCCAGATTGGTTGCAGACTTACCAAATTTATTTCTTTTTCCCCTGATACTCAATTCAGCTATGACAAACGACCCATTGGTTTTTGAAAGCTTAATACATTTGTACTTTGAGAGATTGATTGAGTCCATTTGCCGAGGCTCAACTGTCAATTCTATCCAAATCACGGTTAATAGAGTGTAAACAAGAATCGATATTCTCCTTACCTTACTGACAATCAACCAAAACATCTGGTAGATCATTTATATACATACAGGACAACAGACACCCCAGTATTGATCCCTGGGGAACACCTCTACTAATATTAAGCGGATCCGAAATATTTCCATTTAAATGAACTTTTTGGCATCTATCCAACAGATAAGAAAAAATTAGACAACCGCACTAAGTGCATTTACCCTGAAAAGCTGGTCAAAAAGGCAAAAAATAATTTAAAGAAATTTAAGAAACTGTATGAAGTTCGATAGACAACAAAATTCTACATTATATAGTGAATTTTCACGACTTTAAGTTGAGATTTGTAGATTTGAGACGATGTCAAAGTCAGGAAAGTGAAGAAAATTAATTGCGTTTTTGGTGTTTTTTTGAAATTTTAATAGGTTTATATGATATTTTTTTGTGGCTAAACGAATAGAGGTTTTATATTGATTTTTTTTATTTGAAAGGTATGAGCAACTAATACTTTCAGTTTTATATATATATATATATATATATATCTCATATATTAAAAAAAGGATATTAAAGGTAAAAGTAGTTTAATGTTATATATCACAAGAAAATACGAACTCTCTACATTCAGGGAAAAAACAAAAAAGTTTGCGCAAATTTGTGCGATTATTTTTGACGATTTTTTGCAAATTTTACTTTTTTTGAAAAATTAAAAAAAATTAGACTGAGTGTAATAAAGCCATAGCCCATATGACTTTATTTCTGAAATCAATGCGAGGAAATTCAGTAAAAGCGATACCAATCGAGATGTCCTGAATAGGTTACTTTTAAGCAGTGACCCATTTATAAGCTGCATTACACAAAAATCGCGAAGGAATAGAAAAACAATTTCATCAGATACTATTAAATTACTCCTTCCTGACATTGATGATGAACATGATAACGATTTTAACGATTGTATTTAGTTTCACTTTGTAAGTATTTTTAAGTTAAGTATTAAATAATGTAAAATAAATATTATAAATAAATATTAATTATCATAGAACTTTAAAAACTTATTTACATATATCGACTATTAGAACAATGTGAGATGTATGTTTGATTTTCTTAATAGACCGTATGTGGTACCTAGGGGCACTTATGTCCGATCATAATAAAATCAGGTAAAATGATTCACATTCATATTAAACATGTTCATATCGCAGTTCATCGAGGTAATAAAATGTTTAAGCCAACTATAATTGCTAAACTTATTTTCTTAAGGGGCCCTATTTTGGACCTATGGGTAATTATGGACCGACCATACCAAAATTTGGTGATATGATTTAGATTTACAAAATACACGTTCATACCGAATTTCATCACGATACCGATGTTTTTAATTTCTAAAGGGTACTTTATATAGGGACTAGGGTCAAATGTGATCCGATTTTCACCAAACTTTACACCATGATTTCTTTGTATACAGAACTGATCCATGCTAAATTTTATTATGATTGTTGCATAATTTCCCTAATTATGTGTACATAAGTGTAATTTCGAGGAGAATTTTAATGGGGGCTAGGCGAAATCACGGACCGATTTGAACCAAAATCAGTTGGGTTTATCCTTGGGCCTAATTATCACTAACACTATCAAAAAATTCCAGCCATTAACTTATAAAACACTTCTATTAATTTCGGCAAGGTTTTCAGCCAAAATGCCCCTCTGTGCACCGATTGAACTAGAAATATTAAACAGTTTCCGAAGCTTATTCAATAAAACTTTGTGATCGACCATATGAAAGCCATGGTGTGATCCAGAATTTTTATTCCCATAATTTATTAGAATATTTACTATAATTAAAATTATAACAATCCTTAAGGACTAAAGCTATAGCAACATAAGCTATTTGCTATTTATTATTTGCTATTTGCTATTTTATATTTCAACTATTGTTCTGAAAATAATAATGGAACACCAAAAGAAAATATTTAAAAACTAAAATTTTTTTATAAACTTAAACCACTCAAAAATGTTATCAATCCCTTGGGGTGAATTTGTGTTAAGATCTCGTTTTGTGCCAATTGAAATACAAATCAACACAAATATTTTTATTTTATGATTTTACGTGTATAATTTATTTCAAATGTTATCGTATAATTTATTAGCCCCCACTTTACATTTTCATACAAACTAAAAGAAATATTTTGAATGGTATGAATTATTATTTAATTTTACCATTGTTATTATATTGTGACCACACTTGAAAACAAATCTTGCTTATAATGGAAAGATGTCAACTTTCCCTTTCAAATCTTTTGAACATGATGGAAGTAAAGCGCCTCGTTATAAGTTTAATCCACTTCTTAGAACTATGTAAACTGTTGTTGTCTTAATGTCGTTATGGTACTCTATTGTAACAAAAGTAATCAAAATAATTGTTAATATTATGAATTTTATTTACGTGCCAGCTCCGTTGCTTTGAGTTATTTTAACAAAAGCACTACGTACATAAATAAATATATGGTAGTTACTGTTTTTGTAAGGTTTTTGTAAGCAACAAAGCAAAACAAAAACTAGAAAAGATTTGCAACCTCATAAATTTAGTTGCTTAATTTAATTTAAAGTGAGTACGTTTTAAATATTCCCTTCGTTTACAAAAAGATACCGTTTTATTAATAGCATGCGATTTCTATTTGAAATATTATTTTGTAACGGGTTAGGACTTATTATTTATTATTATAATATAATAATGTTTCCTCCTCCAATGTGCAGCACTCTAACGCAACTTATAGAGCAGAGCTGTTATAAGTCGGGGACAAACTATTAACACATGTCTGCAAAACTTTGATTTGTATGATACAGTTAGTTTTCTGAATTATTATTTATTACTTTTACTCCAAATTCTAAATTTAAATAAAACGAATTGTGTGAAATACCATTGAAATTTTTATTAGTTTGCAAGACCTATTATATTTAGAATATAACATTGTTCAAATGTTGTCCACATCCTTTTTAAGTGGAGCTCGTCCGATATGTAAAATTTTCCATGACTCTGGGTTATGTCGGCTTTGAGTACCGTTGTGGTTTGGCCGTTTTCGTTTGTTAAGTATACTAACCAAGTCACTGAGAGATTTACGTAGTACCACCTCTCACAATCTCCAATTGATTTTACGAACTTCAATATTAATATTGTTATTTTGTCACCACATATGAAGAATGTACCATTGTGTGTAATAATGATTTCATTAGCAAGGAGTTGTTAATAAAGGTCAGCAGAATATTAATGATTTCATTAGCAGCCTTTGTAGTAATATTTAGCCGACTATGTAGATGAAATCTGTCACTTTGCATTTTTGCGGACATCCTCCTGCAGAGCCGATAAGCGCTTGTTGCTATTATACTACAATTTCAAGTGGCTAGCAGTAGGAGAAGTTTCTGCGTTTAATGCTACAGACTTAAGCCACCATCACATGCGTGTCTACGCATCCATTTCACTGAGCTTTTTAGAGCACCATCTTTGAAGCCCAAGTTTTTCTTTGTATTACATCGTTTCCAGCATCCACAAAAACTTCGTTTATGGTGGTTCACTTCTTACCGCTATTTTGGATTGTAATTCCAGGTAATATTCTAATTACATATTTTAACTTTTGAGCTTGGTCGGAGGCAATATGCATCATGTTTGTTAACTGACCTGCACATCTAGCTTATGCAAATACTCTCCGTTCGCCAGTCCGGAAAAACCTAAATGGTGTCACGATTCCATTTTAATGGGGAACAAGCTACAGCAGACGACAAGGTTTATGTACAATTCTTCGGTGCCCATATCCAAACGAGACTTTGACGTTGTGTTGTTAAGTCTGCCGTAATGTAGTAGCCGTAATGTAGCTACTATTGTGATGGCTTATTAAACGAGAGCTCTTTGCTCAAGTCCCTA
Organism: Sarcophaga variegata; assembly: GCA_932273835.1. Classification (NCBI taxonomy): domain Eukaryota; kingdom Metazoa; phylum Arthropoda; class Insecta; order Diptera; family Sarcophagidae; genus Sarcophaga; species Sarcophaga variegata. Next base: position 70,926,953 of record OW026360.1, read on the forward strand.
AACGAAACTAAATGTGAACGTCTTCTTCTCAGCAGTCTTCTGGATAAACGTTGAGAGTAAATAAACGTTTGCCTTAAAAAGTTGTTCAAGGCTATCGATTAGATTCGATGTTAAACCGTCCTGCACTGATGGATAAAGTTAACGCTTCAAACATGGGTGGTGTGAGAAACAAAGTTGTAATCCTGACTTAAGGGTTGTAATGACGAATTAAGTAATTAAGGAGAAACTCAGCACCATAGCGGTACGATGAACCCAACCGTTGAGTCCAGAGTTGGACAGTTGTAAGTTTGTGTTCGTCATTATTTTGGCAATCTTGCTTTGGAGTACATTTTCCAGAATTTTTCCAGGTTACAGTTTGTGTTCGTAATTTAATGCTTAGAAGGTCGTTGCCCAACTTCAATTTCGGTTAAATTTCCATTGGTTTTAGCAAATATTCTAAACCTTTTGATAAACCTGCCAGCTTCGATAAAATTTAAAGGGCACAGCATTTCCTATTTAAGTTACTCGTTTCGAGATAAATGTTTTAAAGGCGGTAGCTACTTTGGTCGTCAGTTCAGTACATAACACTGACACCGGCTTATTTGTCCGAGACTGCTTGTTGTATTATGTATTTACAGCCACAATATGTATTCAAATGTTACCACTATGCTCAAGTCATAATTTTAACATTATAGACTATAAAGATTTAAAGATGATGTAAGTTTTACCAACACAATTATAAAATAAATTAACCAGTTTACTTACACTTTTTCACAATTTGACTTTTTAAAGAAATTAAATTTGCTTTATTAAATTACTATTTTGTTTTCATTTATTCAATTTTCTGTTTTAATTAATAGTATAATTTATTTTTTATTTTTAATTTCATTTTGTTTAACATACTTTGTTTTCTTTTTGTTTTCAAATTTCATCTCTGTTTCGGGGGGAATAGGGGTAAGAATACAAAATAAAATTTTTAATATGAGCACAGAAATAAAATACAAAAGTATTAGAAAAGGCTACAAATTTATGTTTAAAAAACAAACACGTACCTTATTGTATGGGGGTTGATCGAGAATAATGATCAATTCTTTTATTGCTTCTCTTTTCTTTTTCTTATTTAAGTTCCACAACTTAAGCGTACTTACACTACATAACTTAAATTAGGGTGACCAGCGTAAACATCCCGCCCCCCTTGCAAGGGTGCAACAAGTAGAGACGAGAAGTTACCTGGCCAAATAGGAATAAAATAACAAATTCAATTATAGTACATTGAAATAAAGATAGAATTCAATTAGGGTTACGATACATTTCAAATAAAAATTTCATTTTATACAAAATTTCATAAAAAAAACCAATTCATTTAAGTGACAATTTAATAAGAAAGAGAATTACTTATTTACTAAGTACGTTAATAACGATTGTGGCGCCTGTAGAGCTGGGTGCCGCAACTACGTTGTTGTTGTCTTTACTTTTATGGGTCTTATTGTTGTCTTTCCGTTGAACAACCCTTTTTTGGTAGTGTTAGGTTTGCGGTCGTCTCGATGCCGGAAATGCAGCATGGTGTGGTGTTTGCCCAGACACTCCATACACAGCTCCCCACTGCGGCAGCTCTTCGAAAAATGGGACTGGGCCAAACAGTTCGTGCAGTACTTCAGTCTCTTTACTGCGCCCAGTCGCTTGTAGGGGTTTAAGCGGCGGAATGCCTGGCATTTTTGGAGGGAGTGGTGACCGTTGCACAAAAGGCACTTTGAGGCGGTGCGTTTGACCACTTCATCCAGACTCTGGGTTTCTGGACGTTCCACCGTAAATTTTCTGAGTGCTGCTTCGGACATCTATAAATAAAAAGGACAAAACAAACAAGGAAAAAAGAAAGAACGAATTAGTTCTGACTAGGGAGTAATACGCCGTGTTAGAACGCCATTGGCAGTTCGAACGTCAGCCACTCTTACTTTCGAATCCGATCCTACATAAACGCGAGAGATACGACCGAGTTTCCATTCGCCCGGAGGCAAGTTGTCGTGGCGAATCACGACAAAATCATCAATCGCGAAATCGCGTTGGGGACATTTCCATTTGTTGCGCTTATGGAGTTCAACTAAGTACTCGTCCTTCCAGCGACGCGCAAACAAATGGTGCAAAACCTTCAATTTTCGTCACCTATTAGCGTAGGTGAGAGATTCCAATGATAAATCAGGTTCAGGGGGTGAAAGGATATCATTTCCCACAAGGAAATGACCAGGGGTTAAGGGGTTAATGTCCGAAGGGTTATCCGTCATGGGACAGAGTGGACGAGAATTCAAGCAAGCTTCTATTCTTGCCAGCATTTTAGTGAATTCCTCAAAAGTAAACTTTTGAGCATTAGATATTTTCCGCAGATGAGGTTTAAAACTTTTCACACCAGCTTCCCAGAGGCGACCCATATGTGGGGCTCCAGGAGGTATGAAGTGCCATTCGACTGATTGAAAAACGTTCTCCGATATAATCTTATGCTTCAATTCGGTAAAGAACTTAGCTTGATCCCTTTTCATCACATTCAATGCGCCAACGAACGCGGTTCCATTATCCGAATATATATGTGTGGGGCAACCTCGTCTGGAGGAAAAACGAGTAACCGCGGCCAGAAAACAGTCCGTCGATATTGCATTGGTGGCTTCCAAATGAATTGGGACGAAACACACAAACACCAGCACATATCCTTTAGTGATTCGGCAACCACGTCCAATATAGGATTTAATTTCAAAAGGTCCAGCGAAATCTAGACCAGTATGGGTGAAAGGACGAGTCAATGTACAGATGTACAGATCTTACAGTTATGAATAACTGTTCGAATTAGGGTTTTAAACCTAGGGACCCAAAACTCCTGCCGCATGAGGCGCAGCATTAAAGAAAACTCAGCATGTACAGAGCATTTATGAAGATGCTCCAAATATAGTCGAGTAAAATGACCATGGTAGGGGAGTAATTTGGGGAAGCGTTCGTCGTAGTTCAAGAAACCATTCGAGTCAATAAAGGGGTTGAAGGTCAATAGAGGGCTCTTACGAGGCAAAGCAGCTCTCTCCTTCAAAATTGAATATTCGGGGAAGTGTGAACTTTGACACAAAATAATTAACCGACGCTTCACGAAACTGATTTCGTCCTGAGTAAGTCCTGTTGACAAGTATTTCCCAGATAACTCATGGGTTTTATTGGCGGAATGGTAAAACCGGAAAACGTAGGACAATACTCGCAACGCGCGAGATAAGTCCGAAAATCGACTCAAAATTTCCTCAGTGAACGTTGTCATATTGACGTTCACTCGAACCACACGTGTATCAAGCTGTGTACAGGGCTGGAATGATGATTTCGGCCATTCAGAACGTGGAAAGCTTAGCCAAGTAGGGCCCTTCCACCAGATGTCAGAATTGACGAGTTCTCTGGCTGTTATACCTCGACTAGCCAGGTCAGCAGGGTTATGATGAGATTCCAATTATCGATGCCAATAGTATCCAAAACATATGAAACTCTATTCGCCACAAAAGTTGGCCAATGGCACGGGGGTTTCTGAAACCAGGACAGAACTATTGCCGAGTCTGTCCAATAAAAAGCTTTCGCATTGGTAAAATTCAACTCCGTGAGGAGTGAATGTACCATTTTTGCCAACAGAGTTGCACCGCAGAGCTCTAAGGTTTGCACCTTTACTGACGCAACTTTTGTCTTGGCAGCGAGCAAATGAGTGAATATTTCACCTGACGGGGTTTTAATTCTGCTATAAAGGGTGGCAGCATATGCTTTCTCAGAAGCATCACAAAATGCATGAAGTTGTACTTCATAGTCAGGGTTAAAATTAACCCAGCGGGGGATATTAATCCTGTCGATGCACGAGTAATCATCGACAAATTCGCGCCACCTGTGTCATGGGTTGCAAACAATCGTCCCATTCGGTTTTGTCCTTCCAAATTTGTTGCATAAGTATTTTAGCGACAATTATTTTGGGTGCTAGCCACCCAACAGGGTCAAATAGCTTGGCTATTAGAGAAAGGACGTTTGGTGACTTGGGTAATATCGGGCGTTGGAGATGACTTGAAGAAGAATGTGTCCAAGCTCGCGTTCCAACGTAAACCCAACGTTTTAGCAGTACTAGCATCTGAAAATTTCAAAAAATTAGAATCCAATAAATGTTCGGGGGGTAAGTCTCGAATAAGACTTTGTTCGTTCGAAGTCCATTTCCGCAACGAGAAACCAGCCGACTTCAAAACGTGAATCATTCATCAATTGACCCACAGTCGCTAGCTAATTGGTGCAACGTTCTAATTGCCAAATAAGGCGCACAGTTCCGAACGTCACTTTTCTCGATTCATAATCCTCTATATCTCCCTCGGGGTTTCGACGAAATAATATCCGCTGAAAATGTGCCTGATCCGGTCTGATCAGTATCTGCCTAAACATTTTCTCTATATCAGAATTAAAAACATATCTGAACGTCTCCAACGCAAAATCAGTATAGTCAGGTTAGACTGTAAAATAGGTCCAGGGTGTAGGACATTGTTGAGACTAACATCGTCCGAAGACGGGCTTGAGGCATTAAAGACTACCCGAAGTTTAGTCGTAGTACTATCGGTTTTAAAAACAGCGTGATGTGGCAAGTAATAATTAGAGTTGGAAGAATGAGCTAAATCGGCGCTGACCTTTGTCATATGACCCAAGGTAGAATATTCCCCAATCACCGAGTCATACTGACTCTTAACCTCCGGGGACTTAAGTAATCTCGCTTCATTCCTCATAAACTGCGAGAGGGCTATTCTCCGGGAGAACCCAAGGTTCAAACTGGTCGGAAATTCGGACCTAAAAGGCAGGGTAACCACATAACGTCCTTCCCTATTTATAGTGGTGGTACGACGGTACAAATCCTCACTTTCCTAAATTTGGGAACTTCCTCCACTTCCCAAAACCGAGTGATTTGGTCGTTTAAGTCCAAATGACTGAAGAATGACACTATAGAGTTTAAGGAATGCGGCTGTGGAATTCTACCAGTAAGGACGGTCTTCTGGGCTATGAGTGAGCCCCTAGGATCTCTTTTCACTTCGGTCAACATGATTTGAGAATATACGTCTGCTCCCAATAGCAGATCCATATGGCAGCACTTGAGATCCGAAGCAGGGACTTCGGACAAATCGAAATCAACTGCATCTTTCAGTGAGCAGGTGGGTAGACGACCAGTAAGTTGCTCGACTACATATGCATCAGTTTCCAAGCGAAATTCTGGGTCAATGGACGAACCCAACGAAATCGAGCAGATCTTAGTAGAATTGGCTGCTATCGCTCCATTCAGACCGAGTATCGTAGCAGCAGGGGCAGAGAATGTTGGAAGATCCAGCTTTCTCTGAAGTCTCCTCGAGACAAAGGTAGCCTGAGAGGCAGGGTCAATCAATGCTCTAGCAGAATATCTTACGTCGTTGAGCATGATTTCTACTACAGTCGTGGCCAGCAAGACTGTAGAATACGGGGTGGACTATAGTTGTGTCGAAAAATTTCTAAACAAGCGAGCCTCGGCAGAAGTTGATGGTTTCTCCACCAAATTTTGCTCAGAACGAGAGGTGTGCACCGGAATAGGAGCAGAGTGACCTGATGTCGCGGGGGTTATTGTATTATTTTCGGGTTTGGGTCGAGAAGGGTTAGGGGCTTCAGTGCGATGAAACAGCGAATGATGCCTTTGTTTGTACATATAACAAACATTACTGCTCTGGCATCTTCGAAATTCGTGCGAGGTTGCCAAACAATTCGTACAAATTTTGTTCCTTTTGGCAACATTTGTCCTTTCGGTCACTGACATCCTGAGAAACTTGGAGCACAATCGAATGGGATGATTATCCGAACACAGTGGGCATTTTTTCGGGGGTATAGTAGGAGTGACCGTTGTCCCAAAACTCCTGAACTTTCGATTCGAGTACCATTGCACGCTTGATTTGGATTGTGACTACCAATGATGTCAGAAACAGACTCTAAGGTCCGATATCTCGCGGTCAAAAATTCATCCATGCTGCTCCATTTGGGCAAGCTCGAGTTGGGGCCCTGGGACTGTGCCCAAAGGCCAAGAGTGGTCTCAGGTAACCGGGTGGAACATATATAAACGAATATGACGTCCCAATTTTGCGTTCCAATACCGAGCAAGAATAAATTCGTTAAACAATCATTGATTGTCCTCTGCAATCGCTTGATTGCAGGACCCGATTCCCTTTCTATGGTAGAAAGATTGAATAGAGTTTTCAACTGGAAATTTACCAGTACTCGCTTGTTCTCGTACCGGTCTACCAGATTTTTCCACGCCATATCATGCCCTATCGTCATAGGGCATGTGCGGATTATATCCCTAGCCTCGCCTTCCGTTTTTTGTAGAAGATAATACATCTTCTGTATATTACTGATATGGGGGCTAGTCCCGTAAAGGGCCGTGAACATGTCCCTGAAGGTTGGCCAGGACGCGTAATCCCCAGAAAATGTTTGGGTGTCACAAGGGGGAAGGTGTATGGGTAACGTGAATTCGCAATATTCCGACACGAAATGTAGGGTTACGAAAACCTCTCGTAAAAAAATAACCCAAAAAATCGCGATACATAACGAAAAATGTCGCAATATCTCGACACGAATGATTTAAGGAAAAAAAACGAATAAAAAATATTCAAAATCCGAAAAAATTGGAATCGTTCAAAAATAGTTCGACATAAACCGTTCACGCGAAAATTTTCAAAATAATAAAAATATTTAAATATAAAAATAAATAAATAAATGAATTTATAAAATATTCAAAATTATATGAAATAATATGAAATAAAATTAAAGCGATAAAATTATTAAAATTTTCAAAAAATTATTAATAAATTTAGTTGAGTGTAAGAATATAATTTTCATATAATTTCACTGCTGAATTGCCGAAAAAAAAACGCAAAAATAATGTCAATAACGAAGATTGACAACACACGCAGAAAGCAATAAACTGTTTACTTTAAAAAAAGAAGTAAACAACCAACAACACTTTTTGTACTTATTGCTTTCACCAACAACAAAACGCACTTTGATGTAATCGCAACAATTCACTTTATAATCCCGTATATTCAGCACTTACATATATATTCTTACACTTTATTTAATTATTATTCTATTTAATTTTTCTCACTTCTCACTTTTTTTCTTTAAAAATTCACGAACATACGTTTTTTTATAAAATAATATTTGTAAATGGGGGGGTTTTGTTGTGTGATAGATGATAGGGATGATTTCAAAAAAAAAAAAAAATACTCCTTTAATTTTGGCCAATATGGCTGTCTCCTCAAATCTGGAAAGAGATAGCTCAAATTAAAATATTTTATTTTGGTTTTATCCGGTTCGAAGGACCAAATGTTTCGGGGGGAATAGGGGTAAGAATCCAAAATAAAATATTTAATATGAGCACAGGAATAAAATACAAAAGTATTAGAAAAGGCTACAAATTTATGTTTAAAAAACAAACACGTACCTTATTGTATGGGGGTTGATCGAGAATAATGATCAATTCTTTTATTGCTTATCTTTTCTTTTTTCTTATTTAAGTTGCACAACTTAAGCGTACTTACACTACTTAACTTAAATTAGGGTGACCAGCGTAAACAATCTCCTTTTATAAAAGCAAATTGAAGAAGAATTTCATATTTTCCGGTTTGTGGCACATTATTAAATCCTTTTCTTCCTCTTTCACCAAAAATTTATTTAATTGAAATAATAAGAAATTGCATTGTTTTTAATATTTAAAATTTCTCGCATACGGTTCCCAAAAGTTTTTCTAAATTTTAAAGATTTTCACCAGCAGAAAATGTGTGAAAATTTTAACCATCAATTTAACACATGTCGATGTGTAAACTTCCATAGAAACAGGCATACATGTATACCGTATACTGATATACTTATAACCGTACTTATAGATACATATATATGTATGTATGTTTGTTATGCTTATTTTTATTCATAATTATTTTGAAATGAAATGACGCAACATATGGAATATGTCAATAGCTCTGTTAGAAACACGTTTTTAATTCCCTGCCCTTGATACCCGGACGCTCTTGTCCATAGTTCATATAAGACGCATACTCATTAATTCAATCTAAGATTTACTAAATAAATTAACTCAATGTTATTTTCATTCTCCGAAAATTCTCAACATTGTGGTTTTTCTCTCCTTAAAGAGAGAGTTGCCTTAAAACGTATGTATCTATAATTGTACAGTGAACATTTTTACAGGATATTTATATGTCTGTGTTACAAAAATTCCTTCAGTTCGGTTTCAGTTTTGAACTGGAATTGATGATAGCGAAATTAGTTACATAAACGCCGCGATCTACTAGATAGTGTGTTGGTTTATTAGACATGAGGTCTCGGTTCAAACACCAGATCAGGCATTTCCAACTGAACGAAATATGAAAATATATTTCTTCGACGAGTTCCTCTTAACAGATTTCTGGCAAAAACTTTGAGAGTAAATAAAATTGTCATTAAAAGTTTCTCAAAAAATCTGTCGTTCGGAGTTGACTTTAAACTGTAAGTCCCACCACTTATGTTTAAAATTAACACACACAACATAAGTGGTGTGAGAAGCTATGTCGTAATCCTGAAGGGTTATAGTGACCAATTATGGATGTATGCATGTTAAATTGATGGAAGTTTTGGTATCAAGTGACCCAATTTTAAAAATCGATGTCTTCCGATTTGGATGAAATTCACACCAAGGTTATTTACCGGTTATTCCAGATGAGAACAAAATCAAAATTTTTGTTAGGACCAATAAGTAAAAAGTTACACATATTTTAAAAAAACCCAGTATGACCAAAATGTCCAACTTTGACCCCCCTCTAACTCCGGCAATTCTTGACTGATAGAGCTGAAAATTTGTGTTTGGCCTACTATCCAATAGTAATAGGTGCAAATTTTACGAAATTTTACGAATTCGTAGTTATCCCCGCCAACTTTAAAAAACTAACCGTAATGCTAAAATCAAGTTTTGCAATGTTTCATATTGATCTGGTTTTGCACATGCGCTTTTTCCATTGCTACATTCTATCAAACTTGATAAATTATTTGAATTTCAGTTGTATATAAACGTAGGATTTCATATCTATTTATTTTTATTATTTTTTTGGATAACTTCGGCAGAATTTTACGTGGAGTATGACAACAAATAAGATCTCATGTGACTGAACTGTGTAGCAATTTGGTATAAAGCAGTCTATCATCAATAAAACAAAAAGATGATTGCATGAGCTCTGAACACGCCGCAAGATTTATTTCCACACTGATAGCTTTGGGGTATCAGCGTCCAGTCATTCGGCCGTCTTCTCTATTCTATTCGGTTAGGAAGTTTAATTGCGGACCGACCTCACAGATCTACATTATTTAGTAATGCTGTTGGTTTTTTCTTTAGCTGTATATTTGGGACTGCATTATCGTTCAAGAGATTCCGTTACTGAGTTTGTTATATAGAGGTCCTCAGCCTGATTGATTTTTAGCTGGGGTCGCATAACAACTCAATCTAATCTTTTGTTATTGCTTCTCAACATCGGAGTCTCTACCAGAGAGTATATGGCTCGCCATTAGAGTAGTTTGTTGAGTGCTTGTTATATAAAATTTCCAACGATGACATGAAATCGCCACTTCATCAATCATCTTTCAATTGTTTTAAATTTTTTTTGCGTGGGCGTTTAATAAAATAAAAATTAATTTCAAAAATAGTTTTTTTCAACGTCAGTTAATAGAATATGAAATATATGTGATCTTCGGATATTTATATAAACTTTATGTAATTTTCTTTGTAAGAGATATCACTTTCGTAAAGACTGTGGATACTGAGATATTAACGCATACAAATAGTAAACAAATTAAATTTAAATATTGTCTGAAAAAGAAGAATTGTGAGGAATTGTCGGTTGTTTTTGTTTTGGATTCTGTATAAATAACACAGATTAAGTTGCTTTTAGGTGCATACAAATGATATTTTAGTTTTAATTCAAAAAGTGTCTAAAATTTTGGGTTTTCATAATACATCTTATTATTTGTGTGTCAATAAATATACAATGTGTATGTATATATGTATGTAACAGACGGTAACAATTACATCTTAAAGCTAATAGACTACTCAATTACAAGTAATTAAAATTTAATTTCTTTATTGTAATTGAATACGATGAATCAAGTTAATTAAAATTCCATGTAATTAGAATGTTTTAAAAAACACCCATTTGTATAAATTTCAAATTTAATTACAGAGAAATGAAACAAACATAAGTACAGTAACTGTGAGATTTTATAAATTTTTTTAAGTAAAAATATTATTGTTCTTCCATGGTCGGCATATAGTCCCGAATGCAATCCAATCAAATAGTTATGGCGACTACTTGCAGTTTACGGTGAGAGTTGGCAGTTTTCGACCGTGAATAAGCCAAAAACGCGTTTCAAGAAATTATGGTTGTGTATTGAAATGCTAATCCTTAACAATAAAAGTTATAATAGAAAAACAAAACTTAATTCACATTTAAAGCATACAAAGTATGAACTGTTGGTTATTGTTACCTTAGCCTTTTTACACGTAAAGGACAGAATTCAATTAGAAAATAAATAAATAATAAATATATATACATTGTCGAGGCATTCTTTATATTTTTCCTGCAATATTTGTTGACGCAGTAGTCTCAAAGGAACATCGATATCTTCATTTGGATGACATACGCCTTAAAAGAGCGCGGCTTCTTGGTATGCCCAATTATTAGCAATTTAACTTTTGCACTTGTGCAAGAAAAGTAATTCTCGCCCTATCTATTGACATATGTTATTTCAGGAAGTATTTTCCAAAACAAATGTGTCTTATTTGCATTGTTTACTTGATCCTCGCAAAGCTTAAGCTTGTAAATGTACTTTTGAGTTTATGCTTAAAAGGATCAGTTGCCTGGGTATATAATGATAGTTTCTCGCCGCATACTTTTAACAGTCAGGTTCCAAACCGAGATTTAAATCCAGATAACCAACCAGAGCTGGCACGAAAGCAACCTTCTGCTTCCTTAAAGTCAACGTGCAACTTTCTTGCCTTTTCCTTAAGATTTTCCCCAGTAACTTAACAGTTTTTTTCCGTTAAGCTATATACTACTTGTATACCATCTTCCACATGCGGAGCCACTTTTCTACTAGTCTTACGCTTAGATATTCCGATAGCTGATTCAGATTTTTTTATTTCCGATATTTTTAATTTGGCTACACAATCAATCTTTTCCAGAAATGAAACAACGCGTCAACGTGATATGAATGTATTTAAAATATATGTACTCGCAAATTAAAAATAAATTGACTAAAATAAACAGAAATAAGCTAGGCTTAAATTTAAGACAATGTAGTTGAGAAAAGAATATTAGATTTTTAAATACACATAATCAGTTCAAATTAGTTCAAGAGAAACCTATTTTTAATTAAAACCACGCTGTTTAAAACAATAAAAAAATAAATATTTATTAATAATTATAATACTTAATTAAAACTAATTACTATGTAAATATTTTACTTGCTTCTGATGAAGCCAATTTGTCTATAATAATATCACCAAAGTTGGTCATTAATATTTTGCTCTTCATGCACTTTAAAATGCTACATCACTATGGCGATCTGGTCCCATCGTTGATTTGAGATATGTCTCAATTTATTTTAATTTTCTGGATTAACGTTCAAAGCTAACAATTTGTACTGAGATAATCCGGAGTATTTTAAGCTCCACTCTCAAGTTTCCAAAACATCTTCTTATATGAGATTATAAAAGTAAGAGAATCTAAATTAATTTTACGTTTAATTTTTATAGTCACATATTTTGGTGAAGAGTTCTATTCCAATGAAATCTGTATTATAAAGTTAATCCAAATATTTAAAATTTGAATGAATTAAATCGTTATCAACATTATCCATGTTTAGTAAACTTGCAACGTCTAGTAGAATTCTAGATTTGAAATTAAGGGCACTTAATTGTTTAAATCATGTGCATATTTCTTGTTGGAGACGATCAAGAATGCGATAAGGCGAGAAATCTCGCTTTCTGTAAAAAGACCAACATTTCTAGTCATTTTGCGACGACTTCCTACACGTACTATTGTGTCAATATCCGGTTTTTCGCTATTGCCTCTACACAGAATTTCGTCCACTTCCCTGAAATGCATTCTAGATTCTTGTAATCTGAGCAGTACACGAACAATCCTTAAGATTACATATCAAAAATGAACTAAAGTTATGAAACTCTATTTTAGTATATTGTGCAACAGAATTGTAGTTCCATTTTGGGTATCACTAGCATTGCTTGGGTCCTCTGCTAATATTTCTAATTCTTCCACTATATTCTCTAACCTTTGAAAATTATAACACTAACCGCTTGTATTCTGGTGCTCCATCGTGATTCAGATTCATGGCTTAAAGTTTTTGTCACAAAAAAATAATAATTCCCATCATAACGTTGAACGTGAGAAAAAGAAATATATGTTTTCAATTATTTCAAAACATGTAACAAGGATTGGATCTTGATCAGAAGGAGTAACTCCTCCCAAATTCAATGAAAAATTTTTGAAATAACAAAACACTGTTTTTTTGGTGTGGCAGAGAAGTATTTCTATTAAAATTAAGACGATCAGTTAGTGGTTGCTTTTCGAATACTTTTTTTCCTGACTGTACATAAAAGTAGAGTAGAGTGTTATTGTCATCGTTTACAAAAAAAAAAGCATAAGCAAGATTTCGTTTATAGAAATAATTATTATAACATAAGCATAAGCAAGATTTCGTTTATAGAAATAATTATTATAACATATTATTTTATCAAACAAATTCATAAAGATATCATAAGCAAGTGCTGACAGTCATAGGTCGAGTCAGCCCTGTCACGTCATTTCTATTTTAAATATTATTACAATTTTTTTTAGACTATTAGTGTTCCTTTGTATTTATGTAACACAGTCATTAAATTTAAAATATATTTTCAAGAAACCAAATATAATTGTTGTTTCATCAATCAATTTGCGCTCATTTGTGAGTTAGGCCCGGGTAATGATGGTTCTCCTTGCCTCCTATGCTACACCACTGACTGTCCTTTATATATACAGTGAGCAAAAAATAAATTGTACATTTATAACCTCTAAAAGCTTTTCAACGTAAGTTTTTTTCAAAAAGTAAGTTTTTTGTTATTGACGAAATCTCTATTTTAATTATATATATTTTAATTATAATGTCAAGAATATATCAAAATATATCAACCAAAAAATCGTCAAACTATCGAATACCTATATTCCTAGATAAAAACACTTGTACAGAAAATAATTTACAAATATTTAATACTACGTTCAGGCAAGAATTTTAATTGAGTCAATTGACAAAATTATTTTAAGTGTTCAGGCATACATAAATCAATTTATTCAATAATCATTTGACAGCGGGAAAACAACAACATTTTTTATTTATTTTATAACAATTCATAAATTTAACACTAAACCTACCGTGACGGGAAAAATTACTCACTTAAGATTTTTTTTAAAAAATTTCTTGAATATAACGTTATAATACCGCTATATGCCTTTACGATTTCTATTAAAAAATACATCGAATATATTAAGATTAACTCCTATCTTGTATTTTTTTTCCTAAGGAATGCATTTAAGCTGCTCTAACTACTGCGGGAAGTTATTTGCCCTGAGCACAGGTTCTGTATCTTGATTTGCATATTTTGTGATATAAAACCACTGTTTTGGACATTTTTGGCATTGCCTGGTATGATTCGGTATATTGAGGTATATTGTTTGTTTCCTGACAGATCAATATTCACTCTACTCCAAGCGAGTATTACAGTAAAAAGTTCTAGTGCTATTTTGTTAATAAAAATTCATATTTCATTGTCTTGTCCCCAAAATTTCGAAACATTCCAAATATTTTAAATCATTAGGAATTTTAAATAATATATAGATATAGAGTGGAATATGAATAGAAACACAAGAAGTATCGGTAGATTTAGTGTTAATATGTAATAATTAATACTTACCTCACCCCCATTTTTATTTGACGTTGTTGATATTTGTATTTTCAAATATCGGTACATATCTGAACACCGTATAAGGGTGGTTTTCACAATCATTAAAAATAAATAGATATTTCAATTCTTTGAAAATGAGGACGGCGCAATAATTACGGTCACCTATCGCACCACGATACCCGAGCTTTTGTGCCCAATCTTCATGGTATTGATGTCAACGATGTATGGTCTCATGCTACATACATAATTGGTCATTACAACCCTTTAGCCAGGATTACGATCTAGTTTTTCACACCACTTATGTTGTGTGCGTTAATTTTTTATACATGTGTGGTGGGACCTACAGTTTAAAGTCGACTCCGAACGATAGATTTTTGAGAAACTTTTCATGGCAATGTTATTTACTCTCAGAGTTTTTGCCAGAAATCTGCTTAGAGGAAGTCGCCGAAGAAATACTTTTTGTATATTGTTTTGATGTCTGACCTGGTGCTCGAACCCTGATTTTACGTCTAATTAGCCAACACACTACCTGCTAGACTACAGTCTCATGCTACAATCGATTTATTGCGTCAAACGTGTGATGGCTGTTTAGAATTCAAGAACTTGCGAATGAGGTATTGTGAAGCCAGCCGCGGCAGCCATATATATGAAATAATATTTCATCTCTAACCGTTGCACTTGTCTTTCAGAACAAAATAAAATTTGGCAGAATATCAAAATCGTTCTTGTTTTATTACATTGTTAATTTTACGCTTTTAAATGGCCCACCCTTTACAATTATAATTTGGGAATAATAAGTTTCTCGATCTTGATGCTTGTATAAACATAATAAAAAAAGTTCTTTTTTCTTTTATAAGTGATTCCCGAGTGTAAATTCATACAAATATTATTATTGGAACTAACTTAATCACGCTAGCAAAAATCACGATGTGAAAAATAGCAGAGAAAAGTTCTTAGAAAATTTAAAGAGATCATATAAAATTGCAAGTTAATAACCTAAATAATAAAAAATTCCTAATTTTTTTAAATTTATAGCTCTTAACTAAACTGGTGAGAATAGTGCTATCATCAGGCTGTGTCAATTGAAGCGATGTTTTATCGTTCTAGCGTGAAATAACCAAATATAAAACCTAAAGCATTTTAATACATCGAAAAACCAAGATGGAATACAGTTTTCCCAATTTAGTCCATTGTGTCTTTGAATCAGCTGGGAACACGAAATCGATGAAAATATCTTCAGTTTTCAAAGGAGGAGGAATAATTTTGTGATCGTTATGGTGAGGCACTTTAAAAATATTTCTCTTCATTATTTTTTTTTATAAATAAGCAAGAATCAAAAAAAGTCATATTTTTAAACTTAGCCAAAATTATAAAAAAACGGAAAAAATAATTATTTTTTACAATTATTTTCCCACAGTTACATAAAAATATTTTAATTCTGTATAATTTTTTTAAATTTAGATTTTTGTCTTCTTTTTTGCTTTCCTTTTCAATTTTGATAGCAAATACGATTTCCCCCTTTCTTTTCTCTAAAAGTGATTTATTTATGTCTGATTTCGTTTGTTCGTTTTTAAGGAAAAAACATTGAAGTTATAAATACGCAGCAATTTAGTAGAAGTGTATGTTTGTTGTTTGTGTTAGTATTCACTTGAGAATATATTTTTTTAAAACACCAGCGAATACAATTGTCTAAGCAGATATGTATGTTCGCGAAATTGAAAATAAAATTGAATTTCTTTCGAAACTTATGGGATGAAATTAATTTCAACGTTCCACAGGGTTCACTTAAGATTCACTTTGTTATTACGAAAATACCTTTTGCCAATCTGTTATTTTTGATCCCAGAGTGCGTTCAATTGTGTCTGTTGCTACAACATGAATTACCAATGTTAGAGTATTAAATATACGAATAAACATTTTAAAATTTTTTTGTCAGATAATTCTTTGGAGCTTGGTTAATGGCTATCAGGGATCAGCAATGAATCGTTTTTTCGCTACTCATGAGTACTCATGAAATTTTGAGTATGAGTGAGTCAACAGTATTGAAATTTAACTACTCTGATTCATTCGTACTCACTACAACATTGATTTATAAGTACAGATTGCAATGAGTATGAATTCAAGCATGACATCAAACTCATAAAATTCGTAACATGTTTGATTCATAAGCCTACTCATCTAGATTCATAACTTTAGTCTCGAGTGACTCGAATCAGCCTTAGTTGTTGTTGCATTTACAAAACAAAAGAAGAAAGAAAAAGACTAAGACAGCAAACAAATACACAACCTACTAGTGAGTATTGAAGTGTTCGTACGCGAATCACACTTATGGTGATTCTTGTAAATGTTGAGTAAGAAGAGTCGAAATCAACAACATCATGCGTATTGTTAAGTGTGAGTACCATGAGTACTTCAAACTTTAAATGTGAGTAGTATGGGTATGATATTAAAATAAGTATGAATGCGTAAAAGTATCAGAAATTATGAGTGTGATCCGAATCTACTTATCTTTTTGAAAAAAAAATAATTATTTAATAGACAAAGTTATATTAGAAAACATGATAGTCTAATCCAACTTGAAAAAGAAGAATTGAGAATAATTCATTGCATCATATGGTGGTAGAATATTTTAAAAATGTCGTGTGAGGTCATATAAAAAGCTCACCCAAAGCAGGGAAAAAACTATAGAGTTCCTTGATGGAGCCAAAATTTGGACAGGCTTTGAAAGGAGTGATGCAGACCCGAAGATGTATCGTAAACCAAAAATGCTCAAGCATCTTGTAGACTCCATCCAAATTGAATGATTTCAAGCTGCATGGGTGGAACAACATCGTTTTCGGCGGTACACTTCGTTCAACAAAGCAACCGGAGCATTGGAATGTTTCCAGACTTAAATGACAGCCATAAGGGCTGCGGTGATGACTATTGAGTGCGACATTGTCTCTGAAATAATATTCTGCCTGATATTTAGGAGTTTATCGCATCATTGGGTTTTAACATTCAACACGTATCTAACTGCCGGAAAATGGCGACGGCAAAAACCTTAATTCCTCAGGGGTATTCTTTACTAAACAAAATCCATGCTATACAAACTCTAGCATCAAAAACGACATGGGCGCATTTCTAAATATTAATTTCTGTAATATTGTGGTATTTTGACACAATCCGGGCAACATACGAACTATATTGAATACCATTAGTTGATGTCTTCTACCTTTATATTTACGTTAACGTAAGTCATATTCCTGAAGTCGCTACTTTGGTTTGTTTTGTTTGCAATAGAAAGACCTTTAATGAGCCAGGCTTCAGATAAGAGATTTGAACGTTAAGTACTAATTTTCATTCAACGATATCAATATATTCCTAGTCTGTCCATGATAAAATGCCAAATATTTTTTAGCATGTTTGGCTTTGTCATATATCACGAATCTTGAATTTTAGGGTATGCCAAATAGTAAAGCTCCTGTTGCATAAAGATGCATAAATATGTTTTAGACCCTCTATCTCATTTTGATCAAGTATTTGGAGACAATAAACACTTTAAGTTATTCAAACACATTTAGAATTTTAATTCAATATTAGTAAAAATAATTAAGGTTAGGTTAGGTTAGAGGACGTGTACTTGTCAATTAAGTACCCGGAGGTCGAATTGACCCATTGTACAACGTCCTAGTTTCTCACATCATTTATATTGTGTGTGTTAATTTTATACAGCTTAAAGTCGACTCCGAACGTAAGAGAACAAAAAAAATATCAAAGTGTAGTAAATATATTAAACTTTATCGATAATTTATCTTGTGATATTTTCTGAAATCTCTCAGCACCAATAGTTACTGAAAAATAACTGCATACTAAATTAAGGTTTATAGATAAATTCTCTAATTTGTGTGGTAAAATTCCGAAACTACGTATACATTTTGTTAAAGCAAACACAGCAAATCACTGAGGACAATGACGAGCACCAACATAATAATAACATGATTTAAACAAATTATCATCATGAAAATACTGGATAAGAATTATAAAATGCATTCAAATATATTCGAACATAAACGAGTTTACAAAAGGTTATGTCCATCTGATGAGTCCAACTTATGTGGGAGCGTATAAATATTTATGCGTGTATATACATATGTGTATCGTGTGTTTCGAATAATGGGCTTATTAAAATTCTAAAAACATCTGCACTAAAAACAATTAAGTTTTAAGTCAACACAATATTGTTCGAACAATTCAGTCTACAAAAACTACAACGACTGTCACGACAATAATAAAAACAAAACAAATATCATCATATATTTGAATTAAATAAGAGTTTGAAATACATTTGCATTACTAGCAAAAGAAAATGCATACACGTACTTATACAGTCACAATACAAGGGTTCCTCTTTTGAATTGTGTTTGTTATTACGAGTAAATGTGTAGGAATATTACTAACTTCGATTCACTATAGTTAGCTATACTTATAACCATAACGAAACATCAGTCCGATATTATTATTGGCTACCCTATCTCACAATATCTTGATGTACCAATTAATCGATATAAAGTATTGCAATTGTGCCTTATGATAATTTGTCGTTTCTAAATACTAACAGTTGGAATGAAAAGTCTGTAGAGTAAAATAGAAAAAAGTTCTCTGTATTTCGGCTTTTGATAATTTTTTATAAACCAAAGATTTCTTTTTTCTCAAAACAAAAAAAAAACACTGAAGTAATTAAACTAACAAAAATTTCACTCAAAATGGTACATTTCGCAAAAAAATAATATTTACAATGAACTAAATGAAGTACAAACATTAAGAAAGTAACAAGTATATTTCAAGAATATGGATAAAAGCAGATCAAACTATATATAAAAACTACGGAATATAGAAGAGAAAAATATATTAATAACAAAACAAAAAAGAGATTCTTGAAGTTGCCAAACACAAAGTAAGGAAGTATAAAAAAACAATTGCATTTAATATCATCAGGTAGATGCTCCGTATTATTGTTCAAATATAATTTAAAATGAATATTCGTCCGCAATTTTCGTTTTTAAATAGCTAGAATATGAGACTGGATTTATTTGTTAACCCTTTCGCAGCCACAAGTTTATAAGAGGCAAAGTTATCATTCTGTTTATTTAGAATGATTCATTAGATGTCCAAAAGACTTATTTTAAAACCAAATTACCAAAACCAATAGTGGCTTATCTGATTTTTCTTGGGACATATACATATGTATCTAAGATCGTTCCGGGATATCTTTTATATACATTTTTGTGAGACTTAAAATTAAGAGAAATGTAATTGGTTAGTGTATTTGGGGCAATAAATTTTTAATCTTTAATAAAATGAAGTATTTGTTAAAATAACGAAATGAAATATTAGAATTTTAGTCATCTATATACATATCGAATTTAGATAAGTAACCGCTACTCATTATTGTATACTTTGAATTTTATCCTATGCTCATTGATTGATTGTTTTTTTGCCATTCTTGAGAACATCTTGAACGTCTTCATTGTCGTAAAAATGATGTTTTCTATTTAAGTCCCAAACCGGGGCCTTAGCAAGGCACCCTCATATTTATTTCTACAGACTAGTACTCTATATATTGGAAAAATATGATAAGCCGTAAAGAATTCTCAATTATTTTAATGAGATTATCGAATTAATTTTTCTAATATATCGTGTAACAAGCTTCCAAACTTTTTAGTTGAAAGGACTAATAAGGAAAGGAAAAATATGATAAGCCGTAAAGAATTCTCAATTATTTTAATGAGATTATCGAATTAATTTTTCTAATATATCGTGTAACAAGCTTCCAAACTTTTTAGTTGAAAGGACTACTTGACACATTTGGAATATATTGTTACGAAAATGGAAATGGTGTTACATCGTTTAATATTAAAATGATAAACAAAAGCTAGAAAAACAAAAACAATGTACTTGTTTACATGATCAAGGAATTCGCTAAAATATAGCAACAACATCAGTATAAAAAGGGGATAAACAAGTAAACATGAAGCAGGAACAAACATTACCAGAATAAACGTAAACAAAATACACAAACAACGCTGAAACAACGATGTTTACATTTACAGAGATTTCGAGATTTCGATTTCATACCTTAACCTGCGATATAAAAGGCACGACAAAGCGGCAACAGAGTCAGTAAAAATTCAGTCAGTCTTGTGACACGCGTTGCGTGTGAAGAGAATAATTCTGGTTTGGAGATCTCCACTATAAAGATCGGTCCAACAATTGTTATTGTTTACGCAAACGAGTGTAAAGCAGAATAAGAAACAAAGTAATTGTTGTTTTTTACATCAAGAATTGCACGAACAATAAAGAAATTAATTAAATCTGAACACAAATTTATTTCTATTTTTATTGCTCATATTTCAAACATTTTTAAAACGTAACAATATTCTATCTGTCCCCATTTAAAAACAAGATAATCGTTTCTATGCCTCGGTCCTCGTCTTCTGTCAAAAGCTTTTGATTTATCTGTCTCGCCGACACTATTGTCTCCCATCAAAATTGGCAAAATTTCATTTTCGCTGAGTTTAGTAACTTCATGTTCTCTTCAAAGCATAATGTGCAATGTGGTAACAGTAAGGAATCGTAACCTATAATCGTAACTAAGTAGAAAATGTCCCTTACGGACAAAAGGGGCACTAGTATCCTTTAGTGTCTACATTAAATTTTTAAGTATTCAACGCTAATGACTTTTAATATTTATTAATAACAAATTAAGGTTCTATTAAGGCGATTATAAGTAAACATTGAAAACAAAATTTCAATACGCTGTAGATCCAACGTTTTAGTAAATTGTTGACTTGTTTTAAAAAAATTTAATACTCGTTTAAATGATATAATAAAATATTATAAAATTAAATTGTCATCATTTTTTTTTTGAAATGAACACAAAATTTGGAAAATATTTGGTTTCAAATTAATTTAATTCAATATTATAATATAATCAATAATATTCAATTAGTAAATACATAAACTGCACACATTCAGATAAAACTAAATTTAAAAGACATTCAAATTTTAATTTGGTGCTCTTACTTCTACAAAAAATAATATTTCTTTGAAAATTTTCCTGAAATCGTTAATATGTGTGCCTATTTTCTTTGGGCGACCCTTAATCTAATTACAAAGTAAGTTCTATGCCAACTGCTTTTACGTTCATCGGCTTGCTATTATTAATTGATATGGTTCTGGTGTCATTAAGTTAATCGAATGCAAATTCATGCATTTTTGGCGAAACAAAGACGTTACATAATTCCGAACATGAACAGTCTACACATGTCTAACAGAGATACGTAAATGTTTGTGGAGGTTTGTTTCCTATATGTGTATGTATAGTATATAACTGAACAAATTTTCCTATACACATATACATATTTGTATGTGTAAGAGAGAATGAAAATATTCTCAAAGCAACTGAATGTTGACAACAGCCTAGAAATGTGCTGTAATGCTTCCAGACACAAACAAAACATTTATATGGCTTTGTTATGTGGTCAATAATTACACATTGTTTGTATGTAAACCACATACTGATTAGGAAATTGACGCACACGTGATTGAATTGAATAAAAGTAATACTACTTTGTTAGTAATATCATGTAAGTTGCATACATACATACATTACATACACCAAGAATAGTAGAAAAGCAAGGCAAAAGCATTCATACACCACGCATTTTTGTTTGATATACCGATTTTTAAGAAGGAAATAGTGTTCAGTAGTTGTCAGACAATTTTGGTCTAAAAACAATTTTTGTTTTCAATACATTTATAAAATATTGTTACGTTTTTACCTTTTAAAAACGTTTAAAATATGAGCTCGTAGTTTGTAAATAATTTAAAAATAAATTTGTGTTTAGTTTTAATTAAAATTCTTAATTATTCGCACAAATCAGTGTGCCACTGTTCACAATTTGATGTAACAACAACAATTGCTTTTTTTGTTATTCCTCTGTTTATACCACTTGCATAAAAAATAACAATTACTAGGTAATTATTCGACAGATCTTTGTAAGAGAGGTCTTCAAATCATGATTATCCACACAAGACTGACAGAACTTCACCAACTCCGTCACAAAACAGTCTGATGAATATTCTTGAAGGCGAATATTCATGACTTCGCCTTCTCGAAATCTTTATAAATGTAAACATCGTTGTTTACATTTTTTATTGTAGTGTTGTTGTTATATATTTGTTTACTTGTTTACCATTTTTTAGGCTAATGTTTTTTTTGTTATATTTAGCAGTACGATAATTTGTAAACAGGTTTGTTTACTGCATTGTTTTGTTTTTGCAGCTTTTGTTTATAATTTTAATGTTAAGCAATGTAAAAGCACAACACCAGTATCTAGATTTTCGTAACAATATGTCAAACTTATATTTTATAGAATTAAAGATTATAAAATTACCTTTCAGAAAATATAACTCTTAAGGCGTTGTCAATATTATTATCCAAAATATGGAAATATTGGTATATCAAACATAAATGCTTGGTGTATGAGTGGTGAGGGTAGTATATAATAAATATTGGGTTATATATGTTTAATGTTTGATGTGTTGCTGGTTCGTTTTTTAATTGTTCCTTTAATTTTGTTTGAAATAAAATGTTTTTGATTTTGTTGTTTTTGTAATTTTAATTTGTCTAATTTATTAAATTCAATATGTAGTTCTTATGTTATTTTATTTACAAAATTGTTTTGTTTTAATTTGATTGTGTTTAATTTCAATTTATGTTTCTATTATATTGTTTTTGTTCACAGTTTTCACTTTGTTTTTGTTCTTGTTTTTTTGTTTAATAAAAAAGGGTCACAATATTTGTTTTTAATGTTTTGGATGTTCACTGTTTAATTGTCGAAACTAGAGTGAGTCTATGCAAAAAATACTTTAATGTTAAGTAGTAATGAAAAGAATGTTGAAAAGAATGCAAGAGACAACAAAGCATAAAAAAACCGCTACCTAATATTCGACAGGATGTTCTCTCACATAATGTTAAACGTTGAACATTCCGGCCCTCATGACTTGGTGAAGCTTACCACAGGTTTTGAACAGGTCCTATTTGTGGGTTGTGGATCGGTAAGTTGCAAAGCCTCATGAAGTTGTTGACAGATATGGCATCATGATGTACGTTAACGTATACTGCAAGAAAATTGCCAATGTTTGGGGTGTTGAGATTGTTGGGATGCCATACCTGTAAGTATAAAATTAGAACAATATTAGTGTATGTAAATGGTTAGGGGTTATATTAATTTGCAAACAAAACCACAATTTTTGTAATTGGTCTGGTGATGACTCCATTTTTTGTTTTGATGTCTACAACTCTACAGTTTTGATCAGGTCCAAGATAGGTTTTGATGATTCGACCCATTTGCCATTCATTGGGTGGCAAGTTGTTGTTTTTGATGACTACCAGATCGTTGATTTTAACGTTGTCCCTTTGAATCTTCCATTTATATCTGCGTTGAAGTTCAATCAAGTATTCGGACTTCCATCTTTGGCAAAATGAGTGGTAGATGACCCTTAGGCGTTTCCAGCGGTTGATGAGATTCAGATTTTCGTTGCTTACATCTGGTTCAGCTGGGGTCAATAATGCACTACCAATAAGGAAGTGTCCAGGGGTCAATGGATTAAGGTCATTTGGGTCATCGCTAGCAGGACTTAAGGGTCTAGAATTTAGGCACGATTCTATATGAGCAAGAATTGTAGATAGCTCTTCAAATGTGAATTTCATGTTCGGTATCATCTTTTTGAGGTGCGTTTTGAATGATTTTACACCGGCTTCCCAAAGGCCGCCCATGTGTGGGGCTCCTGGGGGGATAAACCTCCAATTAAGATTTTGATGACTAAAATGATGGGTCACTTGATTTTGAAGAGTTTTTATGAGATCTAGACGGTCTTTCCTTAGAAGTTCTGCTGCTCCGACGAAATTTCCTCCATTGTCTGAGTAAATAAGTGCGGAACATCCACGTCTTCCTATGAAGCGGGAAAATGCAGCTAAGAACGATTGGGTCGATAAATCACTTGCTGCTTCAAGATGTACAGCTTTTGTGGCGAAGCATACAAATATGCAAATATACCCTTTTGTAATAAGACAAGCTAGGCCTGTAAAATTTTTTATGTCAAAAGGTCCTGCGTAGTCTAATCCAGTTGTAGCAAAGGGTCTTGATAATGTTGTACGTTCTGGTGGTAATGAAGCCATGATTTGATTTTGCGTCTGTTTTTTGTACTTTTGACTAAGGGTTTCAATCTGAATATCCAATATTCTGTGCGTAGGACTCGAACCATTAATTGGTTTTCTCTATGAAGGGTAATTTTATGTGTAAATTCCACTAGTAGCTGTGATAGCTTCGAGTTATGAGGTAGCAATATTGGGTAGCGTTCATTGTACGTTAATGCAGGTGATTGCGCTAGTCGCCCATTGTCTCTAATAATGCCATGGTGATCCATGAAAGGATTTAAGGTCAAAAGACTGCTGGTTGGGGATATTTTCTGCTTGAGTTTCAAATGTTTGTGCTCATCAGGAAAATGGTTTTGTTGCGTCCATATGATGAGTCGATGTTTGACGAAATCTATTTCTTCTCGGGTGATTTCTGCTGAAGATACGCGAAGATGGGTTCGGTTGCTTCCAGTATTTCTCCATAATCGTATGACATAAGCGAGTACTCGATAAGCTCGTGATAAGTCTGAAAATCGATTTAATGTGTCTTCGCGTGTTGTGGTTGTAAATGCTTTTACAGTTTTAGCTTCTAGATTTGTGTCACCTGTTTGTGTTGGTATCGGCCATTGATTTTTAGGCAATTTTAACCAGGAGGGTCCAAACCACCATAAGTTGTGGTTTTCCAGTTCTTGTGGAGTATATCCTCGGCTGGCTACATCTACTGGGTTATCCATTGAGTCGATATGTTGCCAATTTTTATTTCCAACCTTATCCAGGATTTCAGAAACACGATTTCCAACGAAAGTGTTCCATGAGCAAGGGGGTTTCTTTAACCAGGACAGCACGATTGTTGAGTCGTTCCAATAATATGCCTTGATATTTTGAATTTGAAGATTTGGTATAAGTCCACATGCAAGATTTGCCAATAATACGGATCCACATAGTTCTAAGCGGGGCAAAGATATTTGCTTAATGGGAGCTACACGGGTCTTTGACGCCAGAAGAAATGTGAATACTGAGTTTTCTGCTTGTATTCGAACATAAAGAGTCGCAGAATAGGCTTTTCCTAAGCATCACCGAAACCGTGAATTTCCACATTACAATTCGGCCTAAATTGGATCCAGCGGGGAATTTTCAATATGTTTATTGCCGGGCAGTTTTTTATGAATTTTTGCCACTGTAGACAAGTCAAGGGTTTTAATATGTCATCCCAGTCGACTTTATCCAACCAAATCTGTTACATAATTAGTTTTGCTTTAACTATTATTGGAGCTATCCATCCACAAGGGTCAAAGAATTTGGCAATTATCAACAGATATACATATACACATACATGTTTTGTTGTAGAGTTTTTGATGCGAGAGGGTGAGTTGATTTTACATCTTCAGCTAATTGAAGAAGGGTTCTAATGGCCAGAAACGGGGCGCAGTTGACTCCAAAAGTCACTGTCAGGAGTTCGTAATCCTCAATAGGGTTCTTTTCTGATTGCCGAAATAATATCCTTTGATATTTGGTTTGATTCGGATCAATGAGTATCTGTCGATACATTTTTGTGATATCTGCGTTCTACACAAAACGGAAGAATCTCCACTTCAATATCAGAAGCACCAAGTCCTGTTGAAGTATGGGTCCTGGATACAATATGTCATTCAAACTCTTCTTGTTTGAAGACGGGCTCGAAGCGTTGAAAACTACTCTAAGTTTCGTTTCCAGCCTTTCGGGTTTTATTACTGCATGATGTGGCAGGTAATAATTTGGGTTTGTGTTGATTTCCAGGGGAGAAATTTTCCTCATATGTCCTAACTCGAGGTACTCAACAATTACTTGGTCGTATTGTTTTTTGAGTTCGGGTTTCTGGCTAAGTAAGCGTTCCATCCTCAAGAACTGTGCCATAGCTATGTTTCTCGAAGTTCCTATTTCTTCGCTATTTTTAAAGGGTAGGGTAACGATATACCTTCCTGTGTCGTTTCTTCGTGTTGTCGACATGAAGTTGTTCTCGCAAAATGTGTCCTCATCTGACCTCAAAACCCGTTTTGGGGTTTCCTCCACCTCCCAAAAGCGTGAGAGGATTCGGTCAAGGGACGTAGTGTTGAGTAATGACACTGTTGTACTAGGTTGTGTCGTTGTTGAAATTGGTCCCCCCGCAATCCAGCCAAATACTGTTTTTTGTGCCAAAAGGGATCCAATAGACCGCATCGGTGTGTCCATGCAATATATTGAGTGGCCCAAGTCGAGGCCTATAAGCAAGTCGATGGGTCTGCTTTGATTGAATTGAGGATCTGCAAGTTCTAATTTAGCAGTCTCATTGAAATGTTGCAAATCTAAAGTCTGTGGTGGTAAATTAGATGGAAGAGTGTTCAGGACTGGTGCCCAGACTTCTAATTTAAATTGTGAATCCACCTTGGAGCAAAGATTGAATAAACATACTTTGGTTGAAGTCTCTGAAACTGTTTGACTCAAGCCTGTAACATGAACTAAATTTCGTTTGGTGGGCAAATTTAGTCGATTTTTCAACTTTTCTGACATAAAAGTTGATTGTGAGCCAGGGTCGATGATTGCTCTTGCCTGGTACTTTTCGCCTCTAGTTTCGATCAGTACAATTGCAGTAAATAACAAGGTCTCTTTCTCATTGGGAGATTGATCGAGATGTTTGCTCTCTTGAAGTGTCAAGGAAGTGATATTTGGTATGGAGAAGTTTGATGCTGATGTGGACTGTATATAGGTGTTTTGTGCAGCGATGCTCCTGCTAGATTGGGTCGCGTCACAATCCTGAACTAATGTATGGGATTGTGATCCCTTATGTAACAAAGTGTTGTGTCTTTGCCTACATAATCTACAACTGAATTTACTTTTACAGTCCTTAACACTGTGGTCAATAGAGAGGCAATTGTAACATGAATTTGTGACCTTTACAATATGAATTCTGTCGTTAACGTTCTTCTCTCAGAACTTGGGGTAAGACCACAATTGGTGAGACTCCTTACAATATTGGCATTTGTAATTTGAGTCATTTTTCTGTGCCCTATTTTTGTTTAAAGGTTTTATATTTTTCGACCCAGTTTCATTTTGGGTTGTATTTATGTGAAAAGTGTGAACTCGTTTTGGCCTAAATTTCAAATTATCTCTTCTCGATTGTTCTAATTTTGAATTCGATTGAGTGATGGCCGCTATGGATTCTATAGTCTTAGAATTGTGCGTCAAGAAAGTATCGAATTGTTCCCAAGTCGGAACTTTTGTAATTTCCTTAAGTGAATTTTCAAATTTCTTTAAAAGAGTCCGAGGGAGCTTTGTTGAGCAAATGTATACCAGAAATGGGTTCCATGTGGCGGTTTCTATGCCTAAAGCATTTAACGCCTGAATGCATCCATTAACTGTTCGCTGAAGTTTTTGAATCGATGAGCCTGAGTCTTCAGCTACGTTCGGAAGGTCAAATAAAATTTTTAATTGTTCATTTACTTGGATCCGATTATTCTCGTATTGGGCTACAAGGTTTTTCCAGGCTATGTCGAAACCTTGATTGGTCAATGGGGCATTTGAAACTATATTCCTAGCATCTCCTCCAGTCTTATGTATTAGATGAAAAAGTTTCTCAATTTTACTAAGTCTAGAATTACTTATGTATAATGCTGTAAAATGATCGCGGAAAGTAGGCCATGCCACAAAATCTCCATAAAATGTGTCCGTGTCGCAAGGTGGTAGCCGCACAAATGAGATGTCATGATTTTCCTGTGGTTGATTTTCAACAGAAGAAATCCGCCCTTCTTTCTTTGGACTCGATAGGGCTTGAATTTCTGCATTAATTGACCCTAAACACGTTTTGTAGGCAGAAAAACCTTTTTTATAACGATCACGAAGCTTATATTTAGCAATGGGTTTTTCTTTAGAATCTTTGTTTGTGTCCCTACACTCTCCATATGTCCTTTTGATTTGGGTCCATAGAGAATCGAGTTCGACCCGAAGTACCTCAAGAGAGTGAATGTTGTTTTCGGCCGCACTTTGTGTGTACTCTATTTCAAAGTCCAAAAGGTCATTTGTACAATTTACAAATTTATCGAGTGCCATTGTTTACCGATGAATTAAATTTCAAAAACGATCAAAATAAGAGTCAAATTGAAACAAAAAAGTCCCTGCTAGCGATTTCATAACAAGAATTATCAAAAATAATAATTAATTTCAAGATTAATTGTTAATGTGAAGGTATTTTGTTTACCCAGTGATTTTTCAAAAGAAGTATGGGTGGTAACCCTTTTCGTTTTTCTACTTCTCTTTCTTCTTTTAATCAACCGCGACAAAAAATTATAAGAGCGTATACTTGTAATAAAGAGTTTGTGTTTCTCTTTATTTTCTTATTTTTATTATTTTTAGTACTTACTTATCGTTGTTGGGTCTTTTTATTTAAGTCGCTGCTTTCCAATTTGGATCTCTTCTTGTTGCTTGTTCTTTTATTGGGTCTTTTTTGTTCTGCCACTGCCCTTGTGGATTGTATTTTTTCCAAAGAAATTAAACTGTTTTTAAACCGTTATGTATTTTGTGTGACTTTTAATATTCTTCAATTTTTAAGGAATTTTTGTTCTTGTAAAATACACTGCACTATATCCGGCTCGAAGGACCAAAAAATGTTTAATGTTTGATGTGTTGCTGGTTCGTTTTTTAATTGTTCCTTTAATTTTGTTTGAAATAAAATGTTTTTGATTTTGTTGTTTTTGTAATTTTAATTTGTCTAATTTATTAAATTCAATATGTAGTTCTTATGTTATTTTATTTACAAAATTGTTTTGTTTTAATTTGATTGTGTTTAATTTCAATTTATGTTTCTATTATATTGTTTTTGTTCACAGTTTTCACTTTGTTTTTGTTCTTGTTTTTTTGTTCAATAAAAAAGGGTCACAATATTTGTTTTTAATTTTTTGGATGTTCACTGTTTAATTGTCGAAACTAGAGTGAGTATATGCAAAAAATACTTTGATGTTAAGTAGTAATGAAAAGAATGTTGAAAAGAATGCAAGAGACAACAAAGCATAAAAAAACCGCTACCTAATATTCGGCAGGGTGTTCTCTCACATAATGTTAAACGTTGAACATTCCGGCCCCCATGACTTGGTGAAGATAGGTTTTGATGATTCGACCCATTTGCCATTCATTGGGTGGCAAGTTGTTGTTTTTGATGACTACCAGATCGTTGATTTTAACGTTGTCCCTTTGAATCTTCCATTTATATCTGCGTTGAAGTTCAATCAAGTATTCGGACTTCCATCTTTGGCAAAATGAGTGGTAGATGACCCTTAGGCGTTTCCAGCGGTTGATGAGATTCAGATTTTCGTTGCTTACATCTGGTTCAGCTGGGGTCAATAATGCACTACCAATAAGGAAGTGTCCAGGGGTCAATGGATTAAGGTCATTTGGGTCATCGCTAGCAGGACTTAAGGGTCTAGAATTTAGGCACGATTCTATATGAGCAAGAATTGTAGATAGCTCTTCAAATGTGAATTTCATGTTCGGTATCATCTTTTTGAGGTGCGTTTTGAATGATTTTACACCGGCTTCCCAAAGGCCGCCCATGTGTGGAGCTCCTGGGGGGATAAACCTCCAATTAAGATTTTGATGACTAAAATGATGGGTCACTTGATTTTGAAAAGTTTTTATGAGATCTAGACGGTCTTTCCTTAGAAGTTCTGCTGCTCCGACGAAATTTCCTCCATTGTCTGAGTAAATAAGTGCGGGACATCCACGTCTTCCTATGAAGCGGGAAAATGCAGCTAAGAACGATTGGGTCGATAAATCACTTGCTGCTTCAAGATGTACAGCTTTTGTGGCGAAGCATACAAATATGCAAATATACCCTTTTGTAATAAGACAAGCTAGGCCTGTAAAATTTTTTATGTCAAAAGGTCCTGCGTAGTCTAATCCAGTTGTAGCAAAGGGTCTTGATAATGTTGTACGTTCTGGTGGTAATGAAGCCATGATTTGATTTTGCGTCTGTTTTTTGTACAAAACACACGTTTTACAGTTGTAAATTACGCTTTTGACTAAGGGTTTCAATCTGAATATCCAATATTCTGTGCGTAGGGCTCGAACCATTAATTGGTTTTCTCTATGAAGGGTAATTTTATGTGTAAATTCCACTAGTAGCTGTTATAGCTTCGAGTTATGAGGTAGCAATATTGGGTAGCGTTCATTGTACGTTAATGCA
This sequence comes from Sarcophaga variegata, assembly GCA_932273835.1. Classification (NCBI taxonomy): domain Eukaryota; kingdom Metazoa; phylum Arthropoda; class Insecta; order Diptera; family Sarcophagidae; genus Sarcophaga; species Sarcophaga variegata. Next base: position 70,957,352 of record OW026360.1, read on the forward strand.
GGTGATTGCGCTAGTCGCCCATTGTCTCTAATAATGCCATGGTGATCCATGAAAGGATTTAAGGTCAAAAGACTGCTGGTTGGGGATATTTTCTGCTTGAGTTTCAAATGTTTGTGCTCATCAGGAAAATGGTTTTGTTGCGTCCATATGATGAGTCGATGTTTGACGAAATCTATTTCTTCTCGGGTGATTTCTGCTGAAGATACGCGAAGATGGGTTCGGTTGCTTCCAGTATTTCTCCATAATCGTATGACATAAGCGAGTACTCGATAAGCTCGTGATAAGTCTGAAAATCGATTTAATGTGTCTTCGCGTGTTGTGGTTGTAAATGTTTTTACAGTTTTAGCTTCTAGATTTGTGTCACCTGTTTGTGTTGGTATCGGCCATTGATTTTTAGGCAATTTTAACCAGGAGGGTCCAAACCACCATAAGTTGTGGTTTTCCAGTTCTTGTGGAGTATATCCTCGGCTGGCTACATCTGCTGGGTTATCCATTGAGTCGATATGTTGCCAATTTTTATTTCCAACCTTATCCAGGATTTCAGAAACACGATTTCCAACGAAAGTGTTCCATGAGCAAGGGGGTTTCTTTAACCAGGACAGCACGATTGTTGAGTCGTTCCAATAATATGCCTTGATATTTGGAATTTGAAGATTTGGTATAAGTCCACATGCAAGATTTGCCAATAATACGGATCCACATAGTTCTAAGCGGGGCAAAGATATTTGCTTAATGGGAGCTACACGGGTCTTTAAAGCCAGAAGAAATGTGAATACCGATTTTTCTGCTTGTATTCGAACATAAAGAGTCGCAGAATAGGCTTTTCCTAAGCATCACCGAAACCGTGAATTTCCACATTACAATTCGGCCTAAATTGGATCCAGCGGGGAATTTTCAATATGTTTATTGCCGGGCAGTTTTTTATGAATTTTTGCCACTGTAGACAAGTCAAGGGTTTTAATATGTCATCCCAGTCGACTTTATCCAACCAAATCTGTTACATAATTAGTTTTGCTTTAACTATTATTGGAGCTATCCATCCACAAGGTTCAAAGAATTTGGCAATTATCGATAAAACTTCTCTTTTCGTGTAGTTTTCTTTTAATTTGACATCTGGTGCTGTAAATGTAAATGCGTCTGACGAAATGTTCCATTTTATCCCAAGAGTTTTTGTTCCAGCGCTATCTGACAGATTTAACCAATCGAGAGGTAGTAGGGTCTCATTTGGTAAGTCTTGTATGACTCGTGGGTCATTTGATGTCCATTTCATCAGGTCAAATCCAGCAGATTTTAGAACTGTTGTAAGTTCTTTTCTTGATTTGATGGCGTCGTTTAATGTGTGACCACCTGCTAAAACATCATCCACATACCTGTTTTGTTGTAGAGTTTTTGATGCGAGAGGGTGAGTTGATTTTACATCTTCAGCTAATTGAAGAAGGGTTCTAATGGCCAGAAACGGGGCGCAGTTGACTCCAAAAGTCACTGTCAGGAGTTCGTAATCCTCAATAGGGTCCTTTTCTGATTGCCGAAATAATATCCTTTGATATTTGGTTTGATTCGGATCAATGAGTATCTGTCGATAAATTTTTGTGATATCTGCGTTGTACACAAAACGGAAGAATCTCCACTTCAATATCAGAAGCACCAAGTCCTGTTGAAGTATGGGTCCTGGATACAATATGTCATTCAAACTCTTCTTGTTTGAAGACGGGCTCGAAGCGTTGAAAACTACTCTAAGTTTCGTTTCCAGCCTTTCGGGTTTTATTACTGCATGATGTGGCAGGTAATAATTTGGGTTTGTGTTGATTTCCAGGGGAGAAATTTTCCTCATATGTCCTAACTCGAGGTACTCAACAATTACTTGGTCGTATTGTTTTTTGAGTTCGGGTTTCTGGCTAAGTAAGCGTTCCATCCTCAAGAACTGTGCCATAGCTATGTTTCTCGAAGTTCCTATTTCTTCGCTATTTTTAAAGGGTAGGGTAACGATATACCTTCCTGTGTCGTTTCTTCGTGTTGTCGACATGAAGTTGTTCTCGCAAAATGTGTCCTCATCTGACCTCAAAACCCGTTTTGGGGTTTCCTCCACCTCCCAAAAGCGTGTGAGGATTCGGTCAAGGGACGTAGTGTTGAGTAATGACACTGTTGTACTAGGTTGTGTCGTTGTTGAAATTGGTCCCCCCGCAATCCAGCCAAATACTGTTTTTTGTGCCAAAAGGGATCCAATAGACCGCATCGGTGTGTCCATGCAATATATTGAGTGACCCAAGTCGAGGCCTATAAGCAAGTCGATGGGTCTGCTTTGATTGAATTGAGGATCTGCAAGTTCTAATTTAGCAGTCTCATTGAAATGTTGCAAATCTAAAGTCTGTGGTGGTAAATTAGATGGAAGAGTGTTCAGGACTGGTGCCCAGACTTCTAATTTAAATTGTGAATCCACCTTGGAGCAAAGATTGAATAAACATACTTTGGTTGAAGTCTCTGAAACTGTTTGACTCAAGCCTGTAACATGAACTAAATTTCGTTTGGTGGGCAAATTTAGTCGATTTTTCAACTTTTCTGACATAAAAGTTGATTGTGAGCCAGGGTCGATGATTGCTCTTGCCTGGTACTTTTCGCCTCTAGTTTCGATCAGTACAATTGCAGTAAATAACAAGGTCTCTTTCTCATTGGGAGATTGATCGAGATGTTTGCTCTCTTGAAGTGTCAAGGAAGTGATATTTGGTATGGAGAAGTTTGATGCTGATGTGGACTGTATATAGGTGTTTTGTGCAGCGATGCTCCTGCTAGATTGGGTCGCGTCACAATCCTGAACTAATGTATGGGATTGTGATCCCTTATGTAACAAAGTGTTGTGTCTTTGCCTACATAATCTACAACTGAATTTACTTTTACAGTCCTTAACACTGTGGTCAATAGAGAGGCAATTGTAACATGAATTTGTGACCTTTACAATATGAATTCTGTCGTTAACGTTCTTCTCTCAGAACTTGGGGTAAGACCACAATTGGTGAGACTCCTTACAATATTGGCATTTGTAATTTGAGTCATTTTTCTGTGCCCTATTTTTGTTTAAAGGTTTTATATTTTTCGACCCAGTTTCATTTTGGGTTGTATTTATGTGAAAAGTGTGAACTCGTTTTGGCCTAAATTTCAAATTATCTCTTCTCGATTGTTCTAATTTTGAATTCGATTGAGTGATGGCCGCTATGGATTCTATAGTCTTAGAATTGTGCGTCAAGAAAGTATCGAATTGTTCCCAAGTCGGAACTTTTGTAATTTCCTTAAGTGAATTTTCAAATTTCTTTAAAAGAGTCCGAGGGAGCTTTGTTGAGCAAATGTATACCAGAAATGGGTTCCATGTGGCGGTTTCTATGCCTAAAGCATTTAACGCCTGAATGCATCCATTAACTGTTCGCTGAAGTTTTTGAATCGATGAGCCTGAGTCTTCAGCTACGTTCGGAAGGTCAAATAAAATTTTTAATTGTTCATTTACTTGGATCCGATTATTCTCGTATTGGGCTACAAGGTTTCCAGGCTATGTCGAAACCTTGATTGGTCAATGGGGCATTTGAAACTATATTCCTAGCATCTCCTCCAGTCTTATGTATTAGATGAAAAAGTTTCTCAATTTTACTAAGTCTAGAATTACTTATGTATAATGCTGTAAAATGATCGCGGAAAGTAGGCCATGCCACAAAATCTCCATAAAATGTGTCCGTGTCGCAAGGTGGTAGCCGCACAAATGAGATGTCATGATTTTCCTGTGGTTGATTTTCAACAGAAGAAATCCGCCCTTCTTTCTTTGGACTCGATAGGGCTTGAATTTCTGCATTAATTGACCCTAAACACGTTTTGTAGGCAGAAAAAACCTTTTTTATAACGATCACGAAGCTTATATTTAGCAATGGGTTTTTCTTTAGAATCTTTGTTTGTGTCCCTACACTCTCCATATGTCCTTTTGACTTGGGTCCATAGAGAATCGAGTTCGACCCGAAGTACCTCAAGAGAGTGAATGTTGTTTTCGGCCGCACTTTGTGTGTACTCTATTTCAAAGTCCAAAAGGTCATTTGTACAATTTACAAATTTATCGAGTGCCATTGTTTACCGATGAATTAAATTTCAAAAACGATCAAAATAAGAGTCAAATTGAAACAAAAAAGTCCTGCTAGCGATTTCATAACAAGAATTATCAAAAATAATAATTAATTTCAAGATTAATTGTTAATGTGAAGGTATTTTGTTTACCCAGTGATTTTTCAAAAGAAGTATGGGTGGTAACCCTTTTCGTTTTTCTACTTCTCTTTCTTCTTTTAATCAACCGCGACAAAAAATTATAAGAGCGTATACTTGTAATAAAGAGTTTGTGTTTCTCTTTATTTTCTTATTTTTATTATTTTTAGTACTTACTTATCGTTGTTGGGTCTTTTTATTTAAGTCGCTGCTTTCCAATTTGGATCTCTTCTTGTTGCTTGTTCTTTTATTGGGTCTTTTTTGTTCTGCCACTGCCCTTGTGGATTGTATTTTTTCCAAAGAAATTAAACTGTTTTTAAACCGTTATGTATTTTGTGTGACTTTTAATATTCTTCAATTTTTAAGGAATTTTTGTTCTTGTAAAATACACTACACTATATCCGGCTCGAAGGACCAAAAAATGTTTAATGTTTGATGTGTTGCTGGTTCGTTTTTTAATTGTTCCTTTAATTTTGTTTGAAATAAAATGTTTTTGATTTTGTTGTTTTTGTAATTTTAATTTGTCTAATTTATTAAATTCAATATGTAGTTCTTATGTTATTTTATTTACAAAATTGTTTTGTTTTAATTTGATTGTGTTTAATTTCAATTTATGTTTCTATTATATTGTTTTTGTTCACAGTTTTCACTTTGTTTTTGTTCTTGTTTTTTTGTTCAATAAAAAAGGGTCACAATATTTGTTTTTAATTTTTTGGATGTTCACTGTTTAATTGTGAGTGAGTCTATGCAAAAAATACTTTGATGTTAAGTAGTAATGAAAAGAATGTTGAAAAGAATGCAAGAGACAACAAAGCATAAAAAAACCGCTACCTAATATTCGGCAGGGTGTTCTCTCACATAATGTTAAACGTTGAACAATATATACTACACATATGTAAGTTAAAAATTAAAATTTTAAATTCTATATTATCTGTGTTGAAATCCACAAAGTTTGTCCAAAACTGGATATACTTAGTATTATTATTACTAAATTACCTCGATACGCTGTTCAAAAATCCTCTGGGAAACTACCGCGAGATTATCCAGTATGGGGAGAGCATAAATCCGATTTAATGATTTATTCTTCTGCGAACTATTCTACTCTACGTTGTTTAATTTGTAACATGTTTAAAAATGCTTAAAAGTAACATCGAATGATTGTTGGAACTATATTCTCCAGTCTAACACAAGGCTCTAATATATTCTTTCAAACAGGTTATGTTAGGTTAGGTTAAGTCGAAGGAGTAGTTTTTATTACCAAAGCACAATTGAGTACGCATAGCGGATTACCACAGGTAATTGGGCTGCACACCCGCTCAGGAACAGACGAAAAAAGTGTGCTGGGCAGCATCCACGATATCATCACGCCTATTTGGGTGTAATGAAAAATGCAGTGCCTGAAACGGCGCAGATATGAGCCGGTCTACAACGGCTTTATATCGAAATCCAAGTCACTTCGTATAATTCCATTCACACCTGGATGGCAGCTACAAGTGAGTCTTCACCTTCTCACTCCAGAGTTCGTCCAAAGAGCCTACCAAGTAATTTCATACAACTGTCAATAGCAAGGGCTGAGGCCAATAGTTTTATACGTATACATACCCACAGTAACAATCGTATCTTCGTCCGCAGTTATCTAAAAAGTGATATATACACGCATATCCGCCAATCTATATATTGCGGATATCATTTACGATCTTCAAAAGTGCATATCATATAGGCCAAGCAATTGAAATAATAATAAATTTCAATACTTTTCGTAGCTCGTAGTTCAAGATGTCAAATTATAGCACCACCAATAATAACAAACAATGAATGTAACATTTTTTGTCTTCAGGTCATATTGTCGGATGAAAAAAAGTGGAACTTAGATGGATCAAATGGCTATCGATACTACTGGTGTGACCTTAGAAAGGAACCAAAGTATTTTACTAAAACAAATTTTGGGGGAAGTAGTCTCATGGTTTGGGTGGCTATTTGATTGCCTCGAACTTCAGTTTCCATCTACGCGAATGTAGAGTACATTACTGTTCTTAGCTGTAGTTTGCTCCCCTTATTGAGAGAAAATAATGAAAAAAATATATGTTTTCCAACACGACAATGCCAGAATTTATGTCAGCAGACATTTGGCGAATTTCTGTCCGAAGAGTGTATTCTAATAACAGACAATTTTTAAAATTAAAAATAATCGAAAAGTGGGGAAAATAGACGAAGAAATAATTAATAATCTTTATAAGAGTATGAACATTTAATTTATTAAGCTCTAAGGGGGGGGGGGGGGGGTGATTAATAAGTTTTAATTATCAATATTTTTTGGTAAATAAAGCTTCTTATTTAACAAAAATGAGACTGCTGCTATAATTATAATTAATTTAATTAATAAAATTAATTTAATTTTTATACTGAAGTACAAATTACACTAACATTTTAAAAAATGTACTGTTATTTTTTCTTTTACATTAACACTACACATAATGAAATGTTGTGTAGTTGTTATTATAAATGTACTCTTTTAGAAATTCAAAAAATTAGGGTGGTGCTATAATTACGAAAAGCACTTTAGGTTAACGGTTCCTTTAGCACAAAATTTGTTTTGCAATCCAGCCTCCATCTTTTACTGTCCTTAATTTGCCCATTAAGATTACACTTCTTCCAAATATTAAGAAAATATTTCTGTTTGATTCTGCGACTTGTTAACTCTAGCGCTTTTCTTTTACATTTTACATGATTTTTACAATTCTCCGGTCATATTATATACAGCAGATAGCACAAGACTACGTACCTAAATATATTTCAGCAATTTCATAAATTTAAAGCAATAACATGTAAAAATAATTGATGCTTCTTATATTTATTTATCTCTATTTTATTTTAAAACAAAAGAATTTTTGTTTCTTTTCAGAAACCAAAAGAAAAATGAAGAAAAGTTTCTGGTGGCACAATATTTTTGCACCGCAAAAGTGTAGGTATCCCCAAGAAGAACTCTGAGTAAATTTAAAATTCAATGGCCCAATCATAGCTGCCAGATAAATGAGGCACCAAATCGTCAAATACTTGCGAAAAACTCGTCAAAATCGTCAGAATCGTTTATTGTAATCGTCAAAAAATCGTCAGAAAAAATAAATAAATAAATTAAACGTTTTTAAAAACCAAAATTATTGCTATTGTAGTAAAACATACATATAAAGTCAATGTATGTACATAACTGAGTTAAAAAATAAAACATTTAAAAAAAATTGTTTAGAAATTAAAAGCTAACGTGCCTTATCTTCATTTATTAATGTTTTTCCAAAAATAGGACAAAAATGTCGTACCCTATGGTTCAAGCATCAATGGATATCCTAGGTAGAAAGGAAGTTATTTGGAAGAAATTGGAATCTGATAGAAAATATTGATACCTATTTTTTCAACTTGAATCAGAAATAGTCTTGTTTACTTTATGATCTTGAATACTTAATGGTATTAACCAGGAATATTTAATAATTTAGACGCGCTCTTTAAAGCGAAATACAGATTACAGAAAAAAATTATGGACTCCTTTTTATTTATTTTATTTATTTATTATAATTAGCATAACACAACAAGATATTAACCTTATAAGTGATAGCGTTATGAAATTAATTTAAAAAAAATTAAAAAATAATATAAATAATATAATAATTAAAAAGTAAATAAAAATATAATTTAAAGCAATTTAAAAACTAACAATAATACTGAAGTAAATCAAAAAGTTAAAAGATAAAGAATTATATAAATATAAAAAAAGACATATTTACAAAAATCGGTCTTAAAAACTAATAATAAATATTTAAAAGATATAATAATCGTGCTAATAACGTAAAAACTTTTTATTAAAAGAATAATTTAAATCCTTTTTGACTAACTTTTGGATGTAGTTTGGTAGGGAATTCCAAAGACTTATGGTGTGTATAAAAACTGTCGCTGTGACAGAAGACTCCTTGTTGAATTACCTTCATGCCCCGGAAAGATCTAGCAAACTTAATTCGGTTTAATAAATATTTCGGCTGTTCGTCTTAACAATTTTATGGAATAGAATGAGGCATTTAATTTTCAAAAGATTACAGTATGCGACAAAATACAAAAAATTAAACACACCCGAGTAAATACCTAGTCTAGGTGGTGTGGTGGTGTGACCCACCTCTTAAGGGACTCCGTACAAATCTACACCGACGGTTCTAAGCTGAACGGAGCTGTTGGCAGTGGAATTTTTTCGGAATCAGTTGGAATAGCTCAGTCCATAAGACTGCCAGACCACTGCAGTGTCTTTCAGGCGGAGATGCCATACAGGCTGCGGCAAGTATTATTGGGGACGGAAGGGTCTCCAAGCGGGGCGTGTTCATATTTTCTGATAGCCAGGCGGCTATCAAGTCTCTAAGTTCTAATGTGATGAACTCCAAGACGGTGTACGGCTGTCACAGATATCTCAACGAGATAGCGGAACGATATGATATCCATATCGTATGGGTACCGGAGCACAGTGGTATTCCGGGTAACTGCAGAGCTGATGAACTCGCCAGTCGGGGCACGACCATCGAACTCTCTGGGCATACCTATGACGACCTGCAAGCTCATAATTGATAATGCGACCGTCGATTCCGTCAACGATAGGTGGGCGGCCTCGGACACGGGTATAACGGCTCGTAAAATCTGGCCAAGGCTGGATGAGGGGCGCACAATGAGTCTACTTAAACACCAAAGAGGCGCGCTCAGTGTAGCTGTCGGTGTCATTAGGGGGCATTGCATTATGCGAGGCGCATTGGTCTTGGACACCTTGCTAACGACTTCTGCAGAAGCTGCAGAGATGATGAAGAAGAGGTACATGGGTACATGCCCGGCTCTTTGCCAAAGGAGAAGGAAGTACTTGGGTGCTTCCATGGATGATCAGGAGGAACTGTCAAGGATTGACATTGGCAGTCTGAATCGCATCATCAGGAGCTCCGAGTGGTTTCGAGACTAGGGGATAACGGATGATTGTGGTAGCACAATGGGCCCAGTGCGACCTAAGTGAGTCCATCCAAAAATTTTTCTTGGATGGGCAGCCACCTATACCTACCTACTTAACTACCTAGCCCGTTAAGTTAGTTGAGTAGAACTCAAAAATACTTTTTTTATATTTCTTGAAACCTCCAAACATGTTTTATTTGACATATACGGTTTTTTTAATCTATTCACACAAAATTATTGATTACCCAAATATGTTTGAACGTATTTTAAAAATCCAAAGTTTTTAGAAAGGGCGAGATTAGCCTTTCAAACGCTATACATAAACTTATATGTTATGAGATTTGATGCGGCAAACTTGGAAAATATTATTTTTTTCTTATTTTTTCAAGTTTGGCCATTCTTAATTGCAAAATTTAATTAAAAAACATGAATTAAGTGGAGACATTCTGAAAGAGCATTCTTTGTCAAGAGTTTTTTGTCAAATAAAACAAGTTTGGAGGGTTCGAGAAATATAAAAAAAGTATTTTTGAGTTCTACCCAACTAATTGAATAACTTAGACTATGTAGTTACTCGGGTGTATTTTCACTATCGCACCGTGTTATCAAATTTCACGCTAGATGTCTGGTACGCTAAATGAGAAATGTGATCCCGGCGACCTTAAAGACAGACATATCTTGCTATATTATTGTATGCCAAGTTGAGTTTCCGGTTGTCATTACTATCGCAGTTTGAGAGGATTTCACACCCATACAAAAGCACAGGAATTAAATACGTTTTAGTAAGTTGCACACGAATTGCAAAAGGAGTTGAATCTATGATACCCCATAAATTTCTAAGCATGCTGTAAATTCTGTCAACAACAACACTTATATGGCTAGACCACGATAATCTGTCACTAAAGACAATGCCCAGATTGGTTGCAGACTTACCAAATTTAATTCTTTTTCCCCTGATACTCAATTCAGCTATGACAAACGACCCATTGGTTTTTGAAAGCTTAATACATTTGTACTTTGAGAGATTGATTGAGTCCATTTGCCGAGGCTCAACTGTCAATTCTATCCAAATCACGGTTAATAGAGTGTAAACAAGAATCGATATTCTCCTTACCTTACTGACAATCAACCAAAACATCTGGTAGATCATTTATATACATACAGGACAACAGACACCCCAGTATTGATCCCTGGGGAACACCTCTACTAATATTAAGCGGATCCGAAATATTTCCATTTAAATGAACTTTTTGGCATCTATCCAACAGATAAGAAAAAATTAGACAACCGCACTAAGTGCATTTACCCTGAAAAGCTGGTCAAAAAGGCAAAAAATAATTTAAAGAAATTTAAGAAACTGTATGAAGTTCGATAGACAACAAAATTCTACATTATATAGTGAATTTTCACGACTTTAAGTTGAGATTTGTAGATTTGAGACGATGTCAAAGTCAGGAAAGTGAAGAAAATTAATTGCGTTTTTGGTGTTTTTTTGAAATTTTAATAGGTTTATATGATATTTTTTTGTGGCTAAACGAATAGAGGTTTTATATTGATTTTTTTTATTTGAAAGGTATGAGCAACTAATACTTTCAGTTATATATATATATATATATATATCTCATATATTAAATATATATATATATATCTCATATATTAAAAAAAGGATATTAAAGGTAAAAGTAGTTTAATGTTATATATCACAAGAAAATACGAACTCTCTACATTCAGGGAAAAAACAAAAAATTTTGCGCAAATTTGCGCGATTATTTTTGACGATTTTTTGCAAATTTTACTTTTTTTGAAAAATTAAAAAAAATTAGACTGAGTGTAATAAAGCCATAGCCCATATGACTTTATTTCTGAAATCAATGCGAGGAAATTCAGTAAAAGCGATACCAATCGAGATGTCCTGAATAGGTTACTTTTAAGCAGTGACCCTTTTATAAGCTGCATTACACAAAAATCGCGAAGGAATAGAAAAACAATTTCATCAGATACTATTAAATTACTCCTTCCTGACATTGATGATGAACATGATAACGATTTTAACGATTGTATTTAGTTTCACTTTGTAAGTATTTTTAAGTTAAGTATTAAATAATGTAAAATAAATATTATAAATAAATATTAATTATCATAGAACTTTAAAAACTTATTTACATATATCGACTATTAGAACAATGTGAGATGTATGTTTGATTTTCTTAATAGACCGTATGTGGTACCTAGGGGCACTTATGTCCGATCATAATAAAATCAGGTAAAATGATTCACATTCATATTAAACATGTTCATATCGCAGTTCATCGAGGTAATAAAATGTTTAAGCCAACTATAATTGCTAAACTTATTTTCTTAAGGGGCCCTATTTTGGACCTATGGGTAATTATGGACCGACCATACCAAAATTTGGTGATATGATTTAGATTTACAAAATACACGTTCATACCGAATTTCATCACGATACCGATGTTTTTAATTTCTAAAGGGTACTTTATATAGGGACTAGGGTCAAATGTGATCCGATTTTCACCAAACTTTACACCATGATTTCTTTGTGTACAGAACTGATCCATGCTAAATTTTATTATGATTGTTGCATAATTTCCCTAATTATGTGTACATAAGTGTAATTTCGAGGAGAATTTTAATGGGGGCTAGGCGAAATCACGGACCGATTTGAACCAAAATCAGTTGGGTTCATCCTTGGGCCTAATTATCACTAACACTATGAAAAAATTCCAGCCATTAACTTATAAAACACTTCTATTAATTTCGGCAAGGTTTTCAGCCAAAATGCCCCTCTGTGCACCGATTGAACTAGAAATATTAAACAGTTTCCGAAGCTTATTCAATAAAACTTTGTGATCGACCATATGAAAGCCATGGTGTGATCCAGAATTTTTATTCCCATAATTTATTAGAATATTTACTATAATTAAAATTATAACAATCCTTAAGGACTAAAGCTATAGCAACATAAGCTATTTGCTATTTATTATTTGCTATTTGCTATTTTATATTTCAACTATTGTTCTGAAAATAATAATGGAACACCAAAAGAAAATATTTAAAAACTAAAATTTTTTTATAAACTTAAACCACTCAAAAATGTTATCAATCCCTTGGGGTGAATTTGTGTTAAGATCTCGTTTTGTGCCAATTGAAATACAAATCAACACAAATATTTTTATTTTATGATTTTACGTGTATAATTTATTTCAAATGTTATCGTATAATTTATTAGCCCCCACCTTACACTTTCAAACAAACTAAAAGAAATATTTTGAATGGTATGAATTATTATTTAATTTTAGCATTGTTATTGTCACAATATACCACACTTCAAAACAAAGCTTGCTTATAATGGAAAGATGTCAACTTTCCCTTTCAAATCTTTTGAACATGATGGAAGTAAAGCGCCTCGTTATAAGTTTAATCCACTTCTTAGAACTATGTAAACTGTTGTTGTCTTAATGTCGTTATGGTACTATATTGTAACAAAAGTAATCAAAATAATTGTTAATATTATGAATTTTATTTACGTGCCAGCTCCGTTGCTTTGAGTTATTTTAACAAAAGCACTACCTACATAAATAAATATATGGTAGTTACTGTTTTTGTAAGGTTTTTGTAAGCAACAAAGCAAAACAAAAACTAGAAAAGATTTGCAACCTCATAAATTTAGTTGCTTAATTTAATTTAAAGTGAGTACGTTTTAAATATTCCCTTCGTTTACAAAAAGATACCGTTTTATTAATAGCATGCGATTTCTATTTGAAATATTATTTTGTAACGGGTTAGGACTTATTATTTATTATTATAATATAATAATGTTTCCTCCTCCAATGTGCAGCACTCTAACGCAACTTATAGAGCAGAGCTGTTATAAGTCGGGGACAAACTATTAACACATGTCTGCAAAACTTTGATTTGTATGATACAGTTAGTTTTCTGAATTATTATTTATTACTTTTACTCCAAATTCTAAATTTAAATAAAACGAATTGTGTGAAATACCATTGAAATTTTTATTAGTTTGCAAGACCTATTATATTTAGAATATAACATTGTTCAAATGTTGTCCACATCCTTTTTAAGTGGAGCTCGTCCGATATGTAAAATTTTCCATGACTCTGGGTTATGTCGGCTTTGAGTACCGTTGTGGTTTGGCCGTTTTCGTTTGTTAAGTATACTAACCAAGTCACTGAGAGATTTACGTAGTACCACCTCTCACAATCTCCAATTGATTTTACGAACTTCAATATTAATATTGTTATTTTGTCACCACATATGAAGAATGTACCATTGTGTGTAATAATGATTTCATTAGCAAGGAGTTGTTAATAAAGGTCAGCAGAATATTAATGATTTCATTAGCAGCCTTTGTAGTAATATTTAGCCGACTATGTAGATGAAATCTGTCACTTTGCATTTTTGCGGACATCCTCCTGCAGAGCCGATAAGCGCTTGTTGCTATTATACTACAATTTCAAGTGGCTAGCAGTAGGAGAAGTTTCTGCGTTTAATGCTACAGACTTAAGCCACCATCACATGCGTGTCTACGCATCCATTTCACTGAGCTTTTTAGAGCACCATCTTTGAAGCCCAAGTTTTTCTTTGTATTACATCGTTTCCAGCATCCACAAAAACTTCGTTTATGGTGGTTCACTTCTTACCGCTATTTTGGATTGTAATTCCAGGTAATATTCTAATTACATATTTTAACTTTTGAGCTTGGTCGGAGGCAATATGCATCATGTTTGTTAACTGACCTGCACATCTAGCTTATGCAAATACTCTCCGTTCGCCAGTCCGGAAAAACCTAAATGGTGTCACGATTCCATTTTAATGGGGAACAAGCTACAGCAGACGACAAGGTTTATGTACAATTCTTCGGTGCCCATATCCAAACGAGACTTTGACGTTGTGTTGTTAAGTCTGCCGTAATGTAGTAGCCGTAATGTAGCTACTATTGTGATGGCTTATTAAACGAGAGCTCTTTGCTCAAGTCCCTAAACGAAACTAAATGTGAACGTCTTCTTCTCAGCAGTCTTCTGGATAAACGTTGAGAGTAAATAAACGTTTGCCTTAAAAAGTTGTTCAAGGCTATCGATTAGATTCGATGTTAAACCGTCCTGCACTGATGGATAAAGTTAACGCTTCAAACATGGGTGGTGTGAGAAACAAAGTTGTAATCCTGACTTAAGGGTTGTAATGACGAATTAAGTAATTAAGGAGAAACTCAGCACCATAGCGGTACGATGAACCCAACCGTTGAGTCCAGAGTTGGACAGTTGTAAGTTTGTGTTCGTCATTATTTTGGCAATCTTGCTTTGGAGTACATTTTCCAGAATTTTTCCAGGTTACAGTTTGTGTTCGTAATTTAATGCTTAGAAGGTCGTTGCCCAACTTCAATTTCGGTTAAATTTCCATTGGTTTTAGCAAATATTCTAAACCTTTTGATAAACCTGCCAGCTTCGATAAAATTTAAAGGGCACAGCATTTCCTATTTAAGTTACTCGTTTCGAGATAAATGTTTTAAAGGCGGTAGCTACTTTGGTCGTCAGTTCAGTACATAACACTGACACCGGCTTATTTGTCCGAGACTGCTTGTTGTATTATGTATTTACAGCCACAATATGTATTCAAATGTCACCACTATGCTCAAGTCATAATTTTAACATTATAGACTATAAAGATTTAAAGATGATGTAAGTTTTACCAACACAATTATAAAATAAATTAACCAGTTTACTTACACTTTTTCACAATTTGACTTTTTAAAGAAATTAAATTTGCTTTATTAAATTACTATTTTGTTTTCATTTATTCAATTTTCTGTTTTAATTAATAGTATAATTTATTTTTTATTTTTAATTTCATTTTGTTTAACATACTTTGTTTTCTTTTTGTTTTCAAATTTCATCTCTGTTTCGGGGGGAATAGGGGTAAGAATACAAAATAAAATTTTTAATATGAGCACAGAAATAAAATACAAAAGTATTAGAAAAGGCTACAAATTTATGTTTAAAAAACAAACACGTACCTTATTGTATGGGGGTTGATCGGGAATAATGATCAATTCTTTTATTGCTTCTCTTTTCTTTTTCTTATTTAAGTTCCACAACTTAAGCGTACTTACACTACATAACTTAAATTAGGGTGACCAGCGTAAACATCCCGCCCCCCTTGCAAGGGTGCAACAAGTAGAGACGAGAAGTTACCTGGCCAAATAGGAATAAAATAACAAATTCAATTATAGTACATTGAAATAAAGATAGAATTCAATTAGGGTTACGATACATTTCAAATAAAAATTTCATTTTATACAAAATTTCATAAAAAAAAACCAATTCATTTAAGTGACAATTTAATAAGAAAGAGAATTACTTATTTACTAAGTACGTTAATAACGATTGTGGCGCCTGTAGAGCTGGGTGCCGCAACTACGTTGTTGTTGTCTTTACTTTTATGGGTTTGGCAGGAACATTCATGAGCATGGCTGCGGGTTGCGCTCTTATTGTTGTCTTTCCGTTGAACAACCCTTTTTTTAGTAGTGTTAGGTTTGCGGTCGTCTCGATGCCGGAAATGCAGCATGGTGTGGTGTTTGCCCAGACACTCCATACACAGCTCCCCACTGCGGCAGCTCTTCGAAAAATGGGACTGGGCCAAACAGTTCGTGCAGTACTTCAGTCTCTTTACTGCGCCCAGTCGCTTGTAGGGGTTTAAGCGGCGGAATGCCTGGCATTTTTGGAGGGAGTGGTGACCGTTGCACAAAAGGCACTTTGAGGCGGTGCGTTTGACCACTTCATCCAGACTCTGGGTTTCTGGACGTTCCACCGTAAATTTTCTGAGTGCTGCTTCGGACATCTATAAATAAAAAGGACAAAACAAACAAGGAAAAAAGAAAGAACGAATTAGTTCTGACTAGGGAGTAATACGCCGTGTTAGAACGCCATTGGCAGTTCGAACGTCAGCCACTCTTACTTTCGAATCCGATCCTACATAAACGCGAGAGATACGACCGAGTTTCCATTCGCCCGGAGGCAAGTTGTCGTGGCGAATCACGACAAAATCATCAATCGCGAAATCGCGTTGGGGACATTTCCATTTGTTGCGCTTATGGAGTTCAACTAAGTACTCGTCCTTCCAGCGACGCGCAAACAAATGGTGCAAAACCTTCAATTTTCGTCACCTATTAGCGTAGGTGAGAGATTCCAATGATAAATCAGGTTCAGGGGGTGAAAGGATATCATTTCCCACAAGGAAATGACCAGGGGTTAAGGGGTTAATGTCCGAAGGGTTATCCGTCATGGGACAGAGTGGACGAGAATTCAAGCAAGCTTCTATTCTTGCCAGCATTTTAGTGAATTCCTCAAAAGTAAACTTTTGAGCATTAGATATTTTCCGCAGATGAGGTTTAAAACTTTTCACACCAGCTTCCCAGAGGCGACCCATATGTGGGGCTCCAGGAGGTATGAAGTGCCATTCGACTGATTGAAAAACGTTCTCCGATATAATCTTATGCTTCAATTCGGTAAAGAACTTAGCTTGATCCCTTTTCATCACATTCAATGCGCCAACGAACGCGGTTCCATTATCCGAATATATATGTGTGGGGCAACCTCGTCTGGAGGAAAAACGAGTAACCGCGGCCAGAAAACAGTCCGTCGATATTGCATTGGTGGCTTCCAAATGAATTGGGACGAAACACACAAACACCAGCACATATCCTTTAGTGATTCGGCAACCACGTCCAATATAGGATTTAATTTCAAAAGGTCCAGCGAAATCTAGACCAGTATGGGTGAAAGGACGAGTCAATGTACAGATGTACAGATCTTACAGTTATGAATAACTGTTCGAATTAGGGTTTTAAACCTAGGGACCCAAAACTCCTGCCGCATGAGGCGCAGCATTAAAGAAAACTCAGCATGTACAGAGCATTTATGAAGATGCTCCAAATATAGTCGAGTAAAATGACCATGGTAGGGGAGTAATTTGGGGAAGCGTTCGTCGTAGTTCAAGAAACCATTCGAGTCAATAAAGGGGTTGAAGGTCAATAGAGGGCTCTTACGAGGCAAAGCAGCTCTCTCCTTCAAAATTGAATATTCGGGGAAGTGTGAACTTTGACACAAAATAATTAACCGACGCTTCACGAAACTGATTTCGTCCTGAGTAAGTCCTGTTGACAAGTATTTCCCAGATAACTCATGGGTTTTATTGGCGGAATGGTAAAACCGGAAAACGTAGGACAATACTCGCAACGCGCGAGATAAGTCCGAAAATCGACTCAAAATTTCCTCAGTGAACGTTGTCATATTGACGTTCACTCGAACCACACGTGTATCAAGCTGTGTACAGGGCTGGAATGATGATTTCGGCCATTCAGAACGTGGAAAGCTTAGCCAAGTAGGGCCCTTCCACCAGATGTCAGAATTGACGAGTTCTCTGGCTGTTATACCTCGACTAGCCAGGTCAGCAGGGTTATGATGAGATTCCAATTATCGATGCCAATAGTATCCAAAACATATGAAACTCTATTCGCCACAAAAGTTGGCCAATGGCACGGGGGTTTCTGAAACCAGGACAGAACTATTGTCGAGTCTGTCCAATAAAAAGCTTTCGCATTGGTAAAATTCAACTCCGTGAGGAGTGAATGTACCATTTTTGCCAACAGAGTTGCACCGCAGAGCTCTAAGGTTTGCACCTTTACTGGCGCAACTTTTGTCTTGGCAGCGAGCAAATGAGTGAATATTTCACCTGACGGGGTTTTAATTCTGCTATAAAGGGTGGCAGCATATGCTTTCTCAGAAGCATCACAAAATGCATGAAGTTGTACTTCATAGTCAGGGTTAAAATTAACCCAGCGGGGGATATTAATCCTGTCGATGCACGAGTAATCATCGACAAATTCGCGCCACCTGTGTCATGGGTTGCAAACAATCGTCCCATTCGGTTTTGTCCTTCCAAATTTGTTGCATAAGTATTTTAGCGACAATTATTTTGGGTGCTAGCCACCCAACAGGGTCAAATAGCTTGGCTATTAGAGAAAGGACGTTTGGTGACTTGGGTAATATCGGGCGTTGGAGATGACTTGAAGAAGAATGTGTCCAAGCTCGCGTTCCAACGTAAACCCAACGTGGGCGAGATTAGGTTTATATGATATTTTTTTGTGGCTAAACGAATAGAGGTTTTATATTGATTTTTTTTATTTGAAAGGTATGAGCAACTAATACTTTCAGTTTTATATATATATATATATATCTCATATATTAAAAAAAGGATATTAAAATTAAAAGTAGTTTAATGTTATATATCACAAGAAAATACGAACTCTCTACATTCAGGGAAAAAACAAAAAATTTTGCGCAAATTTGCGCGATTATTTTTGACGATTTTTTGCAAATTTTACTTTTTTTGAAAAATTAAAAAAAATTAGACTGAGTGTAATAAAGCCATAGCCCATATGACTTTATTTCTGAAATCAATGCGAGGAAATTCAGTAAAAGCGATACCAATCGAGATGTCCTGAATAGGTTACTTTTAAGCAGTGACCCTTTTATAAGCTGCATTACACAAAAATCGCGAAGGAATAGAAAAACAATTTCATCAGATACTATTAAATTACTCCTTCCTGACATTGATGATGAACATGATAACGATTTTAACGATTGTATTTAGTTTCACTTTGTAAGTATTTTTAAGTTAAGTATTAAATAATGTAAAATAAATATTATAAATAAATATTAATTATCATAGAACTTTAAAAACTTATTTACATATATCGACTATTATAACAATGTGAGATGTATGTTTGATTTTCTTAATAGACCGTATGTGGTACCTAGGGGCACTTATGTTCGATCATAATAAAATCAGGTAAAATGATTCACATTCATATTAAACATGTTCATATCGCAGTTCATCGAGGTAATAAAATGTTTAAGCCAACTATAATTGCTAAACTTATTTTCTTAAGGGGCCCTATTTTGGACCTATGGGTAATTATGGACCGACCATACCAAAATTTGGTGATATGATTTAGATTTCCAAAATACACGTTCATACCGAATTTCATCACGATACCGATGTTTTTAATTTCTAAAGGGTACTTTATATAGGGACTAGGGTCAAATGTGATCCGATTTTCACCAAACTTTACACCATGATTTCTTTGTGTACAGAACTGATCCATGCTAAATTTTATTATGATTGTTGCATAATTTCCCTAATTATGTGTACATAAGTGTAATTTCGAGGAGAATTTTAATGGGGGCTAGGCGAAATCACGGACCGATTTGAACCAAAATCAGTTGGGTTCATCCTTGGGCCTAATTATCACTAACACTATCAAAAAATTCCAGCCATTAACTTATAAAACACTTCTATTAATTTCGGCAAGGTTTTCAGCCAAAATGCCCCTCTGTGCACCGATTGAACTAGAAATATTAAACAGTTTCCGAAGCTTATTCAATAAAACTTTGTGATCGACCATATGAAAGCCATGGTGTGATCCAGAATTTTTATTCCCATAATTTATTAGAATATTTACTATAATTAAAATTATAACAATCCTTAAGGACTAAAGCTATAGCAACATAAGCTATTTGCTATTTATTATTTGCTATTTGCTATTTTATATTTCAACTATTGTTCTGAAAATAATAATGGAACACCAAAAGAAAATATTTAAAAACTAAAATTTTTTTATAAACTTAAACCACTCAAAAATGTTATCAATCCCTTGGGGTGAATTTGTGTTAAGATCTCGTTTTGTGCCAATTGAAATACAAATCAACACAAATATTTTTATTTTATGATTTTACGTGTATAATTTATTTCAAATGTTATCGTATAATTTATTAGCCCCCACCTTACACTTTCAAACAAACTAAAAGAAATATTTTGAATGGTATGAATTATTATTTAATTTTAGCATTGTTATTGTCACAATATACCACACTTCAAAACAAAGCTTGCTTATAATGGAAAGATGTCAACTTTCCCTTTCAAATCTTTTGAACATGATGGAAGTAAAGCGCCTCGTTATAAGTTTAATCCACTTCTTAGAACTATGTAAACTGTTGTTGTCTTAATGTCGTTATGGTACTCTATTGTAACAAAAGTAATCAAAATAATTGTTAATATTATGAATTTTATTTACGTGCCAGCTCCGTTGCTTTGAGTTATTTTAACAAAAGCACTACGTACATAAATAAATATATGGTAGTTACTGTTTTTGTAAGGTTTTTGTAAGCAACAAAGCAAAACAAAAACTAGAAAAGATTTGCAACCTCATAAATTTAGTTGCTTAATTTAATTTAAAGTGAGTACGTTTTAAATATTCCCTTCGTTTACAAAAAGATACCGTTTTATTAATAGCATGCGATTTCTATTTGAAATATTATTTTGTAACGGGTTAGGACTTATTATTTATTATTATAATATAATAATGTTTCCTCCTCCAATGTGCAGCACTCTAACGCAACTTATAGAGCAGAGCTGTTATAAGTCGGGGACAAACTATTAACACATGTCTGCAAAACTTTGATTTGTATGATACAGTTAGTTTTCTGAATTATTATTTATTACTTTTACTCCAAATTCTAAATTTAAATAAAACGAATTGTGTGAAATACCATTGAAATTCTTATTAGTTTGCAAGACCTATTATATTTAGAATATAACATTGTTCAAATGTTGTCCACATCCTTTTTAAGTGGAGCTCGTCCGATATGTAAAATTTTCCATGACTCTGGGTTATGTCGGCTTTGAGTACCGTTGTGGTTTGGCCGTTTTCGTTTGTTAAGTATACTAACCAAGTCACTGAGAGATTTACGTAGTACCACCTCTCACAATCTCCAATTGATTTTACGAACTTCAATATTAATATTGTTATTTTGTCACCACATATGAAGAATGTACCATTGTGTGTAATAATGATTTCATTAGCAAGGAGTTGTTAATAAAGGTCAGCAGAATATTAATGATTTCATTAGCAGCCTTTGTAGTAATATTTAGCCGACTATGTAGATGAAATCTGTCACTTTGCATTTTTGCGGACATCCTCCTGCAGAGCCGATAAGCGCTTGTTGCTATTATACTACAATTTCAAGTGGCTAGCAGTAGGAGAAGTTTCTGCGTTTAATGCTACAGACTTAAGCCACCATCACATGCGTGTCTACGCATCCATTTCACTGAGCTTTTTAGAGCACCATCTTTGAAGCCCAAGTTTTTCTTTGTATTACATCGTTTCCAGCATCCACAAAAACTTCGTTTATGGTGGTTCACTTCTTACCGCTATTTTGGATTGTAATTCCAGGTAATATTCTAATTACATATTTTAACTTTTGAGCTTGGTCGGAGGCAATATGCATCATGTTTGTTAACTGACCTGCACATCTAGCTTATGCAAATACTCTCCGTTCGCCAGTCCGGAAAAACCTAAATGGTGTCACGATTCCATTTTAATGGGGAACAAGCTACAGCAGACGACAAGGTTTATGTACAATTCTTCGGTGCCCATATCCAAACGAGACTTTGACGTTGTGTTGTTAAGTCTGCCGTAATGTAGTAGCCGTAATGTAGCTACTATTGTGATGGCTTATTAAACGAGAGCTCTTTGCTCAAGTCCCTAAACGAAACTAAATGTGAACGTCTTCTTCTCAGCAGTCTTCTGGATAAACGTTGAGAGTAAATAAACGTTTGCCTTAAAAAGTTGTTCAAGGCTATCGATTAGATTCGATGTTAAACCGTCCTGCACTGATGGATAAAGTTAACGCTTCAAACATGGGTGGTGTGAGAAACAAAGTTGTAATCCTGACTTAAGGGTTGTAATGACGAATTAAGTAATTAAGGAGAAACTCAGCACCATAGCGGTACGATGAACCCAACCGTTGAGTCCAGAGTTGGACAGTTGTAAGTTTGTGTTCGTCATTATTTTGGCAATCTTGCTTTGGAGTACATTTTCCAGAATTTTTCCAGGTTACAGTTTGTGTTCGTAATTTAATGCTTAGAAGGTCGTTGCCCAACTTCAATTTCGGTTAAATTTCCATTGGTTTTAGCAAATATTCTAAACCTTTTGATAAACCTGCCAGCTTCGATAAAATTTAAAGGGCACAGCATTTCCTATTTAAGTTACTCGTTTCGAGATAAATGTTTTAAAGGCGGTAGCTACTTTGGTCGTCAGTTCAGTACATAACACTGACACCGGCTTATTTGTCCGAGACTGCTTGTTGTATTATGTATTTACAGCCACAATATGTATTCAAATGTCACCACTATGCTCAAGTCATAATTTTAACATTATAGACTATAAAGATTTAAAGATGATGTAAGTTTTACCAACACAATTATAAAATAAATTAACCAGTTTACTTACACTTTTTCACAATTTGACTTTTTAAAGAAATTAAATTTGCTTTATTAAATTACTATTTTGTTTTCATTTATTCAATTTTCTGTTTTAATTAATAGTATAATTTATTTTTTATTTTTAATTTCATTTTGTTTAACATACTTTGTTTTCTTTTTGTTTTCAAATTTCATCTCTGTTTCGGGGGGAATAGGGGTAAGAATACAAAATAAAATTTTTAATATGAGCACAGAAATAAAATACAAAAGTATTAGAAAAGGCTACAAATTTATGTTTAAAAAACAAACACGTACCTTATTGTATGGGGGTTGATCGGGAATAATGATCAATTCTTTTATTGCTTCTCTTTTCTTTTTCTTATTTAAGTTCCACAACTTAAGCGTACTTACACTACATAACTTAAATTAGGGTGACCAGCGTAAACATCCCGCCCCCCTTGCAAGGGTGCAACAAGTAGAGACGAGAAGTTACCTGGCCAAATAGGAATAAAATAACAAATTCAATTATAGTACATTGAAATAAAGATAGAATTCAATTAGGGTTACGATACATTTCAAATAAAAATTTCATTTTATACAAAATTTCATAAAAAAAAACCAATTCATTTAAGTGACAATTTAATAAGAAAGAGAATTACTTATTTACTAAGTACGTTAATAACGATTGTGGCGCCTGTAGAGCTGGGTGCCGCAACTACGTTGTTGTTGTCTTTACTTTTATGGGTTTGGCAGGAACATTCATGAGCATGGCTGCGGGTTGCGCTCTTATTGTTGTCTTTCCGTTGAACAACCCTTTTTTTAGTAGTGTTAGGTTTGCGGTCGTCTCGATGCCGGAAATGCAGCATGGTGTGGTGTTTGCCCAGACACTCCATACACAGCTCCCCACTGCGGCAGCTCTTCGAAAAATGGGACTGGGCCAAACAGTTCGTGCAGTACTTCAGTCTCTTTACTGCGCCCAGTCGCTTGTAGGGGTTTAAGCGGCGGAATGCCTGGCATTTTTGGAGGGAGTGGTGACCGTTGCACAAAAGGCACTTTGAGGCGGTGCGTTTGACCACTTCATCCAGACTCTGGGTTTCTGGACGTTCCACCGTAAATTTTCTGAGTGCTGCTTCGGACATCTATAAATAAAAAGGACAAAACAAACAAGGAAAAAAGAAAGAACGAATTAGTTCTGACTAGGGAGTAATACGCCGTGTTAGAACGCCATTGGCAGTTCGAACGTCAGCCACTCTTACTTTCGAATCCGATCCTACATAAACGCGAGAGATACGACCGAGTTTCCATTCGCCCGGAGGCAAGTTGTCGTGGCGAATCACGACAAAATCATCAATCGCGAAATCGCGTTGGGGACATTTCCATTTGTTGCGCTTATGGAGTTCAACTAAGTACTCGTCCTTCCAGCAACGCGCAAACAAATGGTGCAAAACCTTCAATTTTCGTCACCTATTAGCGTAGGTGAGAGATTCCAATGATAAATCAGGTTCAGGGGGTGAAAGGATATCATTTCCCACAAGGAAATGACCAGGGGTTAAGGGGTTAATGTCCGAAGGGTTATCCGTCATGGGACAGAGTGGACGAGAATTCAAGCAAGCTTCTATTCTTGCCAGCATTTTAGTGAATTCCTCAAAAGTAAACTTTTGAGCATTAGATATTTTCCGCAGATGAGGTTTAAAACTTTTCACACCAGCTTCCCAGAGGCGACCCATATGTGGGGCTCCAGGAGGTATGAAGTGCCATTCGACTGATTGAAAAACGTTCTCCGATATAATCTTATGCTTCAATTCGGTAAAGAACTTAGCTTGATCCCTTTTCATCACATTCAATGCGCCAACGAACGCGGTTCCATTATCCGAATATATATGTGTGGGGCAACCTCGTCTGGAGGAAAAACGAGTAACCGCGGCCAGAAAACAGTCCGTCGATATTGCATTGGTGGCTTCCAAATGAATTGGGACGAAACACACAAACACCAGCACATATCCTTTAGTGATTCGGCAACCACGTCCAATATAGGATTTAATTTCAAAAGGTCCAGCGAAATCTAGACCAGTATGGGTGAAAGGACGAGTCAATGTACAGATGTACAGATCTTACAGTTATGAATAACTGTTCGAATTAGGGTTTTAAACCTAGGGACCCAAAACTCCTGCCGCATGAGGCGCAGCATTAAAGAAAACTCAGCATGTACAGAGCATTTATGAAGATGCTCCAAATATAGTCGAGTAAAATGACCATGGTAGGGGAGTAATTTGGGGAAGCGTTCGTCGTAGTTCAAAGTCGGTGATCGAGAGAGTCTTCCATTGACTCTCAAGAAACCATTCGAGTCAATAAAGGGGTTGAAGGTCAATAGAGGGCTCTTACGAGGCAAAGCAGCTCTCTCCTTCAAAATTGAATATTCGGGGAAGTGTGAACTTTGACACAAAATAATTAACCGACGCTTCACGAAACTGATTTCGTCCTGAGTAAGTCCTGTTGACAAGTATTTCCCAGATAACTCATGGGTTTTATTGGCGGAATGGTAAAACCGGAAAACGTAGGACAATACTCGCAACGCGCGAGATAAGTCCGAAAATCGACTCAAAATTTCCTCAGTGAACGTTGTCATATTGACGTTCACTCGAACCACACGTGTATCAAGCTGTGTACAGGGCTGGAATGATGATTTCGGCCATTCAGAACGTGGAAAGCTTAGCCAAGTAGGGCCCTTCCACCAGATGTCAGAATTGACGAGTTCTCTGGCTGTTATACCTCGACTAGCCAGGTCAGCAGGGTTATGATGAGATTCCAATTATCGATGCCAATAGTATCCAAAACATATGAAACTCTATTCGCCACAAAAGTTGGCCAATGGCACGGGGGTTTCTGAAACCAGGACAGAACTATTGTCGAGTCTGTCCAATAAAAAGCTTTCGCATTGGTAAAATTCAACTCCGTGAGGAGTGAATGTACCATTTTTGCCAACAGAGTTGCACCGCAGAGCTCTAAGGTTTGCACCTTTACTGGCGCAACTTTTGTCTTGGCAGCGAGCAAATGAGTGAATATTTCACCTGACGGGGTTTTAATTCTGCTATAAAGGGTGGCAGCATATGCTTTCTCAGAAGCATCACAAAATGCATGAAGTTGTACTTCATAGTCAGGGTTAAAATTAACCCAGCGGGGGATATTAATCCTGTCGATGCACGAGTAATCATCGACAAATTCGCGCCACCTGTGTCATGGGTTGCAAACAATCGTCCCATTCGGTTTTGTCCTTCCAAATTTGTTGCATAAGTATTTTAGCGACAATTATTTTGGGTGCTAGCCACCCAACAGGGTCAAATAGCTTGGCTATTAGAGAAAGGACGTTTGGTGACTTGGGTAATATCGGGCGTTGGAGATGACTTGAAGAAGAATGTGTCCAAGCTCGCGTTCCAACGTAAACCCAACGTGGGCGAGATTAGGTTTATATGATATTTTTTTGTGGCTAAACGAATAGAGGTTTTATATTGATTTTTTTTATTTGAAAGGTATGAGCAACTAATACTTTCAGTTTTATATATATATATATATATCTCATATATTAAAAAAAGGATATTAAAATTAAAAGTAGTTTAATGTTATATATCACAAGAAAATACGAACTCTCTACATTCAGGGAAAAAACAAAAAATTTTGCGCAAATTTGCGCGATTATTTTTGACGATTTTTTGCAAATTTTACTTTTTTTGAAAAATTAAAAAAAATTAGACTGAGTGTAATAAAGCCATAGCCCATATGACTTTATTTCTGAAATCAATGCGAGGAAATTCAGTAAAAGCGATACCAATCGAGATGTCCTGAATAGGTTACTTTTAAGCAGTGACCCTTTTATAAGCTGCATTACACAAAAATCGCGAAGGAATAGAAAAACAATTTCATCAGATACTATTAAATTACTCCTTCCTGACATTGATGATGAACATGATAACGATTTTAACGATTGTATTTAGTTTCACTTTGTAAGTATTTTTAAGTTAAGTATTAAATAATGTAAAATAAATATTATAAATAAATATTAATTATCATAGAACTTTAAAAACTTATTTACATATATCGACTATTATAACAATGTGAGATGTATGTTTGATTTTCTTAATAGACCGTATGTGGTACCTAGGGGCACTTATGTTCGATCATAATAAAATCAGGTAAAATGATTCACATTCATATTAAACATGTTCATATCGCAGTTCATCGAGGTAATAAAATGTTTAAGCCAACTATAATTGCTAAACTTATTTTCTTAAGGGGCCCTATTTTGGACCTATGGGTAATTATGGACCGACCATACCAAAATTTGGTGATATGATTTAGATTTCCAAAATACACGTTCATACCGAATTTCATCACGATACCGATGTTTTTAATTTCTAAAGGGTACTTTATATAGGGACTAGGGTCAAATGTGATCCGATTTTCACCAAACTTTACACCATGATTTCTTTGTGTACAGAACTGATCCATGCTAAATTTTATTATGATTGTTGCATAATTTCCCTAATTATGTGTACATAAGTGTAATTTCGAGGAGAATTTTAATGGGGGCTAGGCGAAATCACGGACCGATTTGAACCAAAATCAGTTGGGTTCATCCTTGGGCCTAATTATCACTAACACTATCAAAAAATTCCAGCCATTAACTTATAAAACACTTCTATTAATTTCGGCAAGGTTTTCAGCCAAAATGCCCCTCTGTGCACCGATTGAACTAGAAATATTAAACAGTTTCCGAAGCTTATTCAATAAAACTTTGTGATCGACCATATGAAAGCCATGGTGTGATCCAGAATTTTTATTCCCATAATTTATTAGAATATTTACTATAATTAAAATTATAACAATCCTTAAGGACTAAAGCTATAGCAACATAAGCTATTTGCTATTTATTATTTGCTATTTGCTATTTTATATTTCAACTATTGTTCTGAAAATAATAATGGAACACCAAAAGAAAATATTTAAAAACTAAAATTTTTTTATAAACTTAAACCACTCAAAAATGTTATCAATCCCTTGGGGTGAATTTGTGTTAAGATCTCGTCTTGTGCCAATTGAAATACAAATCAACACAAATATTTTTATTTTATGATTTTACGTGTATAATTTATTTCAAATGTTATCGTATAATTTATTAGCCCCCACCTTACACTTTCAAACAAACTAAAAGAAATATTTTGAATGGTATGAATTATTATTTAATTTTAGCATTGTTATTGTCACAATATACCACACTTCAAAACAAAGCTTGCTTATAATGGAAAGATGTCAACTTTCCCTTTCAAATCTTTTGAACATGATGGAAGTAAAGCGCCTCGTTATAAGTTTAATCCACTTCTTAGAACTATGTAAACTGTTGTTGTCTTAATGTCGTTATGGTACTCTATTGTAACAAAAGTAATCAAAATAATTGTTAATATTATGAATTTTATTTACGTGCCAGCTCCGTTGCTTTGAGTTATTTTAACAAAAGCACTACGTACATAAATAAATATATGGTAGTTACTGTTTTTGTAAGGTTTTTGTAAGCAACAAAGCAAAACAAAAACTAGAAAAGATTTGCAACCTCATAAATTTAGTTGCTTAATTTAATTTAAAGTGAGTACGTTTTAAATATTCCCTTCGTTTACAAAAAGATACCGTTTTATTAATAGCATGCGATTTCTATTTGAAATATTATTTTGTAACGGGTTAGGACTTATTATTTATTATTATAATATAATAATGTTTCCTCCTCCAATGTGCAGCACTCTAACGCAACTTATAGAGCAGAGCTGTTATAAGTCGGGGACAAACTATTAACACATGTCTGCAAAACTTTGATTTGTATGATACAGTTAGTTTTCTGAATTATTATTTATTACTTTTACTCCAAATTCTAAATTTAAATAAAACGAATTGTGTGAAATACCATTGAAATTTTTATTAGTTTGCAAGACCTATTATATTTAGAATATAACATTGTTCAAATGTTGTCCACATCCTTTTTAAGTGGAGCTCGTCCGATATGTAAAATTTTCCATGACTCTGGGTTATGTCGGCTTTGAGTACCGTTGTGGTTTGGCCGTTTTCGTTTGTTAAGTATACTAACCAAGTCACTGAGAGATTTACGTAGTACCACCTCTCACAATCTCCAATTGATTTTACGAACTTCAATATTAATATTGTTATTTTGTCACCACATATGAAGAATGTACCATTGTGTGTAATAATGATTTCATTAGCAAGGAGTTGTTAATAAAGGTCAGCAGAATATTAATGATTTCATTAGCAGCCTTTGTAGTAATATTTAGCCGACTATGTAGATGAAATCTGTCACTTTGCATTTTTGCGGACATCCTCCTGCAGAGCCGATAAGCGCTTGTTGCTATTATACTACAATTTCAAGTGGCTAGCAGTAGGAGAAGTTTCTGCGTTTAATGCTACAGACTTAAGCCACCATCACATGCGTGTCTACGCATCCATTTCACTGAGCTTTTTAGAGCACCATCTTTGAAGCCCAAGTTTTTCTTTGTATTACATCGTTTCCAGCATCCACAAAAACTTCGTTTATGGTGGTTCACTTCTTACCGCTATTTTGGATTGTAATTCCAGGTAATATTCTAATTACATATTTTAACTTTTGAGCTTGGTCGGAGGCAATATGCATCATGTTTGTTAACTGACCTGCACATCTAGCTTATGCAAATACTCTCCGTTCGCCAGTCCGGAAAAACCTAAATGGTGTCACGATTCCATTTTAATGGGGAACAAGCTACAGCAGACGACAAGGTTTATGTACAATTCTTCGGTGCCCATATCCAAACGAGACTTTGACGTTGTGTTTTTAAGTCTGCCGTAATGTAGTAGCCGTAATGTAGCTACTATTGTGATGGCTTATTAAACGAGAGCTCTTTGCTCAAGTCCCTAAACGAAACTAAATGTGAACGTCTTCTTCTCAGCAGTCTTCTGGATAAACGTTGAGAGTAAATAAACGTTTGAGAGTAAATAAACGTTTGGCTATCGATTAGATTCGATGTTAAACCGTCCTGCACTGATGGATAAAGTTAACGCTTCAAACATGGGTGGTGTGAGAAACAAAGTTGTAATCCTGACTTAAGGGTTGTAATGACGAATTAAGTAATTAAGGAGAAACTCAGCACCATAGCGGTACGATGAACCCAACCGTTGAGTCCAGAGTTGGACAGTTGTAAGTTTGTGTTCGTCATTATTTTGGCAATCTTGCTTTGGAGTACATTTTCCAGAATTTTTCCAGGTTACAGTTTGTGTTCGTAATTTAATGCTTAGAAGGTCGTTGCCCAACTTCAATTTCGGTTAAATTTCCATTGGTTTTAGCAAATATTCTAAACCTTTTGATAAACCTGCTAGCTTCGATAAAATTTAAAGGGCACAGCATTTCCTATTTAAGTTACTCGTTTCGAGATAAATGTTTTAAAGGCGGTAGCTACTTTGGTCGTCAGTTCAGTACATAACACTGACACCGGCTTATTTGTCCGAGACTGCTTGTTGTATTATGTATTTACAGCCACAATATGTATTCAAATGTCACCACTATGCTCAAGTCATAATTTTAACATTATAGACTATAAAGATTTAAAGATGATGTAAGTTTTACCAACACAATTATAAAATAAATTAACCAGTTTACTTACACTTTTTCACAATTTGACTTTTTAAAGAAATTAAATTTGCTTTATTAAATTACTATTTTGTTTTCATTTATTCAATTTTCTGTTTTAATTAATAGTATAATTTATTTTTTATTTTTAATTTCATTTTGTTTAACATACTTTGTTTTCTTTTTGTTTTCAAATTTCATCTCTGTTTCGGGGGGAATAGGGGTAAGAATACAAAATAAAATTTTTAATATGAGCACAGAAATAAAATACAAAAGTATTAGAAAAGGCTACAAATTTATGTTTAAAAAACAAACACGTACCTTATTGTATGGGGGTTGATCGGGAATAATGATCAATTCTTTTATTGCTTCTCTTTTCTTTTTCTTATTTAAGTTCCACAACTTAAGCGTACTTACACTACATAACTTAAATTAGGGTGACCAGCGTAAACATCCCGCC
The DNA here is from genome assembly GCA_932273835.1 of Sarcophaga variegata. Classification (NCBI taxonomy): domain Eukaryota; kingdom Metazoa; phylum Arthropoda; class Insecta; order Diptera; family Sarcophagidae; genus Sarcophaga; species Sarcophaga variegata. The sequence goes on from OW026360.1 coordinate 70,988,020, forward strand.
CCCCTTGCAAGGGTGCAACAAGTAGAGACGAGAAGTTACCTGGCCAAATAGGAATAAAATAACAAATTCAATTATAGTACATTGAAATAAAGATAGAATTCAATTAGGGTTACGATACATTTCAAATAAAAATTTCATTTTATACAAAATTTCATAAAAAAAACCAATTCATTTAAGTGACAATTTAATAAGAAAGAGAATTACTTATTTACTAAGTACGTTAATAACGATTGTGGCGCCTGTAGAGCTGGGTGCCGCAACTACGTTGTTGTTGTCTTTACTTTTATGGGTTTGGCAGGAACATTCATGAGCATGGCTGCGGGTTGCGCTCTTATTGTTGTCTTTCCCTTGAACAACCCTTTTTTTGGTAGTGTTAGGTTTGCGGTCGTCTCGATGCCGGAAATGCAGCATGGTGTGGTGTTTGCCCAGACACTCCATACACAGCTCCCCACTGCGGCAGCTCTTCGAAAAATGGGACTGGGCCAAACAGTTCGTGCAGTACTTCAGTCTCTTTACTGCGCCCAGTCGCTTGTAGAGGTTTAAGCGACGGAATGCCTGGCATTTTTGGAGGGAGTGGTGACCGTTGCACAAAAGGCACTTTGAGGCGGTGCGTTTGACCACTTCATCCAGACTCTGGGTTTCTGGACGTTCCACCGTAAATTTTCTGAGTGCTGCTTCGGACATCTATAAATAAAAAGGACAAAACAAACAAGGAAAAAAGAAAGAACGAATTAGTTCTGACTAGGGAGTAATACGCCGTGTTAGAACGCCATTGGCAGTTCGAACGTCAGCCACTCTTACTTTCGAATCCGATCCTACATAAACGCGAGAGATACGACCGAGTTTCCATTCGCCCGGAGGCAAGTTGTCGTGGCGAATCACGACAAAATCATCAATCGCGAAATCGCGTTGGGGACATTTCCATTTGTTGCGCTTATGGAGTTCAACTAAGTACTCGTCCTTCCAGCGACGCGCAAACAAATGGTGCAAAACCTTCAATTTTCGTCACCTATTAGCGTAGGTGAGAGATTCCAATGATAAATCAGGTTCAGGGGGTGAAAGGATATCATTTCCCACAAGGAAATGACCAGGGGTTAAGGGGTTAATGTCCGAAGGGTTATCCGTCATGGGACAGAGTGGACGAGAATTCAAGCAAGCTTCTATTCTTGCCAGCATTTTAGTGAATTCCTCAAAAGTAAACTTTTGAGCATTAGATATTTTCCGCAGATGAGGTTTAAAACTTTTCACACCAGCTTCCCAGAGGCGACCCATATGTGGGGCTCCTCGAGGTATGAAGTGCCATTCGACTGATTGAAAAACGTTCTCCGATATAATCTTATGCTTCAATTCGGTAAAGGACTTAGCTTGATCCCTTTTCATCACATTCAATGCGCCAACGAACGCGGTTCCATTATCCGAATATATATGTGTGGGGCAACCTCGTCTGGAGGAAAAACGAGTAACCGCGGCCAGAAAACAGTCCGTCGATATTGCATTGGTGGCTTCCAAATGAATTGGGACGAAACACACAAACACCAGCACATATCCTTTAGTGATTCGGCAACCACGTCCAATATAGGATTTAATTTCAAAAGGTCCAGCGAAATCTAGACCAGTATGGGTGAAAGGACGAGTCAATGTACAGATGTACAGATCTTACAGTTATGAATAACTGTTCGAATTAGGGTTTTAAACCTAGGGACCCAAAACTCCTGCCGCATGAGGCGCAGCATTAAAGAAAACTCAGCATGTACAGAGCATTTATGAAGATGCTCCAAATATAGTCGAGTAAAATGACCATGGTAGGGGAGTAATTTGGGGAAGCGTTCGTCGTAGTTCAAAGTCGGTGATCGAGAGAGTCTTCCATTGACTCTCAAGAAACCATTCGAGTCAATAAAGGGGTTGAAGGTCAATAGAGGGCTCTTACGAGGCAAAGCAGCTCTCTCCTTCAAAATTGAATATTCGGGGAAGTGTGAACTTTGACACAAAATAATTAACCGACGCTTCACGAAACTGATTTCGTCCTGAGTAAGTCCTGTTGACAAGTATTTCCCAGATAACTCATGGGTTTTATTGGCGGAATGGTAAAACCGGAAAACGTAGGACAATACTCGCAACGCGCGAGATAAGTCCGAAAATCGACTCAAAATTTCCTCAGTGAACGTTGTCATATTGACGTTCACTCGAACCACACGTGTATCAAGCTGTGTACAGGGCTGGAATGATGATTTCGGCCATTCAGAACGTGGAAAGCTTAGCCAAGTAGGGCCCTTCCACCAGATGTCAGAATTGACGAGTTCTCTGGCTGTTATACCTCGACTAGCCAGGTCAGCAGGGTTATGATGAGATTCCAATTATCGATGCCAATAGTATCCAAAACATATGAAACTCTATTCGCCACAAAAGTTGGCCAATGGCACGGGGGTTTCTGAAACCAGGACAGAACTATTGTCGAGTCTGTCCAATAAAAAGCTTTCGCATTGGTAAAATTCAACTCCGTGAGGAGTGAATGTACCATTTTTGCCAACAGAGTTGCACCGCAGAGCTCTAAGGTTTGCACCTTTACTGGCGCAACTTTTGTCTTGGCAGCGAGCAAATGAGTGAATATTTCACCTGACGGGGTTTTAATTCTGCTATAAAGGGTGGCAGCATATGCTTTCTCAGAAGCATCACAAAATGCATGAAGTTGTACTTCATAGTCAGGGTTAAAATTAACCCAGCGGGGGATATTAATCCTGTCGATGCACGAGTAATCATCGACAAATTCGCGCCACCTGTGTCATGGGTTGCAAACAATCGTCCCATTCGGTTTTGTCCTTCCAAATTTGTTGCATAAGTATTTTAGCGACAATTATTTTGGGTGCTAGCCACCCAACAGGGTCAAATAGCTTGGCTATTAGAGAAAGGACGTTTGGTGACTTGGGTAATATCGGGCGTTGGAGATGACTTGAAGAAGAATGTGTCCAAGCTCGCGTTCCAACGTAAACCCAACGTTTTAGCAGTACTAGCATCTGAAAATTTCAAAAAATTAGAATCCAATAAATGTTCGGGGGTAAGTCTCGAATAAGACTTTGTTCGTTCGAAGTCCATTTCCGCAACGAGAAACCAGCCGACTTCACAACATGAATCAATTCATCGCGATTATGAATGGCCTCCTCAATAGAATGTGCACCCGACAAAATATCGTCCACGTACATTTGAGTACGCAAAATGGTGGACGCAGAAGGGTAGCTTGACCCACAGTCGCTAGCTAATTGCTGCAACGTTCTAATTGCCAAATAAGGCGCACAGTTCCGAACGTCACTTTTCTCGATTCATAATCCTCTATATCTCCCTCGGGGTTTCGACGAAATAATATCCGCTGAAAATGTGCCTGATCCGGTCTGATCAGTATCTGCCTAAACATTTTCTCTATATCAGAATTAAAAACATATCTGAACGTCTCCAACGCAAAATCAGTATAGTCAGGTTAGACTGTAAAATAGGTCCAGGGTGTAGGACATTGTTGAGACTAACATCGTCCGAAGACGGGCTTGAGGCATTAAAGACTACCCGAAGTTTAGTCGTAGTACTATCGGTTTTAAAAACAGCGTGATGTGGCAAGTAATAATTAGAGTTGGGAGAATGAGCTAAATCGGCGCTGACCTTTGTCATATGAACCAAGGTAGAATATTCCCCAATCACCGAGTCATACTGACTCTTAACCTCCGGGGACTTAAGTAATCTCGCTTCATTCCTCATAAACTGCGAGAGGGCTATTCTCCGGGAGAACCCAAGGTTCAAACTGGTCGGAAATTCGGACCTAAAAGGCAGGGTAACCACATAACGTCCTTCCCTATTTATAGTGGTGGTACGACGGTACAAATCCTCACTTTCCTAAATTTGGGAACTTCCTCCACTTCCCAAAACCGAGTGATTTGGTCGTTTAAGTCCAAATGACTGAAGAATGACACTATAGAGTTTAAGGAATGCGGCTGTGGAATTCTACCAGTAAGGACCCATCCAAAGACGGTCTTCTGGGCTATGAGTGAGCCCCTAGGATCTCTTTTCACTTCGGTCAACATGATTTGAGAATATACGTCTGCTCCCAATAGCAGATCCATATGGCAGCACTTGAGATCCGAAGCAGGGACTTCGGACAAATCGAAATCAACTGCATCTTTCAGTGAGCAGGTGGGTAGACGACCAGTAAGTTGCTCGACTACATACGCATCAGTTTCCAAGCGAAATTCTGGGTCAATGGACGAACCCAACGAAATCGAGCAGATCTTAGTAGAATTGGCTGCTATCGCTCCATTCAGACCGAGTATCGTAGCAGCAGGGGCAGAGAATGTTGGAAGATCCAGCGTTCTCTGAAGTCTCCTCGAGACAAAGGTAGCTTGAGAGGCAGGGTCAATCAATGCTCTAGCAGAATATCTTACGTCGTTGAGCATGATTTCTACTACAGTCGTGGCCAGCAAGACTGTAGAATACGGGGTGGACTATAGTTGTGTTGAAAAATTTCTAAACGAGCGAGCCTCGGCAGAAGTTGATGGTTTCTCCACCAAATTTTGCTCAGAACGAGAGGTGTGCACCGGAATAGGAGCAGAGTGACCTGATGTCGCGGGGGTTATTGTATTATTTTCGGGTTTGGGTCGAGAAGGGTTAGGGGCTTCAGTGCGATGAAACAGCGAATGATGCCTTTGTTTGTACATATAACAAACATTACTGCTCTGGCATCTTCGAAATTCGTGCGAGGTTGCCAAACAATTCGTACAAATTTTGTTCCTTTTGACAACATTTGTCCTTTCGGTCACTGACATCCTGAGAAACTTGGAGCACAATCGAATGGGATGATTATCCGAACACAGTGGGCATTTTTTCGGGGGTATAGTAGGAGTGACCGTTGTCCCAAAACTCCTGAACTTTCGATTCGAGTACCATTGCACGCTTGATTTGGATTGTGACTACCAATGATGTCAGAAACAGACTCTAAGGTCCGATATCTCGCGGTCAAAAATTCATCCATGCTGCTCCATTTGGGCAAGCTCGAGTTGGGGCCCTGGGACTGTGCCCAAAGGCCAAGAGTGGTCTCAGGTAACCGGGTGGAACATATATAAACGAATATGACGTCCCAATTTTGCGTTCCAATACCGAGCAAGAATAAATTCGTTAAACAATCATTGATTGTCCTCTGCAATCGCTTGATTGCAGGACCCGATTCCCTTTCTATGGTAGAAAGATTGAATAGAGTTTTCAACTGGATATTTACCAGTACTCGCTTGTTCTCGTACCGGTCTACCAGATTTTTCCACGCCATATCATGCCCTATCGTCATAGGGCATGTGCGGATTATATCCCTAGCCTCGCCTTCCGTTTTTTGTAGAAGATAATACATCTTCTGTATATTACTGATATGGGGGCTAGTCCCGTAAAGGGCCGTGAACATGTCCCTGAAGGTTGGCCAGGACTCGTAATCCCCAGAAAATGTTTGGGTGTCACAAGGGGGAAGTTGTATGGGTAACGTGAATTCGTAATATTCCGACACGAAATGTAGGGTTACGAAAACCTCTCGTAAAAAAATAACCCAAAAAATCGCGATACATAACGAAAAATGTCGCAATATCTCGACACGAATGATTTAAGGAAAAAAAACGAATAAAAAATATTCAAAATCCGAAAAAATTGGAATCGTTCAAAAATAGTTCGACATAAACCGTTAAAATATTCAAAAAATTATTAATAAATTTAGTTGAGTGTAAGAATATAATTTTCATATAATTTCACTGCTGAATTGCCGAAAAAAAAAAACGCAAAAATAATGTCAATAACGAAGATTGACAACACACGCAGAAAGCAATAAACTGTTTACTTTAAAAAAAGAAGTAAACAACCAACAACACTTTTTGTACTTATTGCTTTCACCAACAACAAAACGCACTTTGATGTAATCGCAACAATTCACTTTATAATCCCGTATATTCAGCACTTACATATATATTCTTACACTTTATTTAATTATTATTCTATTTAATTTTTCTCACTTCTCACTTTTTTTCTTTAAAAATTCACGAACATACGTTTTTTTATAAAATAATATTTGTAAATGGGGGGGTTTTGTTGTGTGATAGATGATAGGGATGATTTCAAAAAAAAAAAAAAAATACTCCTTTAATTTTGGCCAATATGGCTGTCTCCTCAAATCTGGAAAGAGATAGCTCAAATTAAAATATTTTATTTTGGTTTTATCCGGTTCGAAGGACCAAATGTTTCGGGGGGAATAGGGGTAAGAATCCAAAATAAAATATTTAATATGAGCACAGGAATAAAATACAAAAGTATTAGAAAAGGCTACAAATTTATGTTTAAAAAACAAACACGTACCTTATTGTATGGGGGTTGATCGAGAATAATGATCAATTCTTTTATTGCTTATCTTTTCTTTTTTCTTATTTAAGTTGCACAACTTAAGCGTACTTACACTACTTAACTTAAATTAGGGTGACCAGCGTAAACAATCTCCTTTTATAAAAGCAAATTGAAGAAGAATTTCATATTTTCCGGTTTGTGGCACATTATTAAATCCTTTTCTTCCTCTTTCACCAAAAATTTATTTAATTGAAATAATAAGAAATTGCATTGTTTTTAATATTTAAAATTTCTCGCATACGGTTCCCAAAAGTTTTTCTAAATTTTAAAGATTTTCACCAGCAGAAAATGTGTGAAAATTTTAACCATCAATTTAACACATGTCGATGTGTAAACTTCCATAGAAACAGGCATACATGTATACCGTATACTGATATACTTATAACCGTACTTATAGATACATATATATGTATGTATGTTTGTTATGCTTATTTTTATTCATAATTATTTTGAAATGAAATGACGCAACATAAGGAATATGTCAATAGCTCTGTTAGAAACACGTTTTTAATTCCCTGCCCTTGATACCCGGACGCTCTTGTCCATAGTTCATATAAGACGCATACTCATTAATTCAATCTAAGATTTACTAAATAAATTAACTCAATGTTATTTTCATTCTCCGAAAATTCTCAACATTGTGGTTTTTCTCTCCTTAAAGAGAGAGTTGCCTTAAAACGTATGTATCTATAATTGTACAGTGAAAATTTTTACAGGATATTTATATGTCTGTGTTACAAAAATTCCTTCAGTTCGGTTTCAGTTTTGAACTGGAATTGATGATAGCGAAATTAGTTACATAAACGCCGCGATCTACTAGATAGTGTGTTGGTTTATTAGACATCAGGTCTCGGTTCAAACACCAGATCAGGCATTTCCAACTGAACGAAATATGAAAATATATTTCTTCGACGACTTCCTCTTAACAGATTTCTGGCAAAAACTTTGAGAGTAAATAAAATTGTCATTAAAAGTTTCTCAAAAAATCTGTCGTTCGGAGTTGACTTTAAACTGTAAGTCCCACCACTTATGTTTAAAATTAACACACACAACATAAGTGGTGTGAGAAGCTATGTCGTAATCCTGAAGGGTTATAGTGACCAATTATGGATGTATGCATGTTAAATTGATGGAAGTTTTGGTATCAAGTGACCCAATTTTAAAAATCGATGTCTTCCGATTTGGATGAAATTCACACCAAGGTTATTTACCGGTTATTCCAGATGAGAACAAAATCAAAATTTTTGTTAGGACCAATAAGTAAAAAGTTACACATATTTTAAAAAAACCCAGTATGACCAAAATGTCCAACTTTGACCCCCCTCTAACTCCGGCAATTCTTGACTGATAGAGCTGAAAATTTGTGTTTGGCCTACTATCCAATAGTAATAGGTGCAAATTTCATCCAAATCGGAAGACAGCGATTTTAAAAATTGGGTCACTTGACACGAAATTGCCCATATACATATTAGAAAAGTTTTTACGAATTCGTAGTTATCCCCGCCAACTTTAAAAAACTAACCGTAATGCTAAAATCAAGTTTTGCAATGTTTCATATTGATCTGGCTTTGCACCTGCGCTTTTTCCATTGCTACATTCTATCAAACTTGATAAATTATTTGAATTTCAGTTGTATATAAACGTAGGATTTCATATCTATTTATTTTTATTATTTTTTTGGATAACTTCGGCAGAATTTTACGTGGAGTATGACAACAAATAAGATCTCATGTGACTGAACTGTGTAGCAATTTGGTATAAAGCAGTCTATCATCAATAAAACAAAAAGATGATTGCATGAGCTCTGAACACGCCGCAAGATTTATTTCCACACTGATAGCTTTGGGGTATCAGCGTCCAGTCATTCGGCCGTCTTCTCTATTGTATTCGGTTAGGAAGTTTAATTGCGGACCGACCTCACAGATCTACATTATTTAGTAATGCTGTTGGTTTTTTCTTTAGCTGTATATTCGGGACTGCGTTATCGTTCAAGAGATTCCGTTACTGAGTTTGTTATATAGAGGTCCTCAGCCTGATTGATTTTTAGCTGGGGTCGCATAACAACTCAATCTAATCTTTTGTTATTGCTTCTCAACATCGGAGTCTCTACCAGAGAGTATATGGCTCGCCATTAGAGTAGTTTGTTGAGTGCTTGTTATATAAAATTTCCAACGATGACATGAAATCGCCACTTCATTAATCATCTTTCAATTGTTTTAAATTTTTTTTGCGTGGGCGTTTAATAAAATAAAAATTAATTTCAAAAATAGTTTTTTTCAACGTCAGTTAATAGAATATGAAATATATGTGATCTTCGGATATTTATATAAATAGTAAACAAATTCAATTTAAATATTGTCTGAAAAAGAAGAATTGTGAGGAATTGTCGGTTGTTTTTGTTTTGGATTCTGTATAAATAACACAGATTAAGTTGCTTTTAGGTGCATACAAATGATATTTTAGTTTTAATTCAAAAAGTGTCTAAAATTTTGGGTTTTCATAATACATCTTATTATTTGTGTGTCAATAAATATACAATGTGTATGTATATATGTATGTAACAGACGGTAACAATTACATCTTAAAGCTAATAGATTACTCAATTACAAGTAATTAAAATTTAATTTCTTTATTGTAATTGAATACGATGAATCAAGTTAATTAAAATTCCATGTAATTAGAATGTTTTAAAAAACACCCATTTGTATAAATTTCAAATTTAATTACAGAGAAATGAAACAAACATAAGTACAGTAACTGTGAGATTTTATAAATTTTTTTAAGTAAAAATATTATTGTTCTTCCATGGTCGGCATATAGTCCCGAATGCAATCCAATCAAATAGTTATGGCGACTACTTGCAGTTTACGGTGAGAGTTGGCAGTTTTCGACCGTGAATAAGCCAAAAACGCGTTTCAAGAAATTATGGTTGTGTATTGAAATTCTAATCCTTAACAATAAAAGTTATAATAGAAAAACAAAACTTAATTCACATTTAAAGCATACAAAGTATGAACTGTTGGTTATTGTTACCTTAGCCTTTTTACACGTAAAGGACAGAATTCAATTAGAAAATAAATAAATAATAAATATATATACATTGTCGAGGCATTCTTTATATTTTTCCTGCAATATTTGTTGACGCAGTAGTCTCAAAGGAACATCGATATCTTCATTTGGATAACATACGCCTTAAAAGAGCGCGGCTTCTTGGTATGCCCAATTATTAGCAACTTAACTTTTGCACTTGTGCAAGAAAAGTAATTCTCGCCCTATCTATTGACATATGTTATTTCAGGAAGTATTTTCCAAAACAAACGTGTCTTATTTGCATTGTTTACTAGATCCTCGCAAAGCTTAAGCTTGTAAATGTACTTTTGAGTTTATGCTTAAAAGGATCAGTTGCCTGGGTATATAACGATAGTTTCTCGCCGCATACTTTTAACAGTCAGGTTCCAAACCGAGATTTAAATCCAGATAACCAACCAGAGCTGGCACGAAAGCAACCTTCTGCTTCCTTAAAGTCAACGTGCAACTTTCTTGCCTTTTCCTTAAGATTTTCCCCAGTAACTTAACAGTTTTTTTCCGTTAAGCTATATACTACTTGTATACCATCTTCCACATGCGGAGCCACTTTTCTACTAGTCTTACGCTTAGATATTCCGATCGCTGATTCAGATTTTTTTATTTCCGATATTTTTAATTTGGCTACACAATCAATCTTTTCCAGAAATGAAACAACGCGTCAACGTGATATGAATGTATTTAAAATATATGTACTCGCAAATTAAAAATAAATTGACTAAAATAAACAGAAATAAGCTAGGCTTAAATTTAAGACAATGTAGTTGAGAAAAGAATATTAGATTTTTAAATACACATAATCAGTTCAAATTAGTTCAAGAGAAACCTATTTTTAATTAAAACCACGCTGTTTAAAACAATAAAAAAATAAATATTTATTAATAATTATAATACTTAATTAAAACTAATTACTATGTAAATATTTTACTTGCTTCTGATGAAGCCAATTTGTCTATAATAATATCACCAAAGTTGGTCATTAATATTTTGCTCTTCATGCACTTTAAAATGCTACATCACTATGGCGATCTGGTCCCATCGTTGATTTGAGATATGTCTCAATTTATTTTAATTTTCTGGATTAAAGTTCAAAGCTAACAATTTGTACTGAGATAATCCGGAGTATTTTAAGCTCCACTCTCAAGTTTCGAAAACATCTTCTTATATGAGATTATAAAAGTAAGAGAATCTAAATTAATTTTACGTTAAATTTTTATAGTCACATATTTTGGTGAAGAGTTCTATTCCAATGAAATCTGTATTATAAAGTTAATCCAAATATTTAAAATTTGAATGAATTAAATCGTTATCAACATTATCCATGTTTAGTAAACTTGCAACGTCTAGTAGAATTCTAGATTTGAAATTAAGGGCACTTAATTGTTTAAATCATGTGCATATTTCTTGTTGGAGACGATCAAGAATGCGATAAGGCGAGAAATCTCGCTTTCTGTAAAAAGACCAACATTTCTAGTCATTTTGCGACGACTTCCTACACGTACTATTGTGTCAATATCCGGTTTTTCGCTATTGCCTCTACACAGAATTTCGTCCACTTCCCTGAAATGCATTCTAGATTCTTGTAATCTGAGCAGTACACGAACAATCCTTAAGATTATATATCAAAAATGAACTAAAGTTATGAAACTCTATTTTAGTATATTGTGCAACAGAATTGTAGTTCCATTTTGGGTATCACTTGCATTGCTTGGGTCCTCTGCTAATATTTCTAATTCTTCCACTATATTCTCTAACCTTTGAAAATTATAACACTAACCGCTTGTATTCTGGTGCTCCATCGTGATTCAGATTCATGGCTTAAAGTTTTTGTCACAAAAAAATAATAATTCCCATCATAACGTTGAACGTGAGAAAAAGAAATATATGTTTTCAATTATTTCAAAACATGTAACAAGGATTGGATCTTGATCAGAAGGAGTAACTCCCCCCAAATTCAATGAAACATTTTTGAAATAACAAAACACTGTTTTTTTGGTGTGGCAGAGAAGTATTTTTATTAAAATTAAGACGATCAGTTAGTGGTTGCTTTTCGAATACTTTTTTCCTGACTGTACATAAAAGTAGAGTAGAGTGTTATTGTCATCGTTTACAAAAAAAAAAAGCATAAGCAAGATTTCGTTTATAGAAATAATTATTATAACATAAGCATAAGCAAGATTTCGTTTATAGAAATAATTATTATAACATATTATTTTATCAAACAAATTCATAAAGATATCATAAGCAAGTGCTGACAGTCATAGGTCGAGTCAGCCCTGTCACGTCATTTCTATTTTAAATATTATTACAATTTTTTTTAGACTATTAGTGTTCCTTTGTATTTATGTAACACAGTCATTAAATTTAAAATATATTTTCAAGAAACCAAATATAATTGTTGTTTCATCAATCAATTTGCGCTCATTTGTGAGTTAGGCCCGGGTAATGATGGTTCTCCTTGCCTCCTATGCTACACCACTGACTGTCCTTTATATATACAGTGAGCAAAAAATAAATTGTACATTTATAACCTCTAAAAGCTTTTCAACGTAAGTTTTTTTCAAAAAGTAAGTTTTTTGTTATTGACGAAATCTCTATTTTAATTATATATATTTTAATTATAATGTCAAGAATATATCAAAATATATCAACCAAAAAATCGTCAAACTATCGAATACCTATATTCCTAGATAAAAACACTTGTACAGAAAATAATTTACAAATATTTAATACTACGTTCAGGCAAGAATTTTAATTGAGTCAATTGACAAAATTATTTTAAGTGTTCAGGCATACATAAATCAATTTATTCAATAATCATTTGACAGCGGGAAAACAACAACATTTTTTATTTATTTTATAACAATTCATAAATTTAACACTAAACCTACCGTGACGGGAAAAATTACTCACTTAAGATTTTTTTTAAAAAATTTCTTGAATATAACGTTATAATACCGCTATATGCCTAAGGAATGCATGTAAGCTGCTCTAACTACTGCGGGAAGTTATTTGCCCTGAGCACAGGTTCTGTATCTTGATTTGCATATTTTGTGATATAAAACCACTGTTTTGGACATTTTTGGCATTGCCTGGTATGATTCGGTATATTGAGGTATATTGTTTGTTTCCTGACAGATCAATATTCACTCTACTCCAAGCGAGTATTACAGTAAAAAGTTCTAGTGCTATTTTGTTAATAAAAATTCATATTTCATTGTCTTGTCCCCAAAATTTCGAAACATTCCAAATATTTTAAATCATTAGGAATTTTAAATAATATATAGATATAGAGTGGAATATGAATAGAAACACAAGAAGTATCGGTAGATTTAGTGTTAATATGTAATAATTAATACTTACCTCACCCCCATTTTTATTTGACGTTGTTGATATTTGTATTTTCAAATATCGGTACATATCTGAACACCGTATAAGGGTGGTTTTCACAATCATTAAAAATAAATAGATATTTCAATTTAATTTAAATAATTTTACAATAAACTTTCTTTTAAAGATAATTTCTTGTTCAAGAGTTTATTTTGATGTGGTAAGTGTTCAAGTTTTTTAATTTTTTTTCACTGTATATCTACGTTAGCTTTCAAACACCCGGTAAAATTGATTTGTAAGTTTTGTCATTAAATTATCTTCAGTTGTGCTTGTTCTCTTATTTTCTAAACTTTTCGTTTACCATTTATCAGTTTCCAATTTCATCTCACACTATATCCTTGACATTATTCTTTCTGATTTAAGGATCGTCAATCCCTGATTTCTTACTATAAAGTGTATCGGCATCAGGTGTGGACAGTTTGGAATTTATTCCAGAAATTATGAACAAGAGAGAATATTTAAACATTCTAAAGTTGTAAACGATGGCACACAAAAGTAGTGCGAACAGAAAGAGTTTAATTGAAACTAAACACAAATTCATTTTTATTTTGTTTGCAATCTACGAGCTCATATTTTAAACGTTTTCATGAAGGTAATGTGAAAACAATATTTTTTTCGCAATTTGTTTATAGCTATATTCTATATACAGTTTCGAGTGGCACTTGAATTTTAATTCCTACATTAGGACACTAATTCCCACATTAGGACACTAATCTCGATTATACTATTTATTTTATTTTTAAATAAATAAATTTAATAAAATAAATTTATTATATATTTAAATATTATTTTTTTTATAATGTTGTCGTAGAACAATTTCGTAATAGACAGAAAAGACAGGTGCTTGACAAATAATAATAAAAAAAATTTTGTATATGAATACATTCGTTAATACATGCTTCTTTCTGTTTAGCTGTAAGAATATATTTTTCGTACGTCTTGGTTCTTTTTATTCCTACTTTTTTGCCTGTAATAAAATGCACATAAAACAAACAATTTAATTTTACACATTTTCATGGTCCATTAAAAAAAATAAAATAAAAAAGGATTGTTTGACAAGAAAATAAAACGGCCATTTAACGAAGGCAAACAACAAAATATAAATATAAGGTGTTTAATCTATCGTGTGAATTTTACAAGAAGTTTGGGTTTTTTTTGCGTAAATTTTATGTGACACATTTAATGAGGCATATTTTATTAAATTTAAAAAAGAACACTTATGTATATAGTAATACTTATTTGAAAATTTTTTTGTTTTATAGCTCTTTTCAAATGAAATAAAGGTTTTTATTAATAAACAAAAGGTAATTTTTTGTTGCTTTTTGGTTTTTGCATGTATTTATTTAAGTGTAAAAAAATTTTCTTGTTGTATTGCAAAGTATTTGCCAATTCAACCAGAATAGATTAGCAAACCAATCAAGCTTGTAAATCATTGAATTTCATTATCAAAATTCTTAATATTTTTCGTACCGAAAAGTTTTCTTCGCCGCCTTAATTAAATTTTGGCGCAATGGTTATGTCAACAAACAGATTTGCGAAGTTTATGTAAAAACCAGTTAAAGAATGCAGTGTTTCGGACATTTTATGGACCGGCAGTTCCACTTGACTGTACTTATTCAAGAACTATGTTAAACTATGTTAAAAGCAATGTTACAGTCAATAGACAAGTAATCGGTGAAGACAACTGCTTTTTTGAAAAAGAAAAAGGATTCCTTGAACCTATTGGGATGTGAGTTTGGTTCTAAGTCTAGAAAGTCTGAGTCTAAAAAATTACGCAGATTTTCATCAAATTAATTTTTATTAGCAAAAATTGTGGGGAAAAAGAGAGAAAAGTAAGAAATATTATAAAAAAACAAAAATTTAGTAACAGATGTCTACATACAGATTAAGAAACGGTTTTTGGTTTGATGTTCTGTTGCGAAAACTTTTTCCAATCAATGATTTTCGAACTTTTGGCGTATGTTAAATATTGCTGATCTTTCAGGAATGGCTTCAGTTAAGTTTGAGGCATGTGTTCCCACTACGACTATTTTTTGCGCTTAAAACTTTAACGGATACTTTTTGCTAAATAATTAATAGGTTTAACGAATAATTTACGAACGTATGATGTGAAAATGGGACTACTACTTATGGTAATTAGTAATTTGTGATATTAGCGATAACACTAATTGTTGTATGTACATTTATGTCACATCAAATTTTTCCTTTGTAGTCTATTTCTTTACTAAGTTTTTGGAATTATAATTAATTTTGTTTTTTACTGATTTAAATGTATGTATCATTATTTATTTACATAAGTTTTTTAAAATCTAAATGTAGAAGAAATGCTGCTGATATTTAGACTTTTGTCCATGACTGTATGTTCTTTGGTTATTGAAAATATTGATATACAAGGATGTTATCATCTCTTTATGAACTTGCAAAAGCCCGTGATCCATTGTTTGCCCGCACTTCTTTTATATTCTTTGCATTCACCTACTAACCTAAGCACATACAAACTCTCTTTTTAGATATATGTACATATCAATTATGTACGTTTTTATTTTTTCTACAATTCTAGTTTGTGTTGTCATATTATTTTTAATTTTAAAAATATTTTTTCGATACATAATAATATTATTTATTCCTGAGTTGTACTTTCAAATTCTTCTTAATTACAAAACAAGGTGTGAAAATTTTCAAAAATAGATAATGTGTACATATATGGTACATATAAACATATTCTCACATAATCGTATATTTTTTATATTGTTACGAAAATGGAAATGGTGTTACATCGTTTAACATTGCAAAAACAAAAAACTATGGACTTGTTTACATGATCGAGAAATAAACAAAAATATAGCAAAAACATCAGTATAAACAAGGGAGAAACAAGTAAACACACAGGCAAAAAAACACTGCAAGGACGAAACAAAATTCATAATAAGAATATCGTTAACAACATGTTTACATTTATAGAGATTTCGCGAAGGCGAAGTCATTCTCCTTCAAGAGCATCCATCAGACTGTTTAACCTGCGATAAAAAAGACAAGACAAAGCAGGCAACGGAATCAGAAAGAATTCAGTCACATTTGTATGAAGACGCGTTGCGTTTGAAGAGAATCATCGTGGTTTGAAGATCTCCGCTATAAAGATCTATTGAATAATTGTTATTTTTTACGTAAAAGAGTGAAAAGAAGAATAACCAATACAGCAATTGTTGTTGTTTATATCAAGTTGTGTATTATTGTGAATTTATTTAAAACTACACGCAAATTTATTTTTACGAACTCATATTTAAAACATTTTTAAAAATGTAAAAACGTAACAGTATATTATAATTACTTTACTATTAAACCACTACTAAGTTGGAGTGATTGTTTTAATGATTGTATATGTACATGATTGTATATGTACTAAAACTAATAAAAGAAGTTCATTTATTTTTATTATAGTTTTCTTATTTTCCAACCCATTTAACATTTACCTTTTAAATGCAATCAACAACGCAATAACTAGGTAGCGGAAGGATACATATCCCATGCTATTAGCAAACCTGTCACTGACGATATAATGAAGTACATATGTATATTTACTGAGTTTATTATGTTTTTAATTTTTTTGTTTCTTGTTTTGCAGTAAAAGTTTAACGGGAATATATTGAATATGAGATGTTAAAAATCTTCAGTTTTGTAACATTAATCACATGTCCTTTCATTATTTATATTTACTATAAAAATACATCTATTTAAAAAAAATTTAAAATGAAATTTGCATAAGTTTTGTAAATCAATTGCTTTTATCTTTGAAGGAAGCATTACCGCGATACTAAAAAACATTCACATTCCACACTTCATATTACACACAACTATTAACCAACAATCTTATTGTTTTATTACAAGCATTTCTTTTCACAGTATTTTTTATATCCTCAACATTTAATTGAATTATCTTTTATTATGATGAAGAATTGGAATTGGGTAAAGTAAATTAACATCTAATTATACTTATTCTTGAGAGTATGTTTTGTTCATAAATGCCTTTGTATCGAACTTTATTTCATATCAACAAGTTTATTAAATATTTCTTTCGTTCAAACTTTCTTTTTTTTAATTAGAAATCAGAAATTTAATTTAGATTTCTATTTCTGGAAGAATTGAAACGGGATGCTATGGCAAAGGTATAAATATTCAATAATTCATTCACAATTTTAAACTACAAAAAATTCGTAATTTCATGAGAATTATAATTGTTATAATGAGAGAAGAGTGAAAAATTCTTCCTTCCAGTCTTCTAATCACCTAAATTGACAAAACAAATTTATAAATATTTTCAGTTTTTGAATCAGTTTTAAATTAACAGGAGAATATTGTGTACTGAACCCCATAGTATTAAAAAATTTAAAGGATATTTAGACACATACATAATTTGTTATTACAACCCTTCAGTCAGAACTACGATCTATCTTCTCGCACTATTTATGTTGCGTATGTTATTTTCATACCTAAGCGGCGGGACCTACGGGACTCCGAACGCCAGATTTTTGAGAATTATTTTCTTATATTATCGTTTTAATGTCTGACCTGCGTTTGAACCGTGGCCTTACGTTTAATAAGCCGACACACTACCTATTAGACTACGGCGAATTCAAAAATTTTAAGAGCTTGGGCTTATCTTGGAAAGTTTAGTTTTAACTTCTTTATCAGGCCTTCTTTGTGGCTCCTTTGCTGATCTACAGCTTTTGAGCCTAGCAAGAACTACCCTTCTTTGAAAAGTCCGTGTATTTATTATCAGGTTTGGGGACTTTATATCTTCTCGTGAAATCCGAAAGCTTTTTTTTTACAAACAACACATATTAATTTTAAAATAAAAAAAAAACTTTTTTAAGATATTTATGTATTCTTTTCTTTTATTGACTTATAATTTAAAAAAATATCAGTCAAGTGGCTCTTGTGACAAGTCATTACTCTTTTCTTGAAATTGTTCAGGACTTTTTGACAGAGAGGTGGATGTATACCGCCTATTGTTTCTGGCTTATTCGCATACGCCCAAAATTTCACAAAGGAAAATCTCACTGCTTTATTCCCATGATTTTGGTGTTCTGAAAATAGTTTCCACAATGAATCCATAAAGTCGCCATTATCTTGTATCAAAATGAAATATGGAAAAATATTTCGTCGGCGATTTCCTGTCTCCAGGTTGCTGACAAAAACTCTGAGAGTAAATATTGTCGTGAAAAGTTTCTCAAAAACTCTTTCGTTCGGAGTCGACTTTAAACTGTAGGTCCCGCTACTCATGTATAAAATTAACATCCACAACATAAGTAGTATGAGAAGCTAGGTAGGGTTGTAATGACCAATTATGTATGTAATAAGCTCATTGCGTACGGCATGTAGTGGAAATGTCGCTGATCTGTCATCCAGATCTTTAATTAGCGAGTGTTGGAAACAATCTTTGCAATTTCGCCCCCTTCTTCGAAAAAGTAAGGTCCAATCTCTATCTGATGAAAATGCTACTTTTTTCTCATTGATTGTATGATGATTTTCTGAGCCTCAATTCGACAATTTTATGTATTCAATAAGCCATTCACATCGAAAAGCACTTTATCAAAGAAGACTTTACAAGAGGACTGTCGTCAAATTTCGCTGAGTGGTGCTTTGTGAAATTTTATGCTACGTATAGCTATGGTGACACAATGTTATTGCAGCAATTTTTTCAAGCGGTTAATCCTGTATTCACCGACCCACTGTCTTTAAAATTTTAGATCACACTTCGAATGGTAGCACGTTGACGAAAATTGGACCAGTCAGCGAGTAAATTTTTTATTAAGTTTTCACAATTGTAAAACGTTGTTATTTTTTCAGCGCTCCGTTTTGAAACATCGTGTGTGACGTATGTGTGCCCAAAAAAATTACACTTAATTCATATTAAGATTTAACGCGTGCAGTTTAGCTCAACTTAAAAAATATTTATATTTTTAATTTTCTCATTAACCAAAAATTTTATTTTATTTTTTTAACTCAGTATGTTTTGTCGTTTCATTTTTCGCTTCAGCAAAATTATTAAGCGTTTCGTCTATTTTATTTAATCAAGATTGGAACTATTAAAATCAATATATTTATACAAAATTCCGTAACTAATTTCTTCTAAAATAGTCATATATAAAGAGATTTTGTCCATTATTTTCATTGATACTGTATGTATCTACCTTTCAGAACCTATACAAAAAAGGGGCCTTATGTATCTCATACTTATTCTTACCATTCTTACAATTTAAATTTGAAGTTGGGCTTACTTAAAGGTAACTTTAACTAAAAAGAACTTTGAAGTCACCTTTAACATATTTTCATTATTATAAACAAATGATAAAATAAAGTTAACTTTTTCAAAAATATGGCAGTGCCGGAGCAATGCCGATAACACTTCAATTAAACAAGTGGCAGCGATGGGTTCCTGTTTTTTGTTGTATATGCTCAGTTGCCGTATTGAAAATAATATATAATATGGCAAGTTCAAATATAAACATAACTTTAAAAGTTACAAGTAGGATGATCTTGCCTTTAGCTTAACGCTCACTTCTAGCTTATCGTCCACTTATAGTAATGAAAAACAATTTATCTTCCCGTTAAAATCCTCCCTTTAGTTAACGGCCCTTAATAATTTAATAATGTAATAATGGCCCTTAACCTATAAATGAAAACCAACATTAGATACATTTTGTTCTGCATTTGAAAAATTGAAACTTTAGTTTAAATTACTTAAATTATAAACAGCAATCTTATAAGAATTTTACAAGAATTGGAAAATGTATGTGAATGTTGAGTATAAATTTAGTCAATTATGCTCCTTTTTCGCAAATTCCTTAAACATGAAAAGTGATGAATAATACATTTACTGCAGGTTTCTGTAAAAGTTTTATGACACAATCATAAATAATAATATGAGAGAAACAATAAAACACATAAATGTTAAGAAAAAGGAAATGAAATTAATGGTGACAATTTAATGTATACTTTACACTTGAAAACAGTATATTGTACTCTTAGTATGTATATATGTGACTAATTTGGTACGGAACATAAATTTTCTTTATAACTGACAACAAAGCAGAGAATTTTAGGTATATTCATGCATAATTTCCCATACGATACCACTCACAACTAATATTGTGCACGAATGAATTTAAAATCATGGGAAGGTGATATTATATGGTTTAAAGTACTTAATTTTTCACGTATTAATGGCAATTTTATGTTGTTCATATACATACATAATTGTGTATTAATTTCACATCAAAAACTTTTTAAGTACGTATTTACATATCTTAAACGCATGTATTATTAAATTAAGTACGTTTATATTCTTCAGAAGTTTTTTACTGTACAACTACAATATGCTTTGTATACTAGACCTATAAGAAAACATTTTGTGAATAAATTTTAAAAAAGAGCGCTAATTGGTTGGATGACATATAGCGACGGGTTTCCGTTGATGTCACCGTTGCAATGGGAATCTATCCCATAATAGTACTGTGGCTAGGTTGGATTTAATATAGTGGGAACAAAAGCCTTGGTTTACATATTATAAGGATCAGATCGATGGAGATTACGATGAGCTTAATGGGCCACAAGTGTAACGCACGACTTCACAAATCAAATGGCTTATAGTTCTCTCCTTTACTATCTTCTAGTTAATACCAGTATTGTTTGGGAAGCGGTCAGCGACGAGAATGAATAATATGAGTAAAGCGAATAATTTGGTTGCCATGTACTCTTTTGAGAGAGAAATAATTCTGTGGTATTAAGAGCCCATATGCATACATAATTGGCCATTACAGTCCTTCAGTCAAGATTACGGCTTAGCTTCTTAAGCCCATAAGAGTCCATATGGGACTTCTTTTTAAGATAACGTTTGTATCGTGCAAAGATGTGCTTAATTCAACTTGAGCAGGAATTAGAAAGGACGGAACATAGCAATATTATTTAATATTCCGAGCACTCAGCTCCTACTCAGTCACAGTTGGAACCCAAGTCATAGATCAGCTTGCGAGGAGAATCATTTCCATGCCGCTGATGGAAACAGGTCCTTTCTCCGGAGTAGGAAAAAAGGGCTTGGAAGGATATTCGGCGGAATTAAAGATGAAAAAAGGCGGATAATCTTTTGCAGACAAAAGGTTTAAGACAATTTAATTTTTCAATGAAAAGTGATTTGAGTTATGCAATAGAATATCGGGAACGGAATTACACTTTCTGACGTCAAATAGCATCCTGATTTTATCATTGCTACAGAAATGCCAGTGACTATACCTTATACATATAGGTTGAAGGTAATATAAAAAATCGTGAGGTGGCGGTAGCCCGTTTCATCTACGCAAGAATAAATACATTATGTTTTGTTACAAAAATTTATTTGTTTTATGATAAATCTGTATAACATCGGTTCATTACTAATCCGAGGATGTTTTTCGCTATTAATCATCACAACCAATATTGCGCGGTGTTACTTGTTTACTGAAGATAGAGTTAAAACAGCAACTATAATCGAACAAAAAACCTTACTTTTTTCGATCAATAATTTAAATAATTAAATTTATTTATAATTCTTTTTAAAACTTGAATTTTTATTATTTTAATTTGAAATTGAAATCAATTTCATTTAAGACTGTTATGAGAGAGCTATTTCAAACATGTTTAAATTGACGTTACTTCCTTTTAGATAGAGATTTTGTTTTCACACCTAAATAGTTTCTATTGAGCGGAGAACTCACAACAAAAATCAAAAAATAAAAAAAAAAACAAAATATTTCGACTATTTGGCCCGTTTTATTGTTTGAAGTTTTATTACTGCTCACCCCCACTGGCTCATACGTTTCTTTAAGAATTTTATTTTCCAATATAAATACATTTGATACCAATGTTTTTTCATATTTTCAAAAATATGGCAGTGCCGGAGCAATTTCGATAACACTGCTCAATTAAACAAGTTTTTTTTAACGCAGTGACAACGAGGGTCTTCGTTTTTTTTTTTTTTTTTTTGTTGTATATACTCATTTTGTTTATATTGAAGTTGCCATATTGACAATAATAAAAGTTACCGGTAGGAGGATCCTCTTTTTAGCTTAACGTCCACATCCACCATATTGTCCACTTATAATAATGAGAAACAATTTATCTGCCCGTTAAAATCCTCCCTTTAGTTAACGGCAAGTTGTAATAATATCCCTTAAAGATTTTCTCTATACACATTATAACTAAACGTTATTTTGATTTCGTTGTATTATTCCAGCACTTGTCAGACTCCAGAATAACGTTATCGCAAAATGCAGTGGTATTCCTCATCAGCACTTGCTCTATTGTTTAATAGAAAACTGTAATACTATATTTTCCTGAAGATCGGTTGTAAGACCCTTCGTGGATAGCACTATTCTGCGTAAGGCTGGTTTTGCTCTCTTACGAGGTCACTCAGTTGGGAGTTCATGCGTTAGCCTATTTTCAGTCATTACAAAAAAAAGTGATTGAATATACGACAAAGGAAAAAATTCAAAGGAAAATAATTTATTAGCAGCAGAAACTAACGATACTTCACAAATGTAGAATAATTTTTGTGTAAAAAGTTTTTTAAAAATTCCGATCTGTAAATTTTTTCCTTTTTATATTTTTATCCTTAACAGTCTGTGTGTGGTTCACACTGTTGTAATAACTATTATTCTTGATTTAATTTTAAGCTTTAGATAAGGAAAAATGATAGTTTTTCACTGGCTAAAATAAAGATTTTAGATTCTAGGTATAGGAAAGATTGAGATTCTAGGTATAGATGTGTACATCTTATGTTATGCACACTTTTATCATGTACTGATAACTTGTGGTCAGTAGCGCCAATCAATTTGTATTCTTCACGATATTTAACTTCACAAAATTTTATTAGATGGTATAGTTTTCTTCTGCAGCGTTTATTTTACTTTTTAAGTTCATCACTTGGAATATTTTGATTGTTGCAAGAATTTAATTTCTTATTTTGATGTAGAATTTTGTATATGAACATCAGAATTAAAAAAATCAACAGAGTGCAAATATTCTCTGAGGAGATGATGATGATGATGATCACTTTTCTCCAAAAATCGTCATGTTCCAGTCATGTCAATTGATGAGCAAGTTATAACGTTTTCTGATACTCGCTACAAATACCGTTAGTATGGCCAATTTCACTAGGATTAAGAATTTTTGTCTTGTCTGCAGAAGACGAACTGGTTTTAAATTTGGAGACATCTGAAGCCAGATGATGTGAAAAAGAGGTGACGAATTATTTCAATAAGTAAAAAAGACGAAATTTCTAAGTTTTATGACAACCAATTAAAAAAGAAATTGTTATGATAAAGTTCGAAATAACGACAAAGGATTCGTTGTTAAATGAATGAAATCAGAAACTGTGGCATTATTATTCACTTATTCGATACGACAAATCGTTCAATCTCGGAGTGGAAAGCCTACAAAAAAAAAAGTCGGTGAGAGTTTTTTGAAGTTGCCATAGTCCAGTGAATAGTGTGTTGGCTTATTAAATGCGAGGCAGTTGTTCAAATCCCGGATCAGATATCTCGAACAAAAAAAAAAAACATATTCAAAATATTCTTTCGGTTACTTCCATTCAGTAGTCTTCTGAAAAAACTCTGAGATTAAATAAAATCACCAAAAAAGTGGTTTAAAAATCTGACGTTCAGAGTCGGGGTTTAAACTGTAGGTCACGCCATTCATTGATAAAATGAACACACATAAAATAGGTGGTGTGAGAAACCAGGTCGTAATCCTGACTAAATGATTGCAATGACCAATAACACATACACCTAAAGATATACTTGGTTCACTTGCATCTACAGCATGGTTTACCATTTCATAGCACAATTGTGCAAAGAGAACTCACACGCATTCTTGTGTTCTTTGATTTAGTTGTCGATCAGACTGCGACAAGAACACATGTGCGGCGGATGCTTTATCATTTTATTTCAAAATAACACACCAAAAATATTTTATGTTAAAAATGTTCTATGTCATTAGCGTGTTTCATTTTTTTATTTTTTGGAATAGTATAATTTTTCTTTAATGCTTTGGAATGCTCGCTTTTTTCTTTTAATAAAAAATGAGTTTTTTATTCTTTTTATATTTATTTATCAAAAAAACATGGTCTAATTTTTAAGCCAAACATGGATAGCTTTATGTTCTTTTAATAAAAAATGGATTTTTTTATTTTATATTTATTCATCTAAAATTATTAAGCCCAAGATAGATAGCTTTACATATATATGTTGATGAAGTGAAAATAAAAATAGCGTATATTACTAATACTTTTCTATGGCTGTAAATAAATAAATTCTCTCAACTTATTTTCTCTCTCTTACTCACTAATACCAAAGAAAATAAAGTATAAAGAATGTGCATTTTAACATATTTTGGAATATTTTTCAAAAATATTTCATGACGCGGGGGGAAAGCTAGAAGGGAAGGTTACAGAAACCAAGAGCGTAACAATGCGTTGTTCTCATCGTGTGTTTTTGTTGTTTGACCACTTTTTTATTTATTTTTCTGGTGTTAAAAACAGACGTCGGCACCAATGTCCCTCAGGGTAAAAACATCTTCGGCTTTTTTACACCCATAGGACACGAACATCAAGAATGTTCGTTAAAAAGAGCGTAAAAATCTTCTCAGCTTTTAAAGAAGAAGGTTCATGTCGCTTTTTTCAGACTTCAATTATACACCCAAAGAAATATCACTAATATCAATGAGAAATGATTTCGATTTTTGGAAGAATACTTGGCAAGTTAAATACGGTGTCTTTAGGGATTTAATGCAGTACAATTTTTCTATATTTTCCGATCACATATACATATCATTGGGTTAATAAGTAGACTTGAAATTATTACTAACAATTTTCCTCTATGTTAACACATGCCTATGGTTATGGATTAGTGAGTGAGAGAGTGAAAATAAGTTGAGAGAATTTATTTATTTACAGCCATATAAAAGTGTTAGTAATATACTCTATTTTTATTTTCAATTCATCAACATACATATGTAAAGCTGTCGATTTTTGGCTTAATAATTTTAGATAAATAAAGATAAAATAAAAAATCCATTTTATTATTAAAAGAACATAAAGCTTAAAGGCTTTGGCTTAAAAGCTAGGCCATGTTTTTTTAGAAAATAAAAAAACCATTTGTTACTAAAAGAAAAAAAACGAGCATTTAATAAAATTGTACTATGAGACAAAATAAAAGAATGAAATACTCCGAGCTAATGACATTTTTAACACAAAATATTCTTCGAGTGTTATTCTGAAATGAAATGATAAAACATTCGCTAAACATGTGTTCTTGTCGCAGTCTGATCGACAACTAAATCAAAAATTACAAGATACATACACATTTCCATACGTACGATGACAGCAACACATTGTTACGCTCTTCGTTTGTGTTCATTTTCCTTCTGTCTTCCTCTCCCCTCACCCAGAAATGATTTTTAAAAATATTTTTTGGTGAGAGCGGGTCGTAACATTACGAAATTTTACTTCTACATGATGCGTATTCTTAATGTCCATATACTTTGCTAATACATAACCAAAAAAATTTTAGTAACCTCTGATCTACAGCTTAAAAGTAGCCAAAGCTATGATAAAGTATCAGTTCCCTAAAATTGTTTAAAAATTTCTAAAAATATATTCTACAGACTGGGTGCCCTGGTAGTCTAGTGGGTAGTGTGCTAGACTATTAGCGTGAGGGTCGGGGGTTCGATTCCCACCAGAGATCCCTGACACTACACCGAGCATATGGTCAAAGTTACTCCGCTTGTATACAATTAGAATGTAATTTGTAATTGTATTGTAATTAATAAATAAATAAATAAATATTGTACAGACTATGAAGGCTAATGTTCGGACGAACTTTTTTTGTGCGGTGGAATTACATCCACAACCAAAAATAGAACTGCATAATGCAGGTCGGCTATGGTGTTATTATGGTTTCCTCGTTGGTATGGTCCATGTTGCTGGTGTTATTGGACCAGAATATTTTTGTATACGATTCTGAGGCCCTTGTTGGTGAATACCTGCGTTTTTGCGTGATGCTGTTCAATACAAACCAGGTTTCACTTCTTTACAACAAGGTTGATTTTACACAAGCGTTGAATGTTTTAATCTTGGTTCGTCTGGATGTTTGTGAACTTCTCCATAGTCCGAATGCTGCTCTCGATTTATTAAGCCTGTTTAGGCATCGCCAATTGTCTGGAGAAGATGCTATCCACGCATTCGACTGATTGGCATTGTAGCATGATGGTGACGAGGCTTATGTTGTTAATTTTAATTTAGCGCGCTATTCTTTCTAAATCCTCTAACTTTGTTCGCATATTGGAGACTTTGTGCATAATCCAAATCCTCAAATTGGCCTGAGAGACTCCATGTTATTCCTCTTATCTCAGCATATGCTTCTCTCATGATATCATCCAGCACGATGGCTACCTTAAAACCGAGGTACAAATGCATATGTATGTAAGTGCGCCATTCTTTTCCGTTATGTATCTTCAATAAAAAAAAAATAATACATAATTATTTCAAATATTAAAAGATCGTTTCATATGTAAGGAAAAGAAGTGCAAAGTGCAGTGAATTTATCTTTTGATGTTAAGAGGTTAAGAGCCACCCTAATACACTTACTAACTGTACACTTGCTTTAGTTACAACTAACAATGATTTAAAAATACTTTTTTAAAGAGCCATCCGATATTATTTTTTATTTCTTTTGTTAAATATCGAACATGTGATTTATTTTTATAATCAAGTTAAAGAAAAATTAATCCTTTAAAAAATGTCATTCACGTTAACGATGACAATGATAATGCTTATGATACTGCTGAAAATGACAATGAAATTTTTCTGTAGTTAAAGCGAAACTTACAAACAATTTATTTCAAATTTGTAGAAGAATGTGGGAGCATTTGGTATATTGGGATATAGATACTGTTCATCTTACAATCTAATGAATATTCATTCACAAAGCTATAAAGTCTCATTTCCAAACGGTTCCTATTTAGTTTAAATAAAGGAAAGTGTGTGTTGGATATCACTGATATTTTTTATTCATTTGAAATTGCAATTATGTCACTAGGAACTGAACAAATTTAAATACGTGTTACTCAATAATTATCACTGTTAAGTCACACTTTAAATCAGTGAAATTATTATATTAAATCGTTGATAATATCATAATATTAAGTTCAACTTAATCACCCCTATCGTGAATATTATGGGAATAAGTTATTTGGGAGTTAACTTTTTTTCCCATAACAAAAAAATCGGTATTACGAATACATTGGGAGTAAAAGTGTTTATTGTGAATTAGTTATAAATGCTGTATAAAAAAAATTTTACTGTGAATTACCTCTCAACAATCTTTCAAAGACAAATACAAATATTAAAAAATACGTATCGTATATCTTCGGTTTTTGGTGCTAGAAGAGCAGAAACTATCCATGGAAAGGTTGCAGCAAAGATCTATTCGACATGAATCGAATTCACTATACTCCCTGAGATAAAGTAAGAATTATACATTTTAAAATATTTATGTTTGACCTTAAATCATGTGTCCTTTACCGATTCCAGGAATATTACAGGGTAAACAAAGAAGGATTCAAATACCTGCTGAATGTGTTGATGGAAAATTTGATTAGTAACAATTTCAAAGTAAATGCAAAGCTTAAAGAATATGACGTAAATTTTTAATTTCCAAAAATCGTTAAAATGATGATAAATCGTCAAATCTGGCAGCTATGCCGCCAAGAGCGATTCAATAACCTCGAACATTGAAGGAAACACAGGCTTTCATTGATTTTTTTTCGACGAAATTACACATGTGTGGCACAATTGCATTATCCAGTCGCCAAATGCAGAAGATTGTATTTTCAATCCTCATTAAATCAACTTAAAAGTGTAAAAGTATTATAACGCATGCATCTGAAAACAATACATATTTATTATTTTTATTATTATTTATTTATTTAACCTACTTTGACCTACGTTCGAGCCAATTTTTCTCGAAAAAAGCATTATTTAACAGCTGTTTGTTCTCCGACGTGTTACAGTAGATTGACATTTTGGCCAACGAATACGAATTGGCATAAAAACCACGATTGAATAACGCCTAATATATGTAGCTGCGAAATTATAACACGACTGAATATGTAGTCGATTGCATTTGTTAAGTATTGAATTATATAGAAATATTTAAAACAAATCAATTACAGTTATCCTAAATCCAGCATAACCCATGCCATCGGCCTAGTCTATGCCCCAGAGCCATTGAAAATTGTACATTTCTGATGCACTTCATCCAGTAAAGCCATGGTGGACAGAGGTCTGTCAAACGAATAAAAATTTTCCATGATATCTCATACATGCTTTGTTTTATTTAACCTAAAAAATTGAATATATTTAATACAAGACCTGATATATGTACATACATATGTAGTACACTATGACGTACACATAGTCAGGTTCCAGCATCTGTAAACTTTTCCTTATTTTTTAACTTTCCAATTCTTAAAAATTTTTGTTTGTGCTTTTATTGTTATTCCTTTCTTCTTTCTGATTCTTTTTTATTTTATATGTATATATTTGGATTTATTTTTTCTTTGTTTTTCTTTTTTAATGTACATACAGGCATACATATGTATGTGAAAAATTATTGCAATCAGTTCTTGAGCGAGAATAAAATTGAAGCCAAAAAACTGACGGCCTTTGATGTATTTAAACGTAGCATATGAAGATCATTTTTAGAAGCGGACAGTTGTATTTAAATGCAACACTGAGAAGCTATCTGAAACTGTAGCAATTTACAGTTAAGTAGATTTTTTAATATATATTCTACTTTTCGATTAATACGTAACACAATAATTTTTTTCTTTAATTTGCTGTATTTTCATTATTAAATAGTTGGTATTATTAAGGTTTAAAATATTTTCTTATTTGATAGTGGTTGTGAAACTATTTCATCTAAAGCAAATTATCTACTCACATACATATTTACATTCCTGAAAAAATTTTTAATTCCAAATTATTCTTTGTGTTGAGTTTATTCTTATTCATGGAGACTCCGGCGTTGTTTAAAACTGGTAGACACTGTCTTCAATAAAATTTTGGCGTACATCATACAACGCAACCAGAATTAATTCCCAAAGTTTATCACAATTGGTGGGGCAATTTCATTGGTCCAACGGCAGAATAGGTGACTATAATTTCCCGATTTAAGACAGTCCCATCACTTCCGGCAATATGTTACAACAATTCTCACAAATATTCTGTTTAAGAATTTCAAGAGTCAGTATCCAGTCTTCAATAAAACCAAAACGAAATGTTTTGAACCACTGACTTATCAATCTTATGTTCCATGCTAAATAATTCATAACCATATTTACAGTACATGCGAGGTACATATGGGTGATCCACCCATACATCACCTCCATACATCATCCACCATTACATCATTAAAATTGTATGGATGTGCGTAAAGATGTTTTTATATTGACATCAGAAAAGCATTAAGTAAGATAAGCTGAATGATTAAATATAGACCGGAGGGATATTCAGTGTACTCAAAACCAATATTGGAAGCAAAACACACATATTATATTCATACAATAATTCGTCATTATAATCGTCCAGACAGGATTACGACACAACTGTTATAATTGACAGGACCTACAGTTTAAAGTCGACTCCTAACATCAAATTTTTTGAGAAACATTTTCATGGCAATTTTATTTACGCTCAGAGTTTTTGCCAGAAATCTGCTGAGAGGCAGTCACAGAAGAAATATTTTTTCATATTTCGTTTTGTTGGAGCTGTTTGACCGTGGCCTCACTTTTAATAAGCCCACTATGTCCAAGACTACGATGACTACAAAACACACATATTAGAACTAATAATGGTGGCAGCAGAAACTATTCTCACATATATGTATAATCTTGAAGGCACTTAAGCACAGCTTTATTAACAATTTTATAAAATGTGGTGTATTTGAAAAAGAGTAATTGCACCCTAGACAACATGCTTGTATGGCAGGAGATCTACAGAGACTCTTATACATTTAGTGGGAAAAACTGAGGAGTCCTTAAATTTGACCGTATGTGTATTTCTTGACACAGAAGGCCCATTTGATAACACTACTCACAAACTCATAAAGAGGGCGATAGATAGAAGGATTATAGAGCCTATGATATCCAGTTGTGCGGATCCTTCCTATACAAGCGATAAAAACAAACGCTGGAAACGAGGTAATAAAATTCACTAATGTACAGATAGGTAGTGTATGAACTTTTGACAAAATTATATAAAGCGAGCATCGACTACGAAGGATACTCTCAAAATGTCGCTAACGATTGTTTGATATATTTCTTAACACAATGTAAACACTGAAATAGTTTCAGCTACTGTACGTATTACCTACATGTTTACATACTTCAAACATATTTGATTACCTTTCAAAGGGTTGAACAACTAGGCAATAGTCATATAAGCATCTATAGCTAACCCATGTAAAAGCTGTAAACATCTAAAAATTTAATTAGCTTCATATATACCTATTCGACAACGGCTTAATGAAGCCTTCTTACGATGATGCACAGCACAGCATAAACAATTTGTATTAAAAAAATATAAATCGGGATCGGGTTTTATCAAACAAAACATGAAGAAACAAATTTTGCGTTCGCTTGGCGTACATATGGCGTCCAGTTAACCAATATCACATTTCCAGATATACCGTCACTACAATTAGGTACGATGGACCAATTTTGGGGATCAGCCATACGCGGAAAATATTTACCGTTAATGTGACACTTAATGCACGACGAGAAGCTGCTTATTGCTGATTGAGATTTCTTATATTTTGAAAAGGTTGCTTCTTTTTTGAAAAGAATTATTTTATTCTCATTTCTTGTTCATACATTATTTCTGGGGAAACCTAGGTTTTGATACCTAAATGCAGTTTTCGTTTATATCTACCATTAAAATACATTGGGGGGTTTTGTGCTAGTCAATAGTATAATGAATGCTGTTATGAAAACATTAGATTTAATATTAAAATTATAGACAAAAGGTACAAAAATAAAAACAATGAACTTGTTTACATTATAAACAAGTAAACAAAAATATACCAACAAAAAAAGACCAACAATAAAAAAATACAACAACAAAGAAAAATAAATGTAAACAATATAGAGACTTCGAGAAGACGAAGACTTTCGCCTTCAAACGAATTCATCAGACTGCTTACCCTGCGATATAAAAGTCAAGACAAAGCAGGCAACAGAGTCAGAAAAAGTTTAGTCAGTCTTGTGTGAAGACGCGGTGTGTTTAAGAGAGTAATCGTGGTTTGAAGATATCCGTTATAAAGATCTGTCGAATGAATTTACTAGTAATTGTTATTGATTACACAAAAGAGTGCAAAGAGGAATAACAAACAAAGCAATTGTTGTTGTTTACATTAAGTTGTGAACAGTGGCACACAGAATTGTGCGAACACAAATTTATTATTATTTTTATTTGCAATCTATGAGCTCATATATCAAACGCTTTTAAAAGGTAAAAACGTAACAATACGAATGCGGGAGGCGAGGTTGAAAATTAATTTACTTATTATTTGATTATGCAATAAATTTACATGTGGTATGTACGGTTACCCAGCTTTTGAAGACTTAGGGTGAATTAACAAGAGCGATCTTGTCGTTTTGGGTTATGGAAGTGGTGTGAAAAGTTTTCATAATAATGCATCATCTTCAGCATTCCCAATATCCCAAAATCGAACTATTAGGTACACAATCTCTCCCTCCAATTATTTTCAGTCCTAGGTAGGAGGAAAAGTGATTTATTGTTGACAATTGATATTGACAATTGCATACGATCGGGTGTTCAACTCGTTATTTTGTTTCCAAGGAGAGGTTGAATTGAGAATTCACCTCCAGCCCAGCTCTAGCACTAATTTCACTACAGCGCTTGACTAAATCAGCACGAAACTTTTTCAAAGTCAGTAATCTTGACTCTTATTAACCATCTGATCTTCATTACCATCTTTTCTTCATCAAAAACTGAATGGGAATTTCTGGTGAGATTCTTGCATCCTATCAATTAAAACTACTTGATAGTCCTAGGTTTCCTTTGTTTTTCGAACGTTTGGTCTAGGAATCTCTAAGTCGGCCATCCGTCTTTAACTCGGGATGAAATTTCCAATAATGATGTTACTATTATTAAAATGAAAATAAAAAGGGATGTGTCATGTTGTCCGGGATCTTTTGCCAGATCGTTATCTCTTCTTAACCACTTTTATTCCCACGAGTTAGTGGAATAGCAAGTGTTGGTAAAAATTACACTACTTAATGAAACACCAACTGTCTGTAAGGTTCTTTTTAATACCATGACTGATAACACCACTCCATATTTTGAGAATGAAAACTAAATGTGATCAAAATTTTCAAAAAGATTAAAAACCTTATCAGTTCGCAACAGAGTCCCTCACATGTTAGAAATTCACTTAACCAAGCATAAAGCCTCCGAAAAAAATTAAATTCACAATAAGTCGATAGATTTCAGAAGTGAAATAAAGCGCTTTAACAGGAGAAAAAAATAATGATTTCCAAGTTGAGTAACATTTTGCGTAATCAATTTTACATTTATTATAAATAAATCTGAGCCTAAAGAAGAACGCAGAAACTAATAAGTCAAAGACACTCAAACTAGAAGCTTGTAAAAGAAAATAAAAAATTGAGAAATATCTTATAAAAAGAGGGAGGGGGGATAATCAGATGAACGTTTCAAGGTCATGTGGTAATTAATCATACATACAGAATTCGTCATTACAATCCTTCAGTCAGGATTATAGACCTAGTTTCTCACACCACTTATATTGTGTGGTTAATTTCATACAAGAGTGGCGTGACCTACAGTTTAAAGTTGAATCCGAACGACAGATTTTTGAGAAAGTTTTCATGGCATTTTTATTTGCACTCAGAGTTCTTGCCAGAAACCTGCTGAGAGGAAGTCAACGAAGAACTATTTTTTTCATTTTCTCGTTTTGATATCTGACCTTGGGTTTGAACCGTGGCCTTTCGTCTAATAAGCCGACGCACAACCTACCAGACTACGGCGAATATATTGCTTGTGCTATTACACTGTATAGAAGCATGAATTCCTACACAAACTGATAAAGCTATTCTTAATATTTATCAGCGAAGCATCATATGAACCAAGTGCTGCATACCATATATGAGCAGTTTGCCGACACTGACATGATAAGTGAAGGATGATGTGACTAGAACAATTTTTGAAATTAATCCTAATGACGCCTAAAGCTCCATGTTGAGGAAATTTCTCGACGATTAGCATCAGAAGTATGGAAAATATATCAACATATGATCTTATGCTCAGTCTGTGTCAAATAAAACTGTCTAAAGTATCATGTTAATACAATATGTTACAATATTGAAAACAATTAATAAAATGGTATAATGGTATGGTCTTTTAGATTCTATGATAAGTAGTGATTGTTACTCTCCACTTAATGTTGGTGCGTAGATTGTCAGAGTGACTTTTAAATAACTCTCGTTAGAAGTCAAATTAGTAGTTTTTTTATTTATATTTATTTACAATACAATTGCAAATTATGTTTAATTATTTACGAGCTCAATAACACAGTGTTCAGACATGCACCTTTATTGCGTAAATCGCAGTAAACGCCATTATTGAGATCAATAATTCATATAAAGTTTCAATTAATAGTTGCGCAAATTGTTATAATATTGAATAAAACTTAAAATTCAGCACTGTCATAAGTATGTTCAGTACGAACATTACAACTTACGCGAACAAATTTTATTGACATTTAAAAATACAAATACCAACAACGTCAAATAAAAATGGCAAGTGGGGTGGAAGGTAAGTTTATTCATATTAACATTAATCTACCGCTACTTCTTGTATTTCTATTCCTATTCCATTTTCTTTCTATTATATATTATATAAAATTTGTAACGATTTAAAATATTTTGAATGTTTCGAAATTTTGGGGATAATTTTTATTAACAAAATAGCACTAGAAATTTTTCTGTAATACTCGGTTGGAGTATAGTGAATATCCATCCGCCAGAAAACAAACAATATACCTCAATATACCGAAATATGCCATGCAATGCCAAAAATGTCCAAAATAGTGGTTTTTTATCACAAAATATGTCAATCACGATAAAGAACCTGTGCTCAGGGTTAATAACTTCCCGCAGTAGTTAGGGCAGATTACATGCATTACTCAGTAAAAAAATACAAGATAGGAGTAAATCTTCAAAAATATATACGATGTATTTTTTAATAAAAGTCGTAAAGGCAAATAGCGGTGTTATAATGTTATGATAAAAAAATCTTAAATGAGTAATTTTCCCGTCACGGTAGGTTTAGTGTTAAATTTATGAATTGTTATAAAACAAATAAAAAAGGTTGTTGTGTTCCAGCTGTCAAATGATTATTGAATACTGATTTGCGTATGCCTGAACACTTTAAATAATTTTAACAATTAAACGAATATTGACTCAATTAAAATTAATGCCTGAACATAGTATAAGGCACGGTGTATTGTAACAGACCAGAGCCTTTGGTGGGAAATAATAATCTAGCACACTACCTAATAGACTATCAGGGTACCCAACTTAATTATAGGCAGCGACTATAATCAATTGAATATTATTATATAACTTAATACTTTCGTATGTATTTCTCATATGTATGTGTTTCTCTTCTTTCTGCTTCACTCTCCTATTCGAATTTCGTTATCAAATGGTGTGATCAAGGCAGCCGCATGTTTTACACAGGGTTTTATACAATAATGATGACATTACAAAAGTTTAAAAATATATTCTTAATGATTGTGTTGTGTACAAGAAAATCAATACAAATGAAAATAGATAAGGAATAAAATAAATTTTTGCTGAACGTACATGCTATGCGTTGTTTTAAGTACCAGAAGCAACAACCTGAAATAATACCCTTGGCAGTAAAAGAATATAATGCCTGTAGCAAATAATAAGACATAAAAATTATAAATAGATAAAAATAATAAAAAATAAAAATATTTTATCAGTTTGTTATTTTTTATATCCATACAAACAAAAATGAAAACATAAATGTTTATTTATTTTAATTGTTATTGTTTTCAGCCACTGGCAAAATTTAGTAGGCCAGGATATGAAATATTTAGACAAAACGCAGAATTCGTTATGGTAGGTCAGGTAATAGCACACAACAAAAAAGCGTCAAATACAACAACAAATTATATGAATGCATATCTAGTGTAAACATACTTAAGTTGAATGTATGGTATAATTGCATAATAATCAGCGGCTATGTATGCATAAAAACGATAAGCAATTCTCAATGTTTATCGAGTTTCCGTCTTTTCCCAAGGCGGGTGTTTAAACGGGTGGTGTAAAGTAATTTCTAATTTTTCTTTCGATATGTAACGTAACTGTTGTGACAGATTGTATTCCAATCATATTAGTACACAAAAGTGCGGTACAATAAAACTGCAAACAGTGCATAAAAAAGGAAAAATATCATTCAATTGAGCAGGAAAAACAAAAGCAATGAATCACATAATTTTTATTTATTTGTAAATATAAGGATGCGATAATCCACATACATTTATAATCAATAAGCAAATGCAGTATGTATATGGAATACAGGTATGAATACAACTACTCCCATAACTCACATGACTCAAATTGAAATTCACAAATTCATGCAAAGTGGATTATGATTTTCTATAGCAAAGCATGTAAAGATCGAGGTAGGTTTATAAAACAAAAATAATATCAAATTATATCACATACAAAAAAAAAGAAATTCAATTAAAATAAAATAAAAAATTCACTTAATTCACAATTGAAACTGAACTCTAAAATTAGAAAAACAAGATGAAAATAAAACTGTATTATTTTCAGTTAGAAAGGGAATCCCCAAGTTTTTATAGCATAAGCCATAGTGTCATATATTAGAAAAAAAAGGAAAATTATAAAAAAAAAGATTGTAAGACTCGAATCCAAAACAACGTAACTTGGAAAATCTAACAACGCACGTTGAAAATTAGTACTAATTCAGCAGCGACGCAACTTCGAAAATGCAATGTGAATATCTTTTAATATTTTGGTTTCAATAGGTAAGTAAAGTATATTCGAAAAATTATACTAAAAATATTCATTAAAATTTAATTGATCCAAATTGAAGAGCAATAGTTTTAATTATATGGGATTTAGCTATTTACACTTGACTTGTATATACGAGTATGTATGTGATTGAAAATAAGTTCGCTTTATTTTAAATATACTCCTCCTATCTGAAACTGTAAAACTATTTCTGTTAACAGGCATTTTTTAAATTGACTCATAACAAAATTTGAAAATGCTGTGTCAGTTTATGTTTAACTGTCATTGAAAAAAAAATGTAAAAATTATTTTTGCGAAAGAAAAAGCCAGCTCAACCCAAATACTACAAAATTCTACTGCGGAAAATGCCGTGCATTCTAGGTACCCACTTGAAATCTTTTTGCTCGAAACAATTGGTGTTGGTCGACCGCAGAATAAAAGTGCGAGAGATTGTGAAATGTTATTCAAATGAAAATTCAGATACTCCTTAACAAGTCATAGAAAAATAAATGTAAACAATATAGAGACTTCGAGAAGACGAAGACTTTCGCCTTCAAACGAATTCATCAGACTGCTTACCCTGCGATATAAAAGTCAAGACAAAGCAGGCAACAGAGTCAGAAAAAGTTTAGTCAGTCTTGTGTGAAGACGCGGTGTGTTTAAGAGAGTAATCGTGGTTTGAAGATATCCGTTATAAAGATCTGTCGAATGAATTTACTAGTAATTGTTATTGATTACACAAAAGAGTGCAAAGAGGAATAACAAACAAAGCAATTGTTGTTGTTTACATTAAGTTGTGAACAGTGGCACACAGAATTGTGCGAACACAAATTTATTATTATTTTTATTTGCAATCTATGAGCTCATATATCAAACGCTTTTAAAAGGTAAAAACGTAACAATACGAATGCGGGAGGCGAGGTTGAAAATTAATTTACTTATTATTTGATTATGCAATAAATTTACATGTGGTATGTACGGTTACCCAGCTTTTGAAGACTTAGGGTGAATTAACAAGAGCGATCTTGTCGTTTTGGGTTATGGAAGTGGTGTGAAAAGTTTTCATAATAATGCATCATCTTCAGCATTCCCAATATCCCAAAATCGAACTATTAGGTACACAATCTCTCCCTCCAATTATTTTCAGTCCTAGGTAGGAGGAAAAGTGATTTATAGTTGACAATTGATATTGACAATTGCATACGATCGGGTGTTCAACTCGTTATTTTGTTTCCAAGGAGAGGTTGAATTGAGAATTCACCTCCAGCCCAGCTCTAGCACTAATTTCACTACAGCGCTTGACTAAATCAGCACGAAACTTTTTCAAAGTCAGTAATCTTGACTCTTATTAACCATCTGATCTTCATTACCATCTTTTCTTCATCAAAAACTGAATGGGAATTTCTGGTGAGATTCTTGCATCCTATCAATTAAAACTACTTGATAGTCCTAGGTTTCCTTTGTTTTTCGAACGTTTGGTCTAGGAATCTCTAAGTCGGCCATCCGTCTTTAACTCGGGATGAAATTTCCAATAATGATGTTACTATTATTAAAATGAAAATAAAAAGGGATGTGTCATGTTGTCCGGGATCTTTTGCCAGATCGTTATCTCTTCTTAACCACTTTTATTCCCACGAGTTAGTGGAATAGCAAGTGTTGGTAAAAATTACACTACTTAATGAAACACCAACTGTCTGTAAGGTTCTTTTTAATACCATGACTGATAACACCACTCCATATTTTGAGAATGAAAACTAAATGTGATCAAAATTTTCAAAAAGATTAAAAACCTTATCAGTTCGCAACAGAGTCCCTCACATGTTAGAAATTCACTTAACCAAGCATAAAGCCTCCGAAAAAAATTAAATTCACAATAAGTCGATAGATTTCAGAAGTGAAATAAAGCGCTTTAACAGGAGAAAAAAATAATGATTTCCAAGTTGAGTAACATTTTGCGTAATCAATTTTACATTTATTATAAATAAATCTGAGCCTAAAGAAGAACGCAGAAACTAATAAGTCAAAGACACTCAAACTAGAAGCTTGTAAAAGAAAATAAAAAATTGAGAAATATCTTATAAAAAGAGGGAGGGGGGATAATCAGATGAACGTTTCAAGGTCATGTGGTAATTAATCATACATACAGAATTCGTCATTACAATCCTTCAGTCAGGATTATAGACCTAGTTTCTCACACCACTTATATTGTGTGGTTAA
Source organism: Sarcophaga variegata (assembly GCA_932273835.1). Classification (NCBI taxonomy): domain Eukaryota; kingdom Metazoa; phylum Arthropoda; class Insecta; order Diptera; family Sarcophagidae; genus Sarcophaga; species Sarcophaga variegata. The sequence continues at coordinate 71,026,321 of OW026360.1, forward strand.
TTTCATACAAGAGTGGCGTGACCTACAGTTTAAAGTTGAATCCGAACGACAGATTTTTGAGAAAGTTTTCATGGCATTTTTATTTGCACTCAGAGTTCTTGCCAGAAACCTGCTGAGAGGAAGTCAACGAAGAACTATTTTTTTCATTTTCTCGTTTTGATATCTGACCTTGGGTTTGAACCGTGGCCTTTCGTCTAATAAGCCGACGCACAACCTACCAGACTACGGCGAATATATTGCTTGTGCTATTACACTGTATAGAAGCATGAATTCCTACACAAACTGATAAAGCTATTCTTAATATTTATCAGCGAAGCATCATATGAACCAAGTGCTGCATACCATATATGAGCAGTTTGCCGACACTGACATGATAAGTGAAGGATGATGTGACTAGAACAATTTTTGAAATTAATCCTAATGACGCCTAAAGCTCCATGTTGAGGAAATTTCTCGACGATTAGCATCAGAAGTATGGAAAATATATCAACATATGATCTTATGCTCAGTCTGTGTCAAATAAAACTGTCTAAAGTATCATGTTAATACAATATGTTACAATATTGAAAACAATTAATAAAATGGTATAATGGTATGGTCTTTTAGATTCTATGATAAGTAGTGATTGTTACTCTCCACTTAATGTTGGTGCGTAGATTGTCAGAGTGACTTTTAAATAACTCTCGTTAGAAGTCAAATTAGTAGTTTTTTTATTTATATTTATTTACAATACAATTGCAAATTATGTTTAATTATTTACGAGCTCAATAACACAGTGTTCAGACATGCACCTTTATTGCGTAAATCGCAGTAAACGCCATTATTGAGATCAATAATTCATATAAAGTTTCAATTAATAGTTGCGCAAATTGTTATAATATTGAATAAAACTTAAAATTCAGCACTGTCATAAGTATGTTCAGTACGAACATTACAACTTACGCGAACAAATTTTATTGACATTTAAAAATACAAATACCAACAACGTCAAATAAAAATGGCAAGTGGGGTGGAAGGTAAGTTTATTCATATTAACATTAATCTACCGCTACTTCTTGTATTTCTATTCCTATTCCATTTTCTTTCTATTATATATTATATAAAATTTGTAACGATTTAAAATATTTTGAATGTTTCGAAATTTTGGGGATAATTTTTATTAACAAAATAGCACTAGAAATTTTTTTGTAATACTCGGTTGGAGTATAGTGAATATCCATCCGCCAGAAAACAAACAATATACCTCAATATACCGAAATATGCCATGCAATGCCAAAAATGTCCAAAATAGTGGTTTTTTATCACAAAATATGTCAATCACGATAAAGAACCTGTGCTCAGGGTTAATAACTTCCCGCAGTAGTTAGGGCAGATTACATGCATTACTCAGTAAAAAAATACAAGATAGGAGTAAATCTTCAAAAATATATACGATGTATTTTTTAATAAAAGTCGTAAAGGCAAATAGCGGTGTTATAATGTTATGATAAAAAAATCTTAAATGAGTAATTTTCCCGTCACGGTAGGTTTAGTGTTAAATTTATGAATTGTTATAAAACAAATAAAAAAGGTTGTTGTGTTCCAGCTGTCAAATGATTATTGAATACTGATTTGCGTATGCCTGAACACTTTAAATAATTTTAACAATTAAACGAATATTGACTCAATTAAAATTAATGCCTGAACATAGTATAAGGCACGGTGTATTGTAACAGACCAGAGCCTTTGGTGGGAAATAATAATCTAGCACACTACCTAATAGACTATCAGGGTACCCAACTTAATTATAGGCAGCGACTATAATCAATTGAATATTATTATATAACTTAATACTTTCGTATGTATTTCTCATATGTATGTGTTTCTCTTCTTTCTGCTTCACTCTCCTATTCGAATTTCGTTATCAAATGGTGTGATCAAGGCAGCCGCATGTTTTACACAGGGTTTTATACAATAATGATGACATTACAAAAGTTTAAAAATATATTCTTAATGATTGTGTTGTGTACAAGAAAATCAATACAAATGAAAATAGATAAGGAATAAAATAAATTTTTGCTGAACGTACATGCTATGCGTTGTTTTAAGTACCAGAAGCAACAACCTGAAATAATACCCTTGGCAGTAAAAGAATATAATGCCTGTAGCAAATAATAAGACATAAAAATTATAAATAGATAAAAATAATAAAAAATAAAAATATTTTATCAGTTTGTTATTTTTTATATCCATACAAACAAAAATGAAAACATAAATGTTTATTTATTTTAATTGTTATTGTTTTCAGCCACTGGCAAAATTTAGTAGGCCAGGATATGAAATATTTAGACAAAACGCAGAATTCGTTATGGTAGGTCAGGTAATAGCACACAACAAAAAAGCGTCAAATACAACAACAAATTATATGAATGCATATCTAGTGTAAACATACTTAAGTTGAATGTATGGTATAATTGCATAATAATCAGCGGCTATGTATGCATAAAAACGATAAGCAATTCTCAATGTTTATCGAGTTTCCGTCTTTTCCCAAGGCGGGTGTTTAAACGGGTGGTGTAAAGTAATTTCTAATTTTTCTTTCGATATGTAACGTAACTGTTGTGACAGATTGTATTCCAATCATATTAGTACACAAAAGTGCGGTACAATAAAACTGCAAACAGTGCATAAAAAAGGAAAAATATCATTCAATTGAGCAGGAAAAACAAAAGCAATGAATCACATAATTTTTATTTATTTGTAAATATAAGGATGCGATAATCCACATACATTTATAATCAATAAGCAAATGCAGTATGTATATGGAATACAGGTATGAATACAACTACTCCCATAACTCACATGACTCAAATTGAAATTCACAAATTCATGCAAAGTGGATTATGATTTTCTATAGCAAAGCATGTAAAGATCGAGGTAGGTTTATAAAACAAAAATAATATCAAATTATATCACATACAAAAAAAAAGAAATTCAATTAAAATAAAATAAAAAATTCACTTAATTCACAATTGAAACTGAACTCTAAAATTAGAAAAACAAGATGAAAATAAAACTGTATTATTTTCAGTTAGAAAGGGAATCCCCAAGTTTTTATAGCATAAGCCATAGTGTCATATATTAGAAAAAAAAGGAAAATTATAAAAAAAAAGATTGTAAGACTCGAATCCAAAACAACGTAACTTGGAAAATCTAACAACGCACATTGAAAATTAGTACTAATTCAGCAGCGACGCAACTTCGAAAATGCAATGTGAATATCTTTTAATATTTTGGTTTCAATAGGTAAGTAAAGTATATTCGAAAAATTATACTAAAAATATTCATTAAAATTTAATTGATCCAAATTGAAGAGCAATAGTTTTAATTATATGGGATTTAGCTATTTACACTTGACTTGTATATACGAGTATGTATGTGATTGAAAATAAGTTCGCTTTATTTTAAATATACTCCTCCTATCTGAAACTGTAAAACTATTTCTGTTAACAGGCATTTTTTAAATTGACTCATAACAAAATTTGAAAATGCTGTGTCAGTTTATGTTTAACTGTCATTGAAAAAAAAATGTAAAAATTATTTTTGCGAAAGAAAAAGCCAGCTCAACCCAAATACTACAAAATTCTACTGCGGAAAATGCCGTGCATTCTAGGTACCCACTTGAAATCTTTTTGCTCGAAACAATTGGTGTTGGTCGACCGCAGAATAAAAGTGCGAGAGATTGTGAAATGTTATTCAAATGAAAATTCAGATACTCCTTAACAAGTCATAGACCTGACAGCGGTATAACAGTGATTTTCTCCAGATGGTTTTGTCATCAATAAACTTCGGATAACTGTTGCTTTAGATATCACCGAAAGTGTGAAACATTTAATAGCGAATGTTATTCCAAGTTATTAGGCCTCTATAATGAGAATTTGAAAATCCGATCACATTCGGCAAAAAAAATTTGTTGGGATCAATGACAAAAATCCAAAGATTAGGCTACCAATTGCCCCCTCATCTTATCTACTTCTCTGGAATTACGACAACTATCGAATAAATCTACGATGACAGTAAAAAGTAAGTAAGTTCAACAAATAATATATGTATTTCACTAGAATTTTTCGGGCATCGTATAACAATCGTATAACTCTGCAACGGGGTACTTATATATGTTTTCTGAATATAAAATAAGGCCTAACTTAACATTGTATTTCATGGTTTGATTAATTTGTTTTACAATATTACAAAAATCTAACCTAAACTAAATTTATAAAATCTCGTAACGGTTCTTTATATATTTTTGCTTAGATTTGAAAACTATTTCACTTTGCAGCTGTAAAATACCACTTGGGAAAAGCGCCTAGATCGCCAGCTATTTGAAAAGTTTTAGAACAGTTCAATTGTTCAAGTTAGATATCATTTCACATAGATGGAAATGAAAAATTCTAAATAAGGAAGTATTTCTGTAACAAACTGGACTCCCTATTAAATACATTATTATGATCTGCGATCACCAATAGCGAATTAGGCACATTTCACTACACTGAAGTGCACCTCAACCGCGAGGTAAATGCAGGGCTATTAATTAAGTTCAATATAAAATGAAGAACATTTTTTGATGATAAGCCGTTTTATTAATAAACTGACATGTACCAACAAGGAATGTAGTAAGTGTGCTGAAACTTTATTTCAGTGGATAATGGAAGCAATATAATTGCAATACTCGTCGAAAATGACCTGAAAATACTTACACTTATATTGTTTGCACAAAATATCTATGTATTACAATTTACAATCACCCGAAACGAAGAACAACTTTAAGTATAAAGTTAGATTAATATATATAATAACCTTTTTACTTTTTATTGACCTATGAAATATATATTTAATATGTGTGAAATTTATGATGTGAAAACCATCGCTTTTCGAACACTCATTTTTAAATTTTGTTACGTTTTTACCTTTTAAAAACGTTTAAAATATGATCTCGTAGATTGCAAATGTTTATTTTTAATTAAAATTCTTTATTATTCGCACAATTATGTGTGCCACTGTTCACAACTTTATGTATACAACAACAATTGCTTTGTCTATTATTCTCCTGTTTACACCCTTTGCTTAAACAATAACAATTACTAGACAATTGTTCGACTGATCTTTGTAACGGAGATCTTCAAAACACGATTATTCTCTTCAAACACACCGCGTCATCACACAAGACTGAATGAACTTTTACTAACTCAGTTGCCTGTTTTGCCTTGTCTTATATATGGCAACGTAAAGAGTCTGATGAATGTTCTTGAATGCGAAAGTTTGTGGCTTCGCCTCCTCAGGATCTCTATAAAGATCGTTGTTTCATTATTGTTGTTTGTGTATTTAGCTTACATTTATTCTTGTAGTGCTTGTTGCTATATTTTTATTTAATTTCTTATCATTTTTTATGCTGGTGTTTGTTGTTATATTACGCAGTGCGATAATTTATAAACAAGTTCATTGTTTTTGTTTTTGTAGCTTTTGTTTGTAATTTTAATGTTAAACGATGTAAGACCAAAACAACAGAATATAGATTTTTCCATTTTTGTAACAATATATTTTAAACAATGGGTGCCCTGGTAGTCTAGTGGGTAGTGTGCTAGACTATTAGCGTGAGGGTTGTGGGTTCGATTCCCACCAGAGACTCTGGTCTGTGACACTATACCGAGCAAATAGTCAAGTTACTTCGCTCGTATATAATGAGGATATAATTTGTAGTAATAAATAAATATTTTAAAAACTATTATGAAAAATATTAGCGATTATTTTAAATAATTTTGATAGTCGAATTATACATAAAGGTGCGACAAATTGAAAAAATGTGCTAACATAGTTGTAGTTGGTCCTTTTAAATTTTTATAAAAACTTCAAAATTTCCAATATAAAATGTAACTGTGTACATTTTACATACATACATCTGTATGTGTATGTAAAAAATTAATCTTTTAATACAATAATTTGTGACACAAAAATTTCTGCTCATATTTACGTATGTTTTTACATACACAGTCGCAATAATATTATATATTTATTATAAAAAAAAAATAAAATATGAACATAAAATAAATAATAATTACTGTCGTAATCATAAAAATTCACGGAAATACGTTCCAAAAATAATTCCTTTCTTTTGTTTTTGTCATTTTCTTTTGTTTTTCCCTTAAATTTTCATTATTTATTCATTATTTATATATACATGTACATGAGTATGTATGTACACCCACTACGTATAAAAACTCTGCCCACACATCTTTGCACTTTGCTTTGTTCTCAAAGTTTTTCGAAAATATTCAAATGTTTTAATTTTTTAAAGTAAAATTACTCTCTCTCTCTCTCTAACATACTAGAGAGACAATTGTAGGTAACATTAAATTTATCAATATAAAATCGAAAAAAATCTTTTTCCGGCTTTAAAGAATTTTGCGTTAAGTCTACAGTTAAATGTGTCTTTTATACAATTTTCGTTTTTATATAATTTTATATTATCATTTTTTAATATGTATGTAAATCAATTTCTTAATTATGAATCAAAAAGGAAAAGAAACAATACTAGCAGGGCCAATAGTTATTATAAATTTGGGGGGAAAAGCACTTATATTTTTAAAAATCGAATTGCCCGTATAATTTTTGCTAAAGAGAGCGTAAATTGGTATACACAGCAATAGCATACTGTTTTATTTTCAGATGAATCCTAATACAACCTTAGGGGTGGTCAAATGACTGGGCCGCCACCACTAATTTTGTGTGTGTTATTTTATCCATGAACGTCGGGACCTAAAGTTTAATGTGGACTCCGAACCACATCTTTGAGACACTTTTCACGACAGTTTTATTTGCTCTCAGAGTTTGTGCCAGAAGACTGCTAAGAGGAAGTCGAAAAAAGAAATATTTTTACCACATATCGTTTTTCGTGTTATCTGGACCGGGAGTTGAACCACGGTCGTCTGATAAGCCAACATAATGCCTACTGGACTACTAGGAAAGTCTACTACGAGGCAAAGTCTACTATTAAAAGAAGCGAAATATCTGAATTACACTATGTGACAAAAAATTAAATACACTCGAGTAACTATATAGTCTAAGTTGTACAATTGAGTATAACTCAATATAATCTTTTAAAAACTGTTCAAAAATATTTGAGTAATCAATAATATTGTGTGAAAAGTTAAAAATAAACTGTCAAATAACACAAATTTGTCGCATTCGAGGAATATAATAAGATTTAGATTTACTTTTTAAAATTATACACAGACTTGTTTGTGCTTTTTTATTAATTTTTTTATTGATTTTTTGTCGCATTCGAGGAATATAATAAGATTTAGATTTACTTTTTAAAATTATACACAGACTTGTTTGTGCTTTTTTATTAATTTTTTTTTTAATTTGTTGGTACTACTAGAAAATTATTTTAATTTACGATTTCTGTCATTCCAAGAGACTAATTAATATGTAATACATCATAACTATTTGAATAAAAATTTTTGTAATACTTTTCATTTTAGAGTTACTAAGCTAAGTTGAAGTAGTCAGATTTTTAATGCCTACTGTAGTATTTTTAATATAAATTTACTGATTTTTTTCAATAAGCTTAACAGTCACTCTGTGTAAGAAAGTAAGTAAGCGTAGTATTGTAGTATTAAAATAATCTAAACTAAAATTATATATACTAACTTATACATATCCTTTATATACTTATCTTATTTTTTCCTATGTTAGCCATATATTAAAAAATACGACCTGTTTCATTCTAGTGGGCTAACTATGTTATAAAAATAATATTTTCAGACATATCCTTTCGTAATCAATCGCTGCTCATTTAAACGGTTGCAAGAATACAGAATTTAATGTCTGAAAACTATTCAAAGGGTACACTTTTGCGAATAATTTTGGACATAAATGTCAGTAGCACCTTCCACTAAAATGTCAATACTTGTAAAAAGGCACAATATTGTTAGGAATAATAGTAATTTTAAATATATACAATATCTTGTATTAATGTGGGTGCTGCTTATTTCTTTTCCAACATTTTCCAATTGTTGGATAAAATATAAATGGGAAAATTAGTATTGAAATAAAATGGTATCCCGAACAAAATATTCCTTATATTTGTATCAAGAACATCACAAATGGTTAGATGTGGCTTTAAATTCAAGTTTAGCCGTTTTTTCTGACACACACACACACGCACAATTGGTCATTACAAACCTTCAGTTTGAACTACGACCTAGCTTCTTACACCACTTATGTTTTGTATGTTAATTGTATACTTGCGTGGCGGGACCTACAGCTTAAAGTCGACTTCGAACGACAGATTTTTGAAAAACTTTTCATGGCAATTTCATTTTTTATTATTAATTTTTAACGCGGTTGCAACTGCGTTAAAAAAATGTATAATTGAGCAGTTTTATCGACATTGCACAGTGTAGCATGATTTTACAGTTGTCAATACTGGCACAACATTTCATATGCATAAACAAAAGAATATCCAATTGCATATGAGCAGCGACCACTTGACTTAATGTTATTGACCGTCGCGCACATGCAACGATCATTTGACACTTTGTTGTCAGGCCGCTGACTGCATTGGTTTGCATATAATATGTAGTATGTGTGTTGTTGTTGTATGGCATTGCTGGTGATCGTGTGTAGCTCTCTTTACACTTTACCGTGGGAATTATTGTGGATAATAGGCGCGTGTCATATAACATCCACTTGTCCCATAATTATTACACACACAAACCAATATAATATAGTTAAACATATAATGTACACACAAACATATGTTATAGTATTAAGTCAATACAAAATTGTATTAGAATTAAGGGTTTGATTTGGAATTGTCAAATCAGCCAAAATTTAGTATAAAAGAAGGGACATTTTCCCTCAAGAAGTCAATCAATAAAACTTAACAAAATAGTGCGGTTCAACTGCACTTAGTTAAAATTATTGGTCTTTTATTTGGAAGTGCTCCTTGAGTGCACTTTATTAAAAATAAATAAACAAATACGTTACATGGCGATCCTGCCACTATTCTAGAAGTGCTCCAGTTATTAGCACCTAGAATATAACAGTGATCCTGCCAATCCTGGAGTGCTAATATATCAAGCACCAAAAAGCAGGTCAATCCTGCCAGGGCCTTGATGTGCTAAAATTTAAAGCACCCAAGGATCCGAAAAAAAATATATAACAATAACTGGTGTGCTCAAAAGCACCCAAAATAAATTTTGCTTATGCTGACGGACAGCTAAGGATCCGTTGAAGAAAGTACCGCCTGGCCAAGAGGCACCAAGGACCTCAAGAATCAAGGACCAAAGAACAAAAACATGAAGAAGACAACCCGCATGTGGTTTAAGGTCGAACAGAACCTCTACCGCCGCTGCAGAATAAAACCAAACAAAAAAAATTTTTATTTAAACCAACGTGCTCCTCAAGGGTTGCACTGGCAGGGCCTATAAGCGTAAACCGCTCGAGGCAACTTAGAAATTAAAAAAAAAGTTTATATATATATATAAATAACAGTATATATTTAAGTAAATTCAATATGGTATTAAATTAAAAATTAAATTAAAATAAAATAAAATTAAAATTAAATAAAATACATATAAAGCAAATAAAATAAATTGGATACCTCTAGTATGAATAGGGTAAAAATTAGGCCTAAAAATCCCATTGTGGATAGTCCACAAATAAAAACAAAAATTTCAAGTGAAGAATATTTGGTATGGTTGACCAAATATTGGAAGTCAATAGGAATGAATAGAGCTCCAACTATGGAGGACGTAATTAATAAAAATTCCATAGAAGAAGAAACAATTAGGATGTTAAGACATTTTAAAATTTAATAATTTCTTTTCTCTTCCTTTTTCTTTGAATATGTGCAAGACACAAACTAAGTTAGATACGCCAACGGCCAATGTTATAAATGAGGTAGAAGTACTTCAAAATAAAATAAACTTAAATAAGATTGAAATTTATTTGATTATAGTAACAATTTTGTTAGGATTAAATTTTGTATTAAAGGTATACAGTATGCATACTAGAAGACTTAGAAAGAGATATTCAAGTAGAGCCAATGAATTGGACAAGATCTAAATGGACTGGCAGGAAATAATTAGAAGGTTAAGACTGTTAAAAGACGATTTTGACAAATCATATAAATGTTTAAATTTAGAAAGAAATATAAAGGACGAAACGGTAGTAAAGCATCTGAGGACTTTGTTTGACAGATTCGAAAGAATCAGAGTAGTTGTTAATGTAAATTTCAGTAAGCTTACAACAGCCCACAAAGCAGCAGCCGAATGTTTCTTTTCTGATGTAAGGAGTAGGCTAATAAGCATTTTATCAAAAAAAAGGTTTATATATTGAATTACCAACTACATTCCATGAGGAAGTATCTTATAAACTAACGACAGACCAAAAATCTAATGAAACATTGGTTCTATTGTATAATCAGGAAACAAAACCTGAAATAATTTCAACAAACATGACCCAGACAATAGTAGAATTTCTAAACACAGCATCAAAGCTCGTAATCGACTTTGATGGCAGGTCAGAAAACCTGAGAGCATTTATAGACTCCTTGCAATTGCTGAATACAATTAAAGGTGACAATGAAGCGATAGCAGTGTCTTTAATAAAGACTAAATTAAAAGGAACCGCTAGGAATCTGATTGAAAATGAAGGTACAATATTGGAAATAATCAGTAAATTGCGCGCTACGGTCAAGGGCGAGTCGGTAGAAGTACTGACAGCTAAAATTATGAATACTAGACAAAATAATAAAACTGCAAACAATTACTGCAGTGAAATAGAAAACTTAACAAAATCATTGGAAAGCGCATATATATCAGACGGTTTGTCATGTGAATTAGCAAACAAGTGTTCAACGCAAGTTGCCGTTAAGGCATTAACGAAAAATTGTACCATAGATAGGGTAAAACTTATTATGGAGGCAGGCCAATTCAACAACATGAATGAGGCAATTACTAAATTTGTTAACAGTTGCACAGAAGCAACTGGCCAGCAAAATGCGTTGCTATATTTGGGTAGGAAATATAATCGACCTATTAACAGAGGAAATAATAATCAGTATCGAAGAAAATATAATAATTTTCCCAATAACAACATTAATAACAATTTTAGACCTCCACAAAGACCAGGAAATAACAGAAATAGGCAAGGTTTCAACAATAGACGTAGAAATGGAAACTACGTAAGAGCAACTGACTCATACGAAAACGGTTCGGAAAACTCCGACAACCCCCTAAGATAAGCTCAACACATAATAAAATATACAACCTTAATCTCAACTTGAGTTTTTTTGTGCATATGGAAATTAATAACACTAACCACATAGTAACGTTGTTGGTGGACACAGGAGCAGATATTTCAATCGTAAAAAATAATTTTTTCAAACCCCAACAAATAAATAAAAACATTACTACAACAATAACTGGTATAGGACAGGGATACCTGAAATCCATAGGAAAAATATTCTTGGAAATGAAATTTAAAAACTTTTTAATACCACATTACTTTCAGGTGGTTCAGAACAATTTTCCCATACCTTGTGATGGAATTATTGGTTTAGACTTCTTAAAAAGATATAATTGTTTATTGGATTTCAATGAAGAACATGACTATCTTGTTCTAAGACCCTCTAATCTGCAACATACAATAGACATACCAATAACAAATAATTATAATGAGATAACACTACCACCAAGGTCAGAAGTAATAAGACAAATTAAATTTGAGAATCTTAAAAATGAAATATTGATACCAAATCAAGAAGTAACAAAAGGGGTTTTTATACCAAATATTCTAGTTAAATCCAACAAAGCTTTTATTCGTTTTTTAAATACTAATGACAGTATAATTTCAATCAAACAGAACAGAACAGAACATTAAAACCGAAAACATCTCTAACTATAATGTAATTACACAAAGGTTGAACAAAAATGAAAATAGACAATCAAAGGTTATGGATATTTTAAAGAAAAACTTCCCAGAACAATTTAAACCAACACTAACGAAAATTTGCAAAGAATATAATGACATTTTTGGTTTGGAAACGGAAACAATATCTACTAACAATTTCTATGAGCAAAAGTTGAGATTGAATGACAAACAGCCGGTATACATAAAAAACTATCGTATACCACATTCGCATAAGGATGAAATTAACAAACAGGTTAGAAAACTGATAGATGATAAAATAGTTGAACCATCATTTTCGGAATACAATAGTCCAATTTTATTGGTTCCAAAGAAATCACTTCCAGGTTCGGATGAGAAAAGATGGCGACTTGTGATAGACTACAGGCAAATAAATAAAAAATTGTTATCGGATAAATTCCCATTGCCTAGAATTGATGATATTCTAGACCAACTTGGCAGAGCAAAGTATTTTTCTTGTTTAGACTTGATGTCAGGATTTCACCAGATAGGATTAGAGAAAAACTCCAGAGATTTGACATCATTCTCTACGAGCGATGGTTCCTACAGATTTACTAGACTACCCTACGGCTTAAAGATAGCACCAAATTCCTTCCAAAGAATGATGACAATTGCTTTCAGTGGTCTGAAGCCGGGTCAAGCATTTCTATATATGGATGACTTGGTCGTATTGGGATGCTCAGAAAAGCATATGCTTTCAAATTTGAAGGATGTTTTTAATCTCTGTCGTAAATACAATCTTAAGCTAAACCCTGAAAAATGTTCATTCTTTATGAGAGAGGTAACCTACCTTGGACATAAGTGTACTGATAAGGGAATACTACCAGATGATAGTAAATACTCGATAATCGAAAACTATCCGACACCCAAGGACGCGGATAGCGCAAAAAGGTTCATCGCTTTTTGTAATTATTACCGAAGGTTTATCAAAAATTTTTCGGAATACTCTAGACATCTTACACGATTGTCCAGAAAAGGGGTGCCATTTGAATGGACAGAAGATTGCGAATTTGCATTTAAATACTTAAAGAAAGCATTAATTAGTCTAACATTGCTTCAGTACCCCGACTTCACTAAGGAATTTTGTATAACAACGGACGCAAGCAAGCATGCATGCGGTGCTGTTTTAACTCAAGAACATCAGGGTAAACAACTTCCTATAGCTTACGCTTCAAAGACATTTACAAAGGGTGAAAGTAATAAATCAACCATTGAACAGGAATTAACTGCCATACACTGGGCTATCACACATTTCGGCCATATATCTATGGAACACACTTTTTAGTTCGTACTGACCAAAGACCTCTTTCTTATCTGTTCTCATTGAAAAACCCAAGTTCCAAATTAACGAGAATGAAACTGGATCTGGAAGAATATGATTTTACAGTTGAATACCTTAGGGGGAAGGACAATTATATCGCGGATGCGTTATCGCGAATTACTATAGAAGATTTTAAGGAAATGAATAGAAAGGTATCACGCGTGTTGAGAGTCACGACAAGGTCAGTGACTAAGCAAAAAGACAGTAGTAGGATAAATAATCAGCATAGAGCAAATAAAACAGATGTATTAAATGAGCCCAAAATATATGTACCAATTGAGAATAGTGACGTCAGAAAGTATTACAAATTAAAAATTTATCCCAATAAATGCTACATAAAGAAGGGAAAATCAATATTAGCTAGCATAAATATAAATGATATATTTACTAAAGAGGAACTTGACTTAGGACAATTTTTCTCTAGGCTCGAGAAAGCGGCCAGTAAATTAAATATCAATAAACTACAAGTAGCACCTAGTGAGAAAATTTTCGAATTTGTCTCAAAGTATGAATTTAGAAATATGGGCAATAAGGTACTAAATAGAATTAAAATAGCGCTTTTAAATGAAATAAAGATACTTGATATAAAGAATTCTAAGGAAATTCTAGAAGTCATGCTGAAATATCATGATGACCCTATCGAAGGAGGTCATTGCGGCATATATAGAACCGCAGAGAAAATAAAAAGATACTACTACTGGAAAAATATGACAAAGGACATAGCTAAATATGTAAAAGCATGTCACAAATGTCAAATAACGAAAACTACCAAGCACGTTAAAAGCCCGATGATAATAACAGAAACACCTAACAGACCGTTTGATACAGTGTATGTAGACACAATTGGACCATTTCCAAGATCAATACATGGAAATGAGTACGCAATCACATTAATATGCGACTTAACTAAATACCTGGTAACAATACCTATACCAAATCAATCGGCTAAGACGATCGCAAAAGCGATATTCGAAAATTTTGTACTTACCTATGGCCCAATGAAGACGTTCATTTCGGACATGGGTACAGAATATAAGAATTCTATATTAAACGAATTGTGCACTTTGTTGAAAATCGAGAAACTAACATCAACAGCACATCATCACCAGACCTTAGGTACAATAGAAAGAAGTCACAGAACTTTTAATGAATACGTACGTTCTTACATATCTGTAGAAAAAGATGACTGGGATGAATGGATTAGGTATTTCACATATTGTTTTAATACAACACCATCAACTGTACATAATTATTGTCCTTTTGAATTGGTTTTTAGCAAGGTACCAAACAGTTTCAAAGATTTCAATGAGGTAGACACAGTTACTCCACTATACAATGTAGACGATTATGCCAAAGAGGCAAAATTTAGATTAGAACTTGCACTTAAGAGAGCAAAACATTTATTAGAAATAAATAAAATCAAACAGAAGAATAACTATGATAAGGATATATTAGATTATAATTTTAACATAGGAGATTTAGTTTTACTTAGGAATAATACAGGACATAAACTAGAGGAATCATATAAAGGTCCATACAAAATTAAAAATATAGATTTAAGAAATAATGTAACTATAGTTGATAAGAAAAATAATAAAGAGCAAGTAGTTCATAAAAATAGACTTAAGCTATATAATAAATAAGTTTTAATTATAACACTAAACTGATCAGAAAAGTGAAATAATAATCTTTAAGACAAGATTTTTTTTTTTAACTACATAAGTAAACTTATCACTAAACATTTATTAAAAACAAAATAAATATTAAAATTAAATAAGAAATAATATTAAGATTGGATTATGTTAAATTAAGATTAATATGTAAAACATTATTAGTCATTTAAATAAATACTTTACATTTTAAGTTCACTAATAAAATATAATTTGAAATAGACGTAAAATCATTGTACTGTGTTGTGTAAAAGAATGTCCATAGAACAAAAGTTATATGAACATTCTTGTAAAGGGTGGAGGTGTAGCATGATTTTACAGTTGTCAATACTGGCACAACATTTCATATGCATAAACAAAAGAATATCCAATTGCATATGAGCAGCGACCACTTGACTTAATGTTATTGACCGTCGCGCACATGCAACGATCATTTGACACTTTGTTGTCAGGCCGCTGACTGCATTGGTTTGCATATAATATGTAGTATGTGTGTTGTTGTTGTATGGCATTGCTGGTGATCGTGTGTAGCTCTCTTTACACTTTACCGTGGGAATTATTGTGGATAATAGGCGCGTGTCATATAACATCCACTTGTCCCATAATTATTACACACACAAACCAATATAATATAGTTAAACATATAATGTACACACAAACATATGTTATAGTATTAAGTCAATACAAAATTGTATTAGAATTAAGGGTTTGATTTGGAATTGTCAAATCAGCCAAAATTTAGTATAAAAGAAGGGACATTTTCCCTCAAGAAGTCAATCAATAAAACTTAACAAAATAGTGCGGTTCAACTGCACTTAGTTAAAATTATTGGTCTTTTATTTGGAAGTGCTCCTTGAGTGCACTTTATTAAAAATAAATAAATAAATACGTTACAACAGGCACTGCCATATTTTTGAAAAATTTTATCTGTAAGTTGTAATAACGAAAATAAGTTAAAGGTAACTTTACAGTTCCGTGAAGTCGCCGTGGTGTAGTAGGTAGTGTGTTGGCTTACTATTCGTAAAGCCCGGGTTCGTATCCCAGGTCAGACATCAAAAATGAAATATGAAAAAAAAAAAAATATTTCTTCGGCGACTTCCTCTCAGCAGATTTCTGGCAAAAATTCTGAGAGTAAAATAAACTGCCATGAAAAAGTTTCTCAAAATTCTGTCGTTCGGAGTCGACGTTAAACTGTAGGTCCCGCCACTCACGTATAAAATTAACGCACACAACATGAGTGGTGTGAGAAGCTAGGCCGTAATCCTGACTGAAGGGTTGTAATGGCCAATTATGTATGTATGTATGTATGTTTGGCTAAAGGTACCTTTAACTAAACCCAGCTTTAACGGCAAGTTGTAATATTGGCCCTTAATTATTTAGTTTTAAATCACAACAGTAGTAGATAAAAAGTTTAAAAGTCTAGCAAACTCTCAACATGGATACAGTCTCTGGACATATTTTTGTTAATGAGATCTGTCAGTAAGTCATAATACTGTAAAAAACAGTACTCTACCGTTAGGTGTAACCAATATAGGTAGCTCGATGATCTTAAGCCACAAAAAAATGATTTACAACTATACTTATTTGGGACACAAATACTGATACATACATTTTATGCTATTATTTTATTATACTATTAATTACAATGGATTTTGTGAAACAATTTTTTACATACGTAGCTACATATTTTATACATGTTTGGCCACCATCAAATGGATAATTGGCCGCAGTACTAATCAAACCTGTCCGAAGAGGATCAATTTTGAGACACATTTTGTGTCTAAACCTAAACGGTTACAAATCGGAACAGCCAATTTTACAGATGAGATGAATGGTGGTAAATTTTATTGAAATCAATTTTGGGTCACTTTAGCTTTATGAGCTGGAAGGTCAACAGCTGGTTTTGGTTTTACAACAACCAAAACGGTTTCTTGGTAAACTTTGGTCGATTTTTAACAATTTGTTCGCATCCATCCAATCGTAAGTGACATCCCACCATACTACAAATGAAGTTGGGTTTATCCGATTAACCATGTAGCCATGTTCATTTTTCTATTCTATTTTTTTTCAAAGCTACAGTTAAAAAATATACACCGTATCCGATATTTAAGATATATATACAGCACCAATATTTTTTTTAATATTTCGACTCATTGCGGATTTCGATAATTCCTTGATTTACAGTCATGCGAAGTTCGAAAAGTGCGTGGTTGGTCTGACCGTTGGCGATGTTTAAAATCTCCAGTTTTAATAATATTGCCTTTTCACATATTACATTTAATTAGTGCTTTACTAGTGATACGGATCTCATTGTCTAATCACACGGCCATGATGAAAACTGAAATAATTTTGAAAACCCGGTACAAAATAACGTCATAGTACTATATTCCTTAGCACAAGTGGTAATAACGTTATACTTTCAATTCTTCTATTGGAATTAGTGCGTTTAATGTCGTAACAATTTTGATGTTTTTTTTTACGTATATTCAGTGTATCACAATGCAATTTTTGATACATCCTTTAATACCTCTGTCATGAAATTATTGAAAAAAATTAAAAAAAAAACAAAAAAAATCATAAATATATAAATATATAAATATAGACATATATAGAGAAAAATCGACAATCTTTGAACCTAAAAAACAAGTACAATTTAAAGATTGGGTTTTACGAATAGACGTTGTCGACGTACAGCGTGCGAAAGGCAGTGGCTGAAATATAAATACATGAAATGCGGCTGAAAGTTTATACACAAAAGTAGAACAAAAGAGCAACAAAAAGTATTAAAAAAAACATCGACAAAAAACATAATAGAGAGCAACAAAGAAAATAGAACAGAAAACTGTGTAGAAGGAATGTCTGAAAGTCATACAGCCAAACAAAAGAAGTGAGAAGTGGAGACAACTATTTAGAAAGGGATGTGTATGGCTATATGCCACTATCATCACTGACATCGAGCAAAATATAACATCAGTGGCAGTAGCAGTTGCTTTAGTAGTGGTGGTAGCTGTATGGATAGAAGCAAGCTGTTACATTTCAAATAACATCATTATCTCTCGAATGATGTGCCATGAATAAAATATCCTTTCTTTTTTATTCCTTTTCTTTTTCATTCATTTTTAGGCACATCATAGCCAAAAATGAAATATTGCTCGTTTTTATAAGAGGTCAATATGAAATGTTTTTTTTTTTTATTAAACTTTAATTTTAAATTTATTTCACAAAAAAATCGCAATCCTTATCTTAGGAAGAGAAAGATTCTTAAATTATAAAAGCCACTCTAATAACCTAAATTTACAAAATTTTAATTTAGAAGTTTCTCTGTTAAATAATTTAAAAGGAATTAATCGGTTTATGCAACCTACTTACATACATAATGGTAAATATTTAAGCGCCTTACTTTGATCTCAGAGGTAGTTAAAAATTATTGGAATTTTAATTAATAACTGACATGCTGGTACAAATTCGCTCTAGTTTTCCATATTCTTTATACTGTAATCGAAGGGTCTTATCTTATAAAATCAGTGTGGCCTTTATAATACATATAAAAAAGTTATTCGACTTTCGGTATTTAATTTTTGATGGTGAAATCTAAATTAAATTATCTACATCGTCTGCACGTTTGCAGAAGAAACATTAAATTTTGTATGTGTTTTGTTGATTTCCATTTTTATATTATAGTTTTTGTGAAAACACATTCACATATTCATTCATTCATTTCAATAGAATAAGTAACCAGGGAATTGAAAATTATTTCTACGTGTACGTGTTTTTATAAAATAGAATTACATTGACAACATACATACACGCTATAAAAGTAAACGCGCATGAATACAGCGTAATTCACACATTTATAACATTAAAATTTTAAATTATTTGGATTCTGGATATGTTAGGCTAGGTGGCGGACCCCCCTTGAAGAATAAGGTTTCACCAAAGAATATGAATATAAAGAATGCGCATCATGTAGAAGTAAAATTTCGTATGGCGGGTCGTAACATTACGACCCGCTCTCTCCAAAGACAGAAGGAAAATGAACATAAACAAAGAGCGTAACAATGTGTTGCTCTCATCGTACGTATGTACATGTGTATGTATTCTTGTGTTTTTTGATTTAGTTGTCGATCAGACTGCGACAAGAACACATGTTTAGTGGATGCTTTATCATTCTATTTCAGAATAACACTCGAAGAATATTTTGTGTTAAAAATGTCATTAGCTCGGCGTATTTCATTCTTTTATTTTGTCTCATAGTATAATTTTTTTAAATGCTTTGGAATGCTCGTTTTTTTCTATTAGTAACAAATGGTTTTTTTATTCTTTTTATTTTTCTAAAAAACATGGCCTAACTTTTAAGCCAAATCTTTTAAGCTTTATGTTCTTTTAATAGTAAAATGGACTTTTTATTTTATCTTTATTTATCTAAAATTATTAAGCCAAAAATAGACAGCTTTACATATGTATGTTGATAAAATGAAAATAAAAATTGAGTATATTACTAACACTTTTATATGGTTGTAAATAAATAAATTCTCTCAACTCATTTTCTCTCTCTCACTCACCAATCCATAACCATAGGCATGTGTTAACCTAGAGGAAAATTGTTAGTAATAATTTCAAGTCTACTTATCAACCCAATGATATGTATATGTGATCGGAAAATATAGAGAAATTGTACTGCACTAAATCCCTAAAGACACCGTATTTAACTTGGCAAGTATTCTTCCAAAAATCGAAATCATTTCTCATTGATATTAGTGAATACTACTATGATATTTCTTTGGGTGTAAATTGAAGTCTGAAAAAAGCGACATGAACCTTCTTCTTTAAAAGCTGAGAAGATTTTTACGCTCTTTTTAACGAACATTCTTGATGTTCGTGTACTATGTGTGTAAAAAGCCGAAGATGTTCTTACTGAGGGACATTCGTGCCGACGCACTATGTGGCATTTACCCTGAAAAGCTGGCCAAAAAGGCAAAAATGAATTTAAAGAAATTTAAGAAACTGAGAATGCAGTTCGATAGACAATAAAATTCTGCATTATATAGTGAATTTTCACGACATTAGGTTGAGATTTGTAGATTTGAGACGATGTCAAAGTCAAGAAAGTGAAGAAAATTAAATGCGTTTTTGGTGTTTTTTTTGAAATTTTAATAGGTTTATATGATATTTTTTTGTGGCTAAACGAATAGAGGTTTTATATTGTTTTTTTTATTCGAAAGATATGAGCAACTGCTACTTTCAGTTTTTTTTTTATATATATATCTCATATATTAATGTTAAAATTATTCGTTCAAAATTTAAAAATAATAAAAATTTCACATTTTTTTACCCTACCCAAAAAAAAGATAAGGATTTTAAAGGTGAAAGTAGTTTTTAGTAGTTTAATGTTATATACCACAGGAAAATATGAACTCTCTACATTCAGGAACAAAAAAAAAGTTTGCGCAAATTTGAGCAATTATTTTTGGCGATTTTTTGAAAATTTTACTTTTTTTGAAATATTAAAAAAATTAGACACAGTGTAATAAAGCCATAGGCAATAAAGCCATATGGCGTACGAATTATGCGAGGAAATTCAGTAGAAGCGATACCAATCGAGAAGTCCTGAATAGGTTACTTCTAAGTAGTGACCCTTTTATAAGCTGCAGTACACAAAAATCGCGAAGGAATAGAAAAGCATTTTCATCAGATATTACTAAATTACTCCTTCCTGACATTGATGATGAAAATGATAACGATTTTAACGATTGTAGTTAGTTTCACTTTTTAAGTATTTTTAAGTTAAGTATTAAATAATGTTAAATAAATATTATGAAAAAATATTAATTAGCATGAACTTTAAAAACTTAATTACATATGTATATCGACTATTATAACAATATGAGATGTACGTTTGATTTTCTTAATGGACCGTATGTGGTACCTAGGGGCACTTATGATCCGATCATCATAAAATGTGATCATAAATGATTCACATTCATATTAAACATGTTCATGTCGAATTTCATCGAGGTAATAAAATTTTTAAGCCAATTATAATTGCTAAAAATATTTTTTTAAGGAGCTCTATTTTGGACCAAGGGGCAATTATTTACCGACCATAACAAAATTTGGTAATATGATTTCGATTTACAAAATACACGATATCGATGTTTTTAAGCCATTTATAAGCGCAAACGTGAATTTCTAAAGAGAACTTTATATGGGGAACAGGGTCAAATTTGATCCGATTTTCACCAAACTTTACACCGTGATTTATTAGTGCACAG
This sequence comes from Sarcophaga variegata, assembly GCA_932273835.1. Lineage (NCBI taxonomy): Eukaryota > Metazoa > Arthropoda > Insecta > Diptera > Sarcophagidae > Sarcophaga > Sarcophaga variegata. The sequence goes on from OW026360.1 coordinate 71,047,560, forward strand.
AACTGATCCATGCTAAATTTTATCATGATTTTTGCATAATTACCATAATTATGTGTAAATAAGTGCAATTTCGAGGGGAATTTGTATGGGGGCTAGGCGAAATCACGGACCGATTGGAACCAAAATCAGTTGAGTTCATCCTTGGGCCTAATTATCACTAACAATATCAAAAAATTCCAGCCATTAACTCATAAAACACTTCTTAAAATTTTGGCCAGGTTTTTAGGCAAAATGCCACATAGTGCGACGTCTGTTTTTAACACCAAAAAAATAAATAAAAAGGTGGTCAAACAACAAAAACGCACGATGAAAACCAGCGATGCCAACTTTGTAGATGCAAAAAGCGCCAGGGCAACAAGTAAAAAGAGCTAAAAAGGGCTAAATTAAAATGTACCGTTTTTTAAATTAATTTTATTTGTCCTTTGGATTTAAATTAATTCTATTATAATAGTATATTAAATAGTGTTCATAAATATAAAAAATATCATTAAAAGCAAACATTTGATTCATCGTTTTCGTACAAAATTGTATTGTCTTCTTCCTCATCGATCCACAAAACAGTTTTGATAAAGTATTTTGACTTTTTATAGGTTTCATTACAATTCATTTTTAGACAAACATTTTCTGGTATTTGATAGTCCAAACAGCAGCATTTTTTTGTTTTAAACCATATTTTATATGAATTAAGCAATTAGATATATTTAACGACATTCTGTTCCTTATTTATTTTTAAAAAAATTCATAACGCTAAATGTGCGTTCTACTTCTGCATTTGAGTAGGGCAGTGTCAGAAGTCTTAACACAAAAGATGAAAGTTTTTCAAATAGATTTTTGTTTGTTGAGTTTTTAAATTGGTTTACTTCGATCCAAAAATTATCAGTTCTATCCAGATTTTTCCCCTTATATAGTTTGAAATTTTGTATACAATTTTTAAGTTCCTCAATTTCTTTATAGTTGTTTATAAACTCTTTAATAACATCTTTTGTATCTTCTATATTACTAGAGAAAATATTTGTTACACTAAATGCAGAAATTTTTTCCAAAATTTGAAAGCTGGATAGTAATTTTGCCCTTATTTCATAAATTAATTTCTTCGTAACTTTTATCAAGTTTTTCTTGATATGTTAGACTCTGCACAAGCTTCCTCAAATCTGTAACCAAGGTAACAATTTTCGTCTATTTTTGGGTCTATTTCGCCATTCATGTAATCAAAATCGTTTGTTGGAATAATTATTCTATTAGTCAAGCTCTGCAATAAACGATACAAATCACTAAAAAGTTTTGTGTGGTCAGCAAACTGGGCCTCGAAGGCCAGATTAACTTTTTGTACATTAGCTAAAACTGATGCCAAAAACGTAATATATATATAAAATTTTTCTCGTCGTTATATGTCTTTTAATAATGATGTTTCAAGAGATTTTTCCTTTACGAAAGAAGAATGTGTCCTTTTTTTGCAAAAAGTGCTAAAAGTGCTAAAAACTAAACCAAAAAGGGCCATTCCAGCTCTTTTTTTAAAAAAGGGCTAAATAGAAAACAAAACGCGCAGCGTGCATTCAAAAAGAGCTAAAAATAGCGTAAAAAGTGCTAAGTTGGCATCGCTGATGAAAACAACGCATGATGAGAACAACGCATTGTTACGCTCTTGGTTTCTGTAACCTTCCCTTCTATCTTTCCCCCCGCGTCATGAAATATTTTTGAAAAATATTCCAAAATATATTAAAATGCACATTCTTTATACTTTATTTTCTTTGGTATTACTCAGGCCCGTTCATCAGGACGACGGGAAACAAAATCAATAAATGATTAAAAATTAATTGCACATTTGTGTAATGTCTTTTCTTCAAATTTATTTTGGTTGGTGGCGCAGCAACACGCGCAGGGTACAGCTAGTAATAATATAATCCTTATATCTCGCCATCAGAGACACGAGACATTCTTTGACAATCTTAAATGTGATGCACATACTCTCTGGGTATCTTTAACCTCTGGGCTGCTTTACTTTTAGGAGGTAGTGAAGTACGACCATTATTTCAGCTTGAATAGTACTGCAGTAAAGAAGTAGCGCAAGATACAATGGTTGAATATTAAACGTCATTTTAAAACGAAGACCTGGTTATTGTGTTGTCAGTATATGTATCCAGTTCAACTATGCTCAAGATTTGAGTTTGACTACCTTGCTCTTGTGACGCTTAGTCTCATTGCCGATTTCAATATCCTTATAATACGTTCAAACTGGATTGATGATTTCTATCCATCTACCAAAACTCGAGCTATATACATCAATGTTTTAAAAATACTCGATCTAATTTAGAAATACATCGAAACATTTCATTGTTTTCTATTCGATGTATCGGAGTTAACAACTTAATGCAAATACAATATGATGTACATAATCGAGGTTGTGTTATATTCTTGAAAACAGCTCAATAGTTGTTCGGTTTGCCTTAGTAAAACCGTGTGAATGAGAAATTGTCCTATAACGACAATGTAGGCTGTGTAGGTTACAAGGACCAAAGCTATAGAGAATTTGGTAAGGCTAGTCTAACTTGAGATTAATCTGGAAACTCTCAAATGCTACCAAACGTTATCGAAAAATTTGCTCACCTCAACTTGGGCACGAATTATAGAGAACGGAGCATAGTAATAATATCGGTACCCGAGCACTCAGCTCCTGGTATATGAGGTAGACTAGAGATGGAGTAAAATGGAAAGTTGAATCAGCTAGGCAGACCTGACTCCCAGTTCATGTGGGAATTCGTGGCAATGAGCAGGCTGATCAGATTTCAAGGGGGCACTGACATCTGAACCTTTCAGGGAAATAGAAAGGGGAATTGAAAGGGTATACTTGGCGAAAAGAAAGATGAAGAGAGGTAGCCCCTCCTCTAAAACCAAAGGCGTCTGCGACAATCTAAATGTTTGTTAAGTAATGACAATGTAAAGTAGTTTAAGTTATGCATCATGCTTTCGAACTGAGAATAACATACGGCATTTTGCCGTGCATTGTAGACTTAAGTAACACTTGCTTCAGAACAGGGTTTGATTCTAGCCCAATATGTAGACTCCATGACGGAGAGAACGAATCACCAGAACACATATTTCGAACATATGCAACCTTAAAGCACAGTATGCACCTGGGTATTTGCCAATAAATAGATAGGGTATTATCCTTACTGACACCGAACAGCATACTGAAATTTGAGGGAGACACTACGAGGATACCCTATGTAGGTTCAGAGAAATATTCCATTACTTTAATGCAAGAACATATGCGTTAAGTTTTTTACTTCCAGTTACATTACATAAAAAAACATCGATGTTGATGTGTTTCTTTTCATCATTATTAGCCCGTAAATAGATTAAAAAGTCGTCAATTAAGAGCAGTTGTCGCCTGATATGCATGCCGTCTGATATGATTCCAAGATATTTGACAAGAGTAATATTTTTGAATAGAGTGAAAACGATTCAATTGATGTAAGGAATAACTAATTGAAGAATTTTGTATTCCCTTGTCAATTTTAAAATGATCAATATTTAGATGAGAGGTATTAATGTTGTTTTATATGTAATAATTATCTGTTAAACAAAAATCGCATTATGCAATTCTAAACCACCCTCGTATATCTCGATACCAATAATAGCAGTAACAATAATAATCACAATAATAACCACTACTATTATATCTACACAAAGGGAAAACAAAAGGTCCGGATTATTCTCTGGTCTACTCGTATATAATTCGTATTATTGTAATGCTCAATGCGTTTATAGTAATTTTTATTGTTATTATTATTACAGTTAATTTCTACTGTTGTTATTACGGGCCAGAAACATTATAAAAAATTGAATCATTTGTGCTTAATTTACCACATAAATTGTATACCACATACTTATATGCACGAATACATGTGTGCTAATACTTACAAACATACTCATTGAAATAGAAATGTCGATATGCAAAAATTAATTTTAAATTACGGGCCATATAACAATATTTTCACTTGGTGAAATACATGGTAAAATACCGATATGCCTTTAAGACGAGAGATGGATATAAACTTGACATACCAAACATTTTAATATTGACTGTTACATATTTTAAAATTTTTAAAATATTAATAGTTTTTATTACCTCACTCCAAGTAAACAAAAATCGTTGAATTGTCATATCGTGATGCAAAATTTTGGTTGTGAGGGCCTTATAAAAATATTTCTTTCACAAGAACGTTATATAATACTATCACTTTCAGCCCGCGAAATATTTCGAGAACTTCCTGGAATTTTTTGTATACAATTCATGCAATACTTAATATATTTAATTTCGACCAAAACTGATCATTACTGACACTTGTTCTATCTTATCGTCATTGCATATAGAAAGTTTCGATTATTTACTGATGGAATACATATGTAAATGCACAAATATATGTACATGTTTGATGAAATTTTGATGATATGATTTGTTTGATGAAATTTTATTCAAATACTCTATAATAAAAAAAATAATAAAACTCTATGCGTATGTATTCCAAAAAAATTAGTCGTTAGGGAAGAAGTACATTATTGCTTAAATTTATGTAACAGAAAATTTTTGTATTATTAGGGCAGAATTAGTTTAGGTGAGATTTTATTTTTAAAAATTCGTTTTTGTTGAACATTTTTTTTTATCAGCAATATAATCTTTTGGTTCCAAGAAGGAAATTCCGGAATCCCGATCAATTTCAAAACCAGTCCCTATTAACTAGGATGCAACTATCACTACAGCCATGAAACTTAACGCTACCCACATAGCAAACGGCCGTAACCAGCAGTTATCAAGTCAACGCTCTATCCAAAGCATTTAATACGCTTGATCACACTAAACTGGTAGACGATATACTGAACTTTACACTTGTCAATTACCAAGCGTTCGTAAAGTTTTCATAACAAAAGTCCAAATACTGCAAACTCAGAATGGTTTTATATCCTCGTGTATCTTCTATTTAATCTATAATTGTCATATTTGCAGTCTCTCCCCGAGATATCAAACTGGTTTTAAAGACAGATCATGTTTGCTAAAAGCTATCACTATAGTGGAATTTTTTAGGTAACAATGATTCTAACTATTTCCCTCTAAATCATTGGTACCGTCTAGAAGAAAAAGGTGAAAATTTAATTTGATATCTTGGATGAAACCTACCGTATACTCACAGTTCCTTTCACGAGGATATTGGCGGTGGTTTTTGATAACCTCTTGCATTTTTCATTACTTTCCATATACATAATCAGATTAAGAACAGAGGTCCTTAATGGTGATTCATGTAGAATAGCTGCATAAACTATGCAAAAATATATATAAACTTAAGGCTATCTTAGGTGAAAAATTGCTTTAAAGTATAGCATTTTTGGTTACTCGGTACAACTTCAGCAGTGTTTAATTGAAACTATAATTTCCTACAAATAAATTGACTGTACAACATGGTTTTGTAAAATTTTCATAAAACAATAACACAGCAAATTCGGGCTCATGTTAAAAATTAAAAAAAAAAATTTGTTAAACCGCTACAGTTAACAAGTTTTCATATTTAAATCTATAACATTGTTGCTACATATGAAATGTTTCCCTTGATTTTCCGCCTTATATGAGATACGTACACACTGCATAAATGTAGTGCATTGCAGAATCAACAATCCCTTAATTTTCTACCTCATCTGCACAACAGATTGTACATACATATATATATATATATGAATGTATAAATGCATTTGATTTGGCTAGCAATAAATATGTAGAGTTATAAAAGAAATGCAAATAAACAATAACCTCACCACCTGCTCAACCTTTAAAAATGTGAATTGTGAATCTTTTATTTTGGCTGCCTTAAACAGATACAGTTAGTAAAAAAAAATATAGAGACAGAGATAGTGGTTTAACTTAAAACTATCACTGCCGTAATGGATACCCATGGTGAAAGAGCAATAACTATGTCTGTGTTCCTGCAATGAGCTAATAATCAGAAACAAAAAGCCTAAAAATGAATATAATTTAATGTTCTTTGAAGCATTATAATTTAAAATGTAAACTATTCTAAAAACAACAACTATTTCAATACCTGTCCAGGTTGTTAATTTAAAAATTTTACTTAAAATCAGAATACGTTAAAATACAAAAAAAAATTTTTACGGTAATTGTGACATTCGAAACATCCTTTCATTTTAGTGATGAAATTTAAAAGAAATCATAAGTTAATAGCCTAAACTCTCGCTTTCCAAGGGCCATAAACATTTCATTCTGTAACACTAAAAGTCCATACACGGCCCATTAGTAAACCACAGAATGGTCTCTCTCTTAAAGAGTACGTAGAAGCTACTTATTTTTCACTGTTATTATTACTATTTATCACCTATTACAAAGTCTTGTTGCGAAGCATTGCCCAACATCAGAGTTTACTGGATTTTTTGTCTAGGAGTTTGTTTCTGATTAATATCGAGTTAGACTTGTCTCACATTAACCTAATTATAGTTTCCAAGGCTATGGTTCCCACTATGTATACAATGGGATTAAATGCAACAGAATCTGTTTCGTCTTTAATGAACAGCCAATCATCCAACTCCGCCTTAATTATTTTCAAGAATATATATATTTTTTCTCGATGCTGATCAATCAAATTATTTCGATGTGTCGATGATTTTAAAACACACAAAACAACTATCTTATTTTTTTCTATCTTCATTTTATTAATAATATCGAAATCATATTATCACATCATATATTTGGGAAAACTTATTACATTTAGGGCCATTATTACAACTTGACGTTAACTAAAGGCAAGATTTTAAAGGACAGATAACTTGTTTTTCGTTATTGCGAGTACACAATAAGATAAAAGTGAGCGTTAAGTTAAAGGGTAACTTTTAAAGTTAAGTTTATGTTTGAAATTGCCATATTATTTATTATTTTCAATACGGCAACTTCAAATATAAACAAAGTGAGCGAATACAACAAAAAACAGAAGCCTGTCGTTGTCACTGCGTTTAAGTAAAACTTGTTAAATTTGAGCAGTGTTATCGACATTGCTCCACCACTGCCATATTTATGAAAAAGCTAACTTTATTTTTCTATAAGTTGTAACAACGAAAATAAGTTAAAGGTAACTTTACAGTTCCCTTTAGCTAAAGGTAACTTTAACTAAACTCTAGTTTAACGGAAAGTTGTGATAATGGCCCTTAAAATATTATTATAAAAATATGTTATAAAAATTGTTTCTTTTTTATTTTTGAAATAGTTAATTTCTTTTCGTATGTATAAGTTCGTAAACTAAAATATAAATAAAAAGAAAATACGAAATAAAATTAAATAAATAGAAATATTTAATTAAGTATAGTATTCATAATAATCTCTTTAGTGAACTAATGTAGGATTACATCTTACTAATAAAAAGGTACTTTTAAAAATAATTTTATTTTATAATATTTAAGTCTTGTTACTTATAAATTCATTTCTCAGTACCATACATATACGCCTAGCTATATATGTACTTGCATATCAAAATCTTATGATCAAATATAAGACTTTGCGGGCATAAAACAGACAGCTTAACAAACGCATCAGAAATTTACAAGAATAACAAATACAGAAAGGCATAACATCCGTACTGAACTGACATGCATACACACATACATGTTAAGATTAAATCAGTTTCAAATTTGGTTTAATGCTTGAAAGATACTGTTGTCAACACTTTCTCCCCGGAATTATTTTGTCTTGAAAGTGTGTTACATACATTATTTATAACACTCAATTTATGAGTCCATCATTAGCACAGGTTCCCTTCAAATTATAAAGAAAAAATATTATACAAGCAATACAATATGTTTAATGAATGAATTAATAAACAATTATGTAGTACATGTCAAGAATTTACAATAGTTTATTAAAAGTATTCATTATTCTTAAGCAATTACTTAATTATGATGGAAAGCAATCAAAAAATGCAATCTTTAATAATTGCTGATGAAAACCACCTAGATCGAGCTTATCAGCTGACGAAATAGACTGAGTATTCTAAAAATAGAGATTTGGAGTGGTTTTTGCCTGCTAGATTGCAATATTATATTTATTGCGCAAGTATTAACTGCGATTTACGCAATAAAGGTGCATATATGAACACGGAAGAACAAAACCGCTATGTCCATTGTGCTTTATGAATCAGAGACTTGGTTAATAAATGAATGAACATTTTAAGCATAAACTGCGAGTTTCCAGTAGCAGTCGCCATCGAAATTACTTTCGAGAGCAAAAGAATTTCGATAGAGAGCAATTTTCAAATGATATTACTCGATACCAAAATTATCATTTTGTTGCTTAAGTGTTATGAAACGTGATTGTAATTTATCGTTTAAATTAAACACCCTTGGTTATACTGAATATAAATTCTTTATAAAAATAGTTTTTTGAAAGAACGTGTCATTCAAAGTATTTTCCAATTTACTTATTCCGTTCCAAAAATACCGCTCATCATAATTGGCCATTACAACCCTTCAGTCTGGATTACAAACTAACTTCTCACATCACTTATGTTGTGTGCTTTAATTTTTTATAATTTTAGTGGCGAGACTTACAGTTTAAAGTTTGAACGGCAGAAATTTTGAGAAACTTTTTCATGACGATTTTATTTACTCTCACAGTTTTTGCTAGAAATATGCTGAGGCAGTCGCCGAAAAAATATTTTTTTATTGCGTTTTGTTGGAGATGGGGTTTGGCCTCACGTCAACACACATTAGACTACAGTGTCTCCTCTTTTAGTCAAGAATAAATCGAGTATAAAATCGATTACACACTTCTGATCCCACCAAATACAGAATATTACCCTGTCGCAATTGATATTCTTCTTGACCGTAGCTTTTGCTCGTTGGCCGCTGTTCGCATGTGATATCTTGCACTTAGGGTTGCCATAATAATTCGATTTCCGTCGCCAGTGAAAATTCTATGCAAACTTCACATCTTAAAATCGTTTCCAACGTCTCTTGGCTTCTGTCCATGTGCCACCCTATAAATACTTATTATTTTATACGCTTTGAAATGATTGCTTCAGTAAATGACCAGTGTTAAATTGACTAAAATGCAAAATTTTGTGAACAAAAAACATGTTTTCACCCAGAAATGTATTGAATTATAAAAAGAAAGGAAAGGAAAGAATAAATTGTTAAAATTTTACTGTTTAGTAAAATGGAAAATTGAACAGCAAGTTCAGATTTCTTTTCCCTTAATTTAAATATTTTGTTCTTTATTTCAATCAACAAATCTTGTTAGCATTTCCCTTTGATATAGTTCTACTATTATTATATTTCTTTTACACTGCTTTTAGTTTTTCTTCCATGCGCTGAACTTTCGTTTTTAAAACACCTTCAAATTTTCAAATGTTATGCTCCATTTTCTCTTCTAAATCATGGGACAAATGGGAAAATGCAATTTTTTGCGAGGCTGCTATGGTAACATTTCATTTGCCCTGAAATTTCTTGTCAGGCTCAGACGTTATTTGTTCTTCCATTTTTGAAAGAAAATTTTCTGTACTTTCCTTCTTCCTTTGAGGATTTATTGGTCGAAAGATGAATTATTTTGCATGTTTTGTTGGTGGATAGAAAACATTGAGTTTAGAAGTGAACTATTTCCTAAGCTAATTAACCCATGCTTTCTTTGAGAGTGAAGGTTTTGTCATAAATTTCGAAATAATTACGTAATTTTTGTTTAAATATTTATAAATTTGTACTTAAATAAATAAAAACATAAAAAATACATAAAAACATTATGGCGAATGTTTCCGGCATACGAGTAAAACACAAAATTCGTGTTATATAAGAAGTTTCCATACATTCGATTAAAATGTACGAATAAGAGTATCAAAACCTAAAATTAAGAACGTGTTGTATAAGAAATTTCCGTACATTTTAATCGACTTCGAATAGGAAAACCATTTATGATTTATGAATGAAAAAAACCTAACACAAACAAAAAACAAACCCTAATAAAAAACAAAGTTCTGCAAATGACTTAACAAGAGTATATCAATACACAAAAAAAAAACCGAATAAATCTCTGTTTAATCATTACACTGCAGTGAATTTGATAGGTGAAAAATCATTTCGAGAGAAATAATCATAAGAAAAACATGGAACGAATTAAGTTACAGCACAACTTACAAGAAAAGATGGAGATTCAATGTAATGTAACTGGTCATTACAATCCCTCAGTTAGGATTAGGACCTGGCTTCTCACACCACATGAATGAGCCACCAAATCGTCAAATATTTAAGAAAAAATCATCCAAATCGACAAAGACGTCTATTGAAATCGTCAAAAAATCGTCAGAAAAAATAAATAAATAAATTAAAAGTTTTTAAAAACCAAAATTATTTCTATTGTATTAAAACATATAAAGTCTATGTATGTACATATGTATCTGAGTTCAAAAACAAAACATTTAAAAAAAATGTTTTAGAAATTAAAGCTAGCGTCCCTCATCTTCCAGAAATAGAGAAGTGTTATATCATGTTCAGGAAAAAAATTGTTTAAGGTTTAAACAATCTATCCCAGTGTTGTTTATTGACACATAAGGGCAGCAATAATATTGCATCATCTTAATCTATGGGTGGTGTAAATATTAAGGAGCCAGAAGCTCTTGAGCATCAAAACTCAGTGTAAAGTTGGCTGCAACCGACACATTCTTCAGTTCCTTCTTAAGATCTTATGATCTTATTATTTACACCACTTGTAACCAACCGAGACTGGAATACAACTCTAATGTATGGGTGCATTAACGTCTATTTTGAGGTTTCTCGACCGTATACAGGAGCGGCCGAAGTAGCTCACCATCATTAAGGTAGTGTATCCAAATCCATTGAATCATTGGTACATCGTTGCAATGTGGTTTGTGTTTCACTAATCTATCACTACTATAAAATGATTCTGCTCTAACGAAATAAGGGGACTTGTTCTCGAAAATCATATATTCCTACGTAACGCTCGTCTTTCTCGGCCAGGACATCCGTATGTGGTCGATTGGCCAGTGGATCGCACACTGCATTACAGAAAAAGTACGTTTTTTAGTATGACTATTCGTACGTGGAACTCAATTCCTGCAGAGGTCTTTCCTGTTACTTATGATATAAAAATATACAACCCTAGTGTCCATAAACGCTGTTCGCTCTTTCCTCCTTCCCATAACACATTTTTATACTTCCAAACACATAACGGCGCTTGCCTTTGTTCTTCCGATGGTAATATTAGAAGCTATACTCGAATTTTTAATTGTCTGCAACGACAAGTGATAAATTATCCTCAACTACGAGGTTATTTAGGAGTTGTAATTTTTTGGTTTTTAAGGGGTTAAAAAGGTATAAAATACAGGAAAATCATCACAGGTATTCGAAAGTAACTTAAAAATATAATACTTAAAGTGGCTTTTAATGTACTAAAGTTAGGAATATAATATAAATTTTTAATTTCTAAAAATCGTCAAAATAAGCGTCATATGATATTTTTGGAGCTCAAAATCGCCAAATCTGGCAGCGATGCACACCACTTATAACTTATATGTGTTAATTTTTTATATGTGTGACGGGTTTTATATGTGTAGTCTAGTAGGTAGTGTGTTGGCTTTTTAGACGTGAGGCCGTGGTTCAAGCCTCGGCCCAGAAAATTCGAAGAGGGAGAAATATGAAAAAAAAAAAAAATATTTCTATGGCAATATCTCTAAGAGTAAATACAATAGCCATGAAAATTTCTCAAAAGTCTGTCGTTCGGAGTCGAATTTAAAAATTGTAAGTCTTGCCACTAAAATTAAAACTCACAGCATGGTTGATGCTATCAGAAGCTACGTCTGCTTCTACGGATGAAGGGTTGTTGTGACCAATTATGTATGTATATGTACATATATAGAAGATCAACACTACTTGAACATTAATATCCAAGAGCAGATTAAAATTTTCGAAAACACTAAAAAAGAAATGGTAAACTCTATTTTCGTATAAATTTTTTTAAAGCCTTACGTGTTTCTTATGATAAAGTACGAACTGAATTTTAAATTAAAATATTAAACGAACATCAGCATTCAACAGAAAAAAGTCGACATGAATCTGAAGTGAATGCAAATGCAGTGTATGTTAAGAGTCTTTGTGTAGTGTTTCCTGTTGAAAATACAAGCACACTTACTAATGCATACACCAGTGGAATGAATCAGCAAAAGAAAGAGTTATATAGTGCATATGTAGTAGGGCGCTGTTTCATTAGTTTCTATGCTTACATTCTTTTCATGTGTTTGTATGAACGTTGTATACTCGGAACGTATTTCGATTTCTTTTATATTATTACTGTTATAGTGTTGTAAGGAGTAGCAAAAGTATAAGGTTTTGTGCATTCTCTTATTGAATCTAGACGCATAACAAAATGTGGACTATGGAATGTAAAGTTCTCCCTTTTCAGTTATTAAATTCTTCCATTTCTTGTTCTTGTTATTCTGAAGCGAGTCTGCAGTTTTTTACAACTAGCTTAGGCAGGCGTGATAACTTATGTTGTATAGTTAAATCTTTAATTGACGTTTTTTTTTAGAAAATGTTGTACTTGGAGTTTGAAGGCTTTTGGGACCAAGTTTGCACCAATTTCGATATAATATTTTAATATTAAACTGACTTTCGATAAAATAATTGCTTATATATTAGAAAGTTGGCTTTCCATTAGGTGCCAAGTTAAATGGCCTAAAAATTAGTGACAAATTAGCCTTTTGTAATACAGCCCTCAAATGTTACACAACATAAGGAAACTGTAAATCATTTGAATTTAGATAAAAATATTTTTTATTTAAGTGATAATTTCTTTCTAAAGGGTGTTTTTTATACAGGTATATAACTTTAAGTTGGCATTACTTTTCAAGATGGCGACCGATTTAACAGCTGTCAAGTAATTTTTTCTCAGTTTGGTTTGGCAACTCATCATGAATAGACTCACGCCTAAACAACGCTTGCAAATAGTGCAATTTTATTTCGAAAATAATGGTTCTGTGCGGAAAACGTATCGCGCACTACGTCCATTTTATCGTCGACAAAATTGTCCATCAGAGCAGTTAATTCGATTAACCAAGGAACGTTTTCGCACCACGTTTACTCTTATTGATAACTCGCATCCCCAGAGACGCTGTACGGTGCGTACAGAAGAAGCTATTGCTGCTGTAGAGCGTAGCATTGAGGAAGACCCGAATGAGTCCATCCGCCATCGAGCACAGGAATTCGATCTGCGTCCATCCACTTTATGGAAGATTTTGCGAAAGGATATTGGTTTGCGTGCTTACAAAATCCAACTCGTGAAAGATTTGAAGCCAAACGATCATCAAGTAAGGTGTAGATTCGTCGAATGGGCCCAAAACGAGATTACCGTTGTTCCCGATTTTCATAAGCGAATTTTGTTTAGCGATAAAGCGCACTTCTGGTTGAATGGCTACGTCAACAAACAAAACTGCCGCATTTGGAGTGAAGGTAATCCTCAAGTGTATGTAGAAACACCGTTACATGCAGAAAAACTGACTGTTTGGTGCGCTTTATGGGCTGGTGGAATCATTGGTCCGTACTTTTTCAAAAACGATGGTGGCCAGAATGTTACAGTCAATGGTGATCGGTATAGAGCTATGATTACTAACTTTTTCATTCCTGAATTGAATAACCATGGTGTCCAGGAGATGTGGTTTCAACAAGACGGCGCAACATGTCACACAGCTCGTGCCACAATAGATTTATTGAAAGACACATTTGTTGACCGCCTAATTTCACGTTTTGGACCTGTGAATTGGCCTCCAAGATCTTGTGATTTAACACCGCTAGACTACTTTCTGTGGGGCTATGTAAAGTCATTTGTCTATGCGGTAAAGCCACAAACGCTTGATCATTTGGAAGACAACATTCGCCGTATTATTGCCGATATACGGCCACAAATGTTGGAAAAAGTAATCGAAAATTGGACGTCCAGATTGGACTACATCCGCGCCAGCCGTGGCGGTCATATGCCAGAAATCATATTTAAAATGTAATGCCACAAGATTATCTTTCGGATAAATAAAATTCATGTCAATCGAATAATCCACCGTTGTTTTATTGCAACTTAAAGTCCTATACCTCTATAAAAAAACACCCTTTAATACTTTTAATAGTGTTGACGTTGTTAAAATTTTTAGTTAATCAAATAGCCGTTCTTTGTGTGGATTGATTTGAAAAACTGAACGAAATAGTCAGCAGTTTAGTTTTGCGAAACAGTATTCACTACTTCCATTATATTTTTGTCACCAAAATACTGATAGTAATCCGTTATCCCATCCCAGAGGGTAAAGTAGCTAGAGGTTGTTCTGGAGAGTGTAAAGAGAGCTACTATAGCGCTTTATACATCTATGTGAGTCGCGGGTAAGATTTGGGGACTTATACTCGCCTTTATATATTGGCTCCATTGTTCTCTTTACGTTACTCAGGTTTAGAGGACGTTTGGCAAATGCCTGAATACGAAGGAAGTTAGCTGCCCTGATAACCAGTGCACTCTCTTTCACTCAAGTAAGGACATTATTTACTCTTCTCAATTGGCTTCCCTCAGACTTTAGATTGAAGCGAAAGCCTGAGCCTGAGGCAATAAGGTTCAATTAAGTTAAATCCTGGTCCATTCTGTATCTAGTCTGGGAAGATATAGATACATTCCTTATAATTCATTTCATTCATTTTAGAATGTGAACTAGGAATTTCTGACTTGGAGGTTCCCAGTGAGACCCTAGAGATTATTACATATGTCTCACGACTGATTGGGGTGCGATATATTATTTTGTCACAATTATTCGAGTGCAAATTTTAAAACCAAAAACCTTACTACAAACAATTTTATTTATCGACATATATATTGACTGGAGGAGTATTCAGATCCATGTTTTTACAGATCTCAAGTTATTGATAAGATAGAGTACGAAGACCTAATACTCAAATTGAAGCCCATTTTGTAGCCGATTTAACTATTCAGCACAGTTCTACGCTGAAGGTACACCTTCTTTCTTTTAATCTGTCTCCACTTATATATCGACAGCTTAGTTAAGTGTTTGCCTGTCTCGCAGTGCTTGATAGTCTTCTGAAGCCTTTTAGCTCCTCTCGGGAATGGTCCTAGCGATCTGATGTTCCCTACACCGTAGCATTTAATCCTTGATATATTCTTGTGACCCCTGTAACTATGCTTTTAATTTTGTTAACTATTTGCACTGTTTGAGGTCTGAAGTTTAAAGATAAAGATATCCAAATATATGCAAGTTAAATATATATATATATTTTTTTGATTATTTTTACATCATCTTTACCTTAACATTTTTAATCTTTACAATGTATATTGAATGTCATTAATGACATTTAAAATTAAAAATGTAACCATATCTATTGGGTTAGAGATAAAACATCACAAAATTGTTTTAAAACTTAAGCGCCAAGTTAGGTGATAAAGTGTCAAAGTCAACACTTTTACACATTTTTTTGGCGTTACACATTCACACACAAGGACGTTTTTAAATTCAACTACAATCGATTTTTTCAATTCACTCCTGTCTAACATTACCTTTCACTTCAATAAACTTTCCAATCAAATACTTTTTCGAGTTTGTTTTCTTGACTGCCTTTCGAATTTTTTATTGTCACTTTTTCCATTGCTTTCTATTCATTTTAGTTTTTGCTTTAAGGAATTTTATTTTTTCCATCCTTTTTTCACTTTATATTGCATCCTTATAGGTATTGTAGTTTTAAACTGTTTTTGTTTACCTACTTAGAAAGGTTACCGTAAAATTCTTTTTAGAATTTTATTTCAGTCTATAAAATCTGTATTTTGTTGCATAGGTTAACAAAATGAAAAAGATAAAATATTAATGAAACGGTATTCATTTGAATATTTTTGTGTTTTACTCATTTTCACTTAACGGAATTGAATTTTTTAATTTCACTTTCTGCAAATTATACTTTCTAATTTATATAATTAAATCGACCTAGAATAATTGAGACAAACATATTTTTTGTTTGTTATCGTGTTGTGTTTATTCTCCAAATTTCACTCTCTTATAATTTCTCGAACAACATTTTACAATCTGCTAATGGTTTTCGTATTGAAATATTTCTCTTTGTGTATAAAATTGTAGCGTTTCATCTCAGAGTCTGGAATGGGCTAATGGAATTGACAAGGGTAACAATAAGGAAAATTTTTTAAATTGTTAATGTTACAGCATCAATATTACATTTTGAAATGGGAGATTGCAATAGTTAAAGTCATACCAAAGCCTGTCAAGGACACTAAGTACAAGACGCCATCTCGAAATACATTCGTTACTAAATTAATTTCGGCTGTATAAGTTTTTCCGCTAATGGTACTCGATATCTTGTGAGTCTATTTTTCAACAAGGTATTGTAAGATATAAAAGAGACGATTTAATCAGCTCTAGAAATACTTACTCCATAACGAGTGACAGAATTCCAAAGGTAAAAAAACCGCAACATCGAGATAAACTCGGATGAGGTAAACTGAGAGTATTAACCCTAAGGATCATGCGAAAGCTTTATCTTATAGACCCATAAGTTCATTGCCAACAATGTTAAATATTTTCGGAAAATTGTGGACATCCAAACAACTGTCAACTTAACAAAATTTACTTTATTGACGTGAACAGTTTCTGAGAAAACAAGAGCTCGAAAACAGTGGCAAAGCACAGATCCCTCTCAACATACAATTAGATTAAGGGCAAGTACGAAACATTTCTGAGAACTGTTAAACTCATAAAAAACGATATCAACCCGTAACCTTAAAATTTGCGTTGTAATTAAGCCATCTTTACGAAAGTCCATTGGAGGTTGGTCGAAAAATAGTGCCGAAAAAGGTTGTCATTGTCCCTACTCACGCGAGAAAAATTTTTAGTTACACAATTTGTCTAAAATCGCAAGGGATGGATATTAACTTAGCATTAAATGCAAACATATACTCATCTTTATATGTATTAGTGTTATTTGCGTTCATTTGGTTTTTAAAAACGTGTACATTGTATGTTTAGTCTTGTGCTAATGCTAATGAGGGTTTGCAGCCGGTAAAACCTTCGCCACTCTCGCCTATAAACTATGATTTAATGCCAGCACAATGTTCTCGTAAGAATAGGGCCATTGATTATATTAGCCTTCTTCAACACGAAATTGTGTAATGCCCACCGGTTGTTGCTGTAATGCCAAATAAATTTTGAGTTTCATGAGATCCAGAAAACCCTTTCTGTACTCAGTACTAAAAAGTATACTGAGCATGTCTAACACTGACCATACACTTATGGAGCTGAGCGGGATCGTCATTCAGATAATTCTTTTTTATTTTATATGCTTTTTCACGACTTGAGTATGCCAATTTTAAATCAAAGAAAGTGTATATCAGATAAAAATTTGTTGCAGGAACTCAGCACTGTTAAACAAACCCACAGATTAGAGCAAAAAATAAGAAAAGCTTTGCAGAAAAAAAGGCATGAGGTAGTAATATTTAATTTGTTGTTAAACTTTCAGAATGCATGAGAATGAGGACACCCCTTGTTCCTTTCAAAATAGTAACAAATAATTCTTAATATAACACTCGTAATACATTTGCACTTATTTAAGTTGTAATCTTCTACTTGAGTGATTAATAATTTGTAAAGGCTCGGGTGCTGTTACCCAATCCATTAATTAATTCTCAAATCTTATAGTTGGCAGATTTTTGAGGATTAAAATTATTTATTTTTAGGTAAGTCATTGATTTTTAATTTTAAAAGTTTTAATTTGATGTGTTGCTGCCCTAAGCAAAAAAAATATATATATACATATGTATGTTATTAACACAAGCGTAAGTTGGGTCAGCTCAATAAGATGTGTCACCATGCAGCTTTAAGATTTGCTTTGAATCTAACATAAGTAACCAAGAAGTAAGCTAACTTAACTTTTTAACAAAATATTCAAATAGAAATGAACCAGTGAGTGCTAAATTATCCGATTGACGTGAAAACAGTTAAAAAACCATTACCATTTAAACAATAAACAGCGTCGACTCTGCGCTATTTTGTAGCGTGTTCATGATGTCAGCATTTCCGACGCATGTTTGAAACAATTCTTTTGTTATAAAAATACAAACTATCAATAACGTAGGTTAGAGGACGAGTACTTGTCAATTAATACAACTACAGTGCCCGGAGGTCGAATTGACCCATTGTACAAATAGGTCAATAACGTATATACACACACATTGTTGCTGGCACTTCTGCTTGGTAAATTTAATAGTCAATGCTATCAACACTGTTAGTTTTTCATTTTCATATTCTTATATTCTTAATAATTAGTTGAAATTCTTGCTATACCTTACACTGCAGACATAATGCTTGATCAACATTATTTATGTATAAATTCTGAGTAATTTTAGGGATAATAATCAATTAATAAACAATAGCCAAACTGTTCGCTTCTGCCTGACTTGGCAACTTAAAAATTGTTTTCCTATTTTACAATTCGGTTAGCTTTATAAATGAACGTGTAAATTTAAGACTGAAAACATTATGTTTACTTTGGTTTAAGCAAAACTTGTAGTTGCACCTCGTTTTCTATTTACCACAATACTAACGGTTTGTGTTAGGAATTCATATTTCATTTGCACTACCATCACCAGTTAGAAAGAATTCTTCTTTAAAAAATTATTCAACTTGTTTTTTGAACTCAGTTCTAGTGCGATTAACTGTTTTTAATGTTTTAAAAATAAGGAAAATTAAATATATAAAAGTTGTTTAAATTCAAAAGTTTAAAAACTATTTCTGCTTACTCAGTTTTGACATTTAAGACCTTTCATGATTAATGTTTAACTTGCCTAAATTCTAAGTCCATTATTTACAAAGGTCTTATCATGAACTTTTCTTCGAACTTTTACAAGATATTTTATGAATCGATATATACAGTGAAATCATATTTGTTCGAACCTGAAATGTTTAACTGAACTATGGTCGTATAAAGTAAGTTATTTTTAATGTTTCAGTGTCCAACATACTCGCAACTCTTTTTCGGTAACCTTTAAGACAAAACATTGAACGTTTACAATAAAGAAAACTGACAAATTAAAAAATTATTTCGGTACGAATGGATTTTTCTTTTAATAATAAAAATACGTATTTTTAGAAGTAATTGTGATTTTTCTAAAGATTCTAAAAAAGAAATTTTCAAGATAAATATGGAATAAAACATCAGCTTGCCTTCCATGGCAGGCCACTCTTCTTTTCATGAAATTTGTTATAACTACTCCACAGAGAAGTGGCTGGATTCTGATTTATCCGAATAAAACTGAAATTTCACAAGATCTTCAAGAAAACGATCAACCAGTTTTAAATTGCATGACCTTGTGGCTATTAGATATCAGAATTTCTTGAGATAATTTGTTCCAGAAATTGTTACTGTAATTAATAGATTTATTTTTTTAAGTCGCAGTAGTCTAATAGGCAGTGTGTTGGCTTATTAGACGTAAAGCCAGGGTTCGAGCCCCAGGCCAAAAGACAAAATACAAAAAGTATTTCTTCGGCGACTTCCTCTCAGCAGATTTCTGGCAAAAACTCTGAGAATAAATAAAATTTACATGAAATAGTTTCTCAAAAATCTATCGTTCGGAGTTGACTTTAAACTGTAGGTCTCACCACTCATGGATAAAATTAACACACACAACATAAGTGGTATGAGAAACTAGAACATTGTACAATGGGTCAATTCGATCTCCGGGGACTGTACTTGTCTTGATTGACAAGTACACGTCCTCTAACCTAACCTAACCTAATTTGTTTGATGCCGAATTTTTTTTCCGTATAATCTGAGACACTGTCATTTATGACAGCAATGTTTTCAAGAGACAATGACACATAGCAGTTTTACAATAAAAAAATATAACTTTGTAATAAGTTTTCACAAATATAACGCTCCACCAATTTTTGAGATAATTCTCAATCAAGAGTACAATCAGATTGTGTTGTTTAAATGCTTTCATTTGTAACTGATCCATTCTAAAATTGCCTTATCAAATTTCGAACAAATCTATCTTGTAATATATTTAGTCTTGCTCTCATCTGGAAAATTAATTCTTTCTTTCTTTAATTCTTGTATTTTATTTTTGATATAGCAATCACAGGATGAAAGTCATGTGTTCGCAATAAATTTGCCACATCGAATGAATTTTGATAACAATTTTCTGTGATGCACAACGTTGTTTGTTTATTCGTCTATTCATGTTGAAATGTAAAAATTGCTATGCATTTTTGGCATTGCCGTACATCACGCATTTTTTTTTATAAATTTGCACTGATAAACCACCCGATATGTAAAGCGTTTGTTTCGTTTTGAATATTGAAAATACAATTTCATAAATTCATTGAAATAATTCTGTGGTTCCATGCAATAACAGCCTAAGTAAAAAGTGATTGTTTCAAGAAAATTGCCTTTTATATTAAGAAGAATTTCTGAAAAAATTTAGAAAGTGCGAAAAACTTTATTGCAAAATTAAAGATACTTATACGGCAAGCCTAAGTTCAAAAACGACAATGAAAGTCGCATTTGTTATATTTAGGCGCTTATTATAAAAGTAATGAGGCTTCAATACGACTTAGGTGAACATGTTTTTCTTGACAAATTTTTGAAAATTATTGTTAGAGAAACGGGATTTCATATGCATATATGAATGTATATCCATGTATGATAGCATACATAACTCGTATTGACCTAAGCTGATTTAGGACTGTTAAAGTTGGGTTTAGTTAAAGTTAACTTTAGCTAAAGTGAACTTTGAAATCACCTTTAAATTCTTTCCGTTATTACAACCTAATGATAAAGAAGTTAACGTTTTCAAAAATATGGCAATGTCGGAGCAATGTCGATAACACTGTCTAGTTCTTTTTAAAAACAGTGGCAACGATGGGCTTCTATTTTTTGTTGAGTTTACTCATTCTGTTTATATTTAAAGTTGCCATATTGAAAATAATGTATAAAATTATATAATTTATCCTCTGGTAAAATCCTCCCAAGTTGAATAATGGCCCTTAGACTGTTATTGCTTTGAACTACAAAATATATTTAGGAACTCCTAATTAATTTATTAAGCTCTAGCAACTAAAGCACAATTTTTCTTTGAAATCTAGTATGTCGTTCTAATTGCTTCTGGAAATGTTATCTGACTTTTCCAACTAACGAACGCAAATCAGTTCTTTTTTCTATAAACTGTTTTGAATTGTTAAAGGAAAATAATGCTTTTGATAACATTTGTTCAATATGGTTATTTTCTTAATGGAGGTGTTTGTTATGAGAGTTTTCACTGTACGTATGTCCTTTGAGAAGATTTTATATCACAACACATTGCTTGAGTATATTCTTTTCAATGCCTTTTTTTATACACCAAATAATGTTTTTTTTTACAAATGCCAATTTCTTTGGAATTTTTAGTCACTTAAAGTAACGGAGAAGACTATAAACGAAATTGTCTATATTCTTAAGTTGAATAAGGCGCAAAAACTTCCAGCTTCAAACTTGAAACAAAAAATTTTGGAAAATGTCGTGTTAGCTGGATGGTGTCATTGAATGTGTGAAATTTTGTCACATTTTTTTTAGAACGCTAGCCAAAAACAACAGTCAAAAATAAACGATAATTTTCTGCCCAACTACTAAAGAATTTTTTATAAGTATGTCCTTAAGTACACATACACACATATAATAGGCAATAATTCAACCATTGACTTTTGACCATAAAGTTAAAAAGATAAGTTTAATGTGTTTAAATCTAATCAGAAATATAAAAATTTGCGAAATAAAATAAAAAGAACAGTATAACATAAATACATAACATAATAACATAAAATCAAACAATGCTAGATTGTATTACTATGTTCAGGCATGAAATTTAATTGAGTCAATATTCGTTTAATTGACAAAATTATTTTAAGTGTTCAGGCATACGCAAATCAGTTTATTCAATAATCATTTGACAGCTGGAAAATAACAAAAATTTTTTATTTTTTTATAACAATTCATAAATTTAACATTAAATCTACCGTGACGGGAAAAATTACTCATTTAAGATTTTTTTATCAGAATTTTTTGAATATAACATTACAACACTGCTATTAGCCTTTACAACTTCTATTTAGAAATACATCGAATATATTTTTGAAGATTTCTCCTAACTTATTTTTTACTGAGGGATGCATGTAATCTGCCCTAACTACTGCGGGAAGTTATTTGCCCTGAGCACACGTTCTGTATCCTGATTTGAATATTTTGTGATATAAAATCACTGTTTTGGACATTTTTGGCATTGCCTGGTATGATTCGGTACATTGGGGAATATTGTTTATTTTCCGGCAGATGGATATTCACTCTACTCCAAGCGAGTATTACATAAGTTGTAACGTTCTCACTAAACACACTTATGACAGTGCTGCATTTTAAGTTTTACTCAATATTATAACGATCTATGTATTTATTGCACAATTATTAATTGAAACTTTATATGAAATATTGAGCTCAATAATGGTCCAAAAATGTAAGTAAAAATAAATCTATTGAAATTTATTGTATACATTTGTTTCCTTTTCGTTTTCCTGTCTTCATATTAATGGGAATGGTTTTTAAGGAAACTAATGCAGTTAGTGACAATGCTTCATGGGTTTTAATGGATGAAACTGCATTAAAATTAATTGTTGATGAATTAATGGATTCATCAAGTGAATCGGATTATGACAATGAGGAAATTTTGCAGACGTACAGTGATGTTAAAAATAATAAGGACAATACCCACCCAAACTTACATTATATTTAAAACCGCCTAAAAACTCGAAAATTCTTTCTTGTTTAAACGACTTATTTTTCTTAAACGGCAGAAAAAGGATTAAAAACAAAATTTTTGCTATTCCTATAATATATTTTGATTTTTTTGTGATTTTGTATGAATGTATGTAGTTTAAGGTGTGAAAAAATATGGACACTTCATGAAATCTTAAAGCTATAACTAACCTAAGTAAAACTAAATAAACTAATATGTATACTGAATATTTTTGCATGAAGCCTTAGTGCCACATTAATACTTTGTTGCGGATTCTTTGTTACCCAGAACAGCAGCACAGATTCTAGGCATAGAGTCGACCAAATTTTGACAAACATGCAGGGGTATTGAGTTTCAATCCTCCTGTATAACATTCCAAAGCTCGTCGCAATTTGTTGGACTTGTGTACTTTGCCGTATGCTTTGGGTCATTGTCCTGCTGGAAGACCCATTTGAATGGCATACTTTCTTTTGGATTGAATTCTTACGTCTTACCATGTAAGAAGACCTATCCATCAAGAATTCCATCCAAAATATAATTTAAAGACGGTAAAACAGGGTGGTGGTAGCATCATAGTATTGGTGTTATTCTCTTATTATGGTGTGGGTCCTCTATATCGTATCCCGAATGCAATGAAATCGGATGATTACACCAATATTTTGAAAAATACAATGCTGCCGTATAACTAAGAAAATATGCCAAATATATAATGGGTCTTCCAGCAGGACAATGACCCAAAGTTATGTCGTTTACTTTTGGTCGCGAAATTTTGTTCTTCGTGTTTGTGGTATTTTTGGTAAATTTGTCGTTTTGTGAGATTTATTTTACTTACTGAATTTTACCCTCGAACAGACCTATTGTTAGATCGAGAGTTCAAACAAACACTATCTGTTATCCAAAAGTTATAATTAGCTGTTAAAATAAATATGAGTTTGAAGCAATCGAATCTATAGATATACGTTGGTCGATTGTGGTTGGCAGTAGGCAAACATATTTTTTTTAATAACATGTTGGTTGTCATTTACCATCTTTAACATCAAGTTGTACCATTTTTTGAATATTTTTGCACGTTGAAAGTAATTTGCAAAGTATTTTTCTTTTCCATTTCAGTCTGCTTTTGCACGTTCAAAGTTGACTTTAACTAACTCTTGATATTTTGTTGCTGCGTATACATCTATCGGTAAACGACGAACGAAGAAAACAAAGCAACTTTGCGAGTATAAGGTTTAAACTTATCCCGCTCGGTTTTCCCTTCTCTTTTACGAACTCTAGGCTTTGCAAAGTACTTTGAACGTGAATAAAGTGTTCTAATGTACAAGGGCAGTTACGAAATGATCCATCAGATACCAAGATATTTTTTCCAGATATTTCCAGAAGAGGAGAATCTGTGTTAGTAATGTGGCTTAAGCACAAAGGGAATGAGCATCGAAATTTTGATCTTTCTTAGAAAGGATCGTGAAAAAAGTTGATAGCGCAGTGTTAAAGAATTTATTTGAATAAATCATTTAATATCGTTGAGTGCAGAAATTCTTTTATTTTTCTTTCGGCCCTTGAAGCCTCGAAAAAAAAACGTTTTGCAAAATTTGAAAACGTAATGTAACATCATAATAAAAGTAGCATTTACTTCAATTGAAAAGATTTTCTTAATTTATTTTTTTTAATTTAATTAAAAATTATTAAATTAAGTTCTCATTTCATTATATTTCTCTCTCCTAGAGCATATAAAAAATTCTCTTTATAAAATTTAAGTTCTAAAAATCACGTCAGCATATTTCTGGCAGATGTTTTCCAGTTCAGTAAATTATATTTTCTTAAATATAAATCAAACCATAAAATATAAAAAAATAAATTGTAAAAGAGAACTAATTATTATTTATTATGAAACAGTATGAGAAATTTGAGCTTACAAAGAAAAATTCAATACATATGTATGAAATATTACTGTATGTGTAAGTCATGCCTGGTTTTCTTCGCTACATGTATTTGACGTTCAATGAAACATTTTAATTAAAACTGTAGTAAATCTTAATGTTGGATTAAATAAAGCTCACAAAAAAGTAATAATTTTTAGTAGAATATTCATTACGTCAATGGACAAATAAAGAATACCAAAAAATTCTATATAAAGAATGTATTTACATCACAAATGACTTACGTTTAAAGCTTACTGTTTTAATTGAATATTTCTTTTGTTGTTGAATATGTTGTATTGCCAATTTACTCAGAATATGTATTTAGTCGTTAAGATACTTGAGTTATCAAGTTGACTAAAAAAATAAATAATTTTCTTATATTTGCAATAAATTATTTTTGACAGTATGTATGCCGTTTTGTTCGATAATATTCTGTAAAACTTTATTATTTTCGAAACGAAAAACGTAACAGCTAATGTTTTCAGGGCTCTACCGAAGAATAAATTTAAACAATGAAGACAGTTCTACAGCGATAAAAGTGTAAGTTAGATGCATCAACACTTCTCAGTTTAAAACTCCCAGTTTCTGCTGTGGCCTGGCGTTATCATAATGCAACACACTATATTTCTATTCTAGCTGTTTATTTTGTGCCCATGACAGAGAACCTCGTACTCTAGGTGAATCTTTTAGGGCGCTGTGTATCTCTCTTAGTTTGTTTATTTAAATTTATTGTTTATTAAATTAACAACTGAGAAAATACATACTGCAACAATTTAAAACATACAAATATTTAAAACAGTCGTACTCTTGACAGTTTGAAATATATAAGTAAGCCATTTTAAACTTTCTGCAGTTTTCAGAGAAGTCAGTTATGTAGAAATGTTATTGAAGTTTGACGTATAAGCTTTATGATGCAGCGGTTCATAACAACGCGGTTGCCTTGTCGGTACACTGATATAAATCATTCCCAAAAGATGAGGTGAATGTATGCTACTATAATAGAAATTTTTTTTAACAGATTCCAATTTTATAAATACACATTGTTTTCAGGATTCCAATTCACGAAATCATACTCAAGTTTGGGCTTAATTAAAGATTTAATAGATGTCTTTATAAAACGATTTATAAAACACAAGAAGCCATTAGCCGTATTAACCGCTCATGAAGCTCATGGTCTTATATTTCTTAAGATTTCGCACCATAAGGTTTGGTCTTCAAACTTTTTTGCTGCCCCCGACGTTCTTTGTCTTGGATGTCAAAAACAAAATTCTTGAAACGCGGTTACCACTGAATACTGTGTTTTTGATAAAGGGTCGTCACCGTAGAATTCCACCATCAAATGATGACACAGTCTTTTCACTAAAAGGTAGGTGAACAAAACTTGCAAATTTTGTTTTACGGTTGTTTGAAAGATTTTCCGTCTTAAAAAAACAATTATGATGTGCACAACCGACCCAAACAATGTTGGCTGGTTTTGACAGCTTAAGAATCATTGATATAAAACAATGATTAAACAAGTGGTGCCATCAAACATACATAATTTATAGATTTTTAAGTTATATTCCGAATATGTTTTAACCCACACTATATAAGTAAAATACATAAAGAATTAAAATAAAAAAAATCTAAACTGGAAAACTTTTTTAATTCTATTAAAAGTTGTTTTGTTAAAACAAGGAACATTCACTTTGAATATTTAAGAATAAGCTGGTATACGCAATGAGATCTTAACTTTCTTTATGTTAATGTATGTATGTAGATGTACATGTATATGTATAGAAAAAAAAAATACAGAATTATGTGATTTTGATTTATATTAGGTTCTCTTTTTAAAGCATACTATGGATGTGTCATTCATTATAGACTATTATTTGTAAACCATAAAAATGGCAGTTTTTTTTGGCAGTCAGCACTGCGACATCATTAAAACTATGGCGTATATGTTCTTCAAACCATTTTAGAGTGGGCGTTCAAACATAAGAAGGGACCAACTCATAAAACGCAGAGGACGCGACCAATAAATCACTGTCTTTTATATCCTAAAAGCTTGAATGTTCATTATAATGGCTAATTTGTGCCCTTTGTTTTCATGTCTTTTACGTTATTTTTAGAAAAATTCTGTGTCCAGTTTATTGCATACACAAAAAAACATATGTGTGGACAGTCCAAATATTTATTATTTTAACAGAAAATTGATTTATGAATTGATGATTTTTTTGGGACTAATCTTATGTTGCTCATTTATTTTTGTATTGTAGTGGTGCTTATATTGTCATTAGTTTTTCCCCTTTATCGTCTTTCATGTTGCTAAATGGAAGCCATCAGATGGGTCATATGTTGTGGTAATGAATGTCCTTAAAATATGAAATTTGTATTGAATAAGTAGACATGGAGTCGTCTTAGTTTATTAGGTAGTGCGTTGGATTATTAGAAGCGAGTCCGAGTTTCAACTCCTATTTCTTTAGGTCTTCTGGCAAAAACTCTGAGAATAAATAAAATATTTCGTAATTTACTTTAAACTGTAAGTCAGGCCTCTCATGGAAAAAATTAAAACATACAACATCGGTAGTTTTAGAAACTAGTTCATAATCCTGTCTAAGGTATTGTAATGACCAATTTAGTATTTAAGTAAGCAGCCACGGATAACGTGGCATGTAGTACAGAAGTAGATGTTTGTAGATACAACAATAAAGCTCCACACTTCTAAATGCTGCCTGCACCAAGTCAGACGTTAACACAGTGGTCTAACGGCTTAACGCTAACGTCTCGGTGCCTGTATACATGTAAGGTGTAAAGGCAGCTGTAAAATAATATTGTAAAAATGTAAAAATGTTTTCTTTAAATATATGATTATAAGACTTATATTGCTTAGTTCAATTTGGTTTTGGCTTGTCATATTCCTAAGCTACGGCATTATTATTAGGTTTTGCGTAGTTATGGAAAAATTTGATTCTCTTAGTACTCTTATTGTAGATTTATAGACTTCCAAGTTAATTTCTTTTCAAATTATATGGTAAAATGCAATCGATATATCAAAGACAAATGATGCCTGTTTCGTGCAGGAAATTCAAAACAGTCATCGACTTATTGACCCACCCTCCTTCATTTCTGACATTTATTTTGTTTTTAAAGCCACCACATCACTGAGATTAATGTGCGTAGTGCGGCAAGAGTTGCTTGTTTCGCACACATAAACTCTGTTGTTTTAGCAATGCAATTTATGATATCCAGATTAGAACCATCTCTTCAGGATTATCTATGCATGGCAACATAAAAGTACAGACAGACAAGCATTAAATAATATTTAAGGATTATGTTGAAATTCACAGTATATTTGCGCTTATGGCTATATGAACACTCTATTAAAGTGGCTCTTTGGCACTTTGACATATGTAAACTCTGGTATTAATTTCCTCTATACTGTTTACTTTAAATTCCAGTGTCTAGATTGTGCCACCCTAAAATAAGTCTTAGATGTGTTATTTATAGCAAAAAAAAAAAAAAAGAATGCAACACAAAATAGAATATATAAACAGGCTTGTATGCAAAGTAAACCCTGAAACATAAAGTGAGAAGCAGAGGGATGCTAATGGCGAAAGCCAAATCAAAATTATGTAGATTGTCTGTGTGTACCATAAAGGAGAGAAAGCTGAGTGTAAAATTACAAAGACGGAAGTTTATATAAATTATATATATTTTGTGAATATTTTCTCCCAAACAAGCAGGCTTTAATTTTACCAAACCTACAAGTTGGATTGGTGCCACTCCATGCTTTAGATCAACATGAGATATTTAAGCTCGCATTTGGATAACACGCATTAATGTGGCATGTAGCTACACCACTCGATTCTATTATTACTACTACTGTTGGTCTTTATAGGTTTGGATAGCATGTGTTGGTACACTTTTGTCTTGTATGTATATGGTTAGCTCTCCTTTCCTTTAACAACAATGATAATTTTCTAAACAACATACTAATTTCAGCACTTTTTCTGTTTTAAAATAATCACTTTTCAGGCTATTTTTTCCTTTCGAAAGCCACAAAATTATATACATATTTTTAATCACATGAGATAAACCTTAATATGTTAAGAGAATAGAAAACTAATACAAAAAATCTACGAAAAAATTAGTTTGGATCTTAAGACGTTATCCAATTTAGACCAAGAACAAGTTGGTTATCATCCTGATCTGGAAAACATAATTCTCAAAGAACTACGGGTAGATAAAACCCATAATAATCAATAATTTTTTCGTGATGCATTTGACGCTCTTGGGTCCTATGTAGACTGGTATCGTCCCAAATTCGACACCTTTGTTTGTTCAAGTACCTATTCATTCAGAAATGGACGAATGATTGAACGATTATGACGATCGTAAAATGAGTGAAACGCGCGGTACTTTGCCCTTTAAATAATTTAATTTTATTTGAACGTCTTGTTGAATGCTATGTCCGTCCATGGTGATATTGCAAAAAAAAACTGATTGATAATCAAGATGAAATATCAATAAGATGGCCGTTATCAACTGTCAGAGTCCCTGTTGAAAGACACGATATAATCTTCATTAAAATGTATTTATAGTGATATATATTCTTCTTATATATAAAAATGAATGTGTGTTTATTTGTTTGTGGATTTGTTTGAAGTCTATAGACGGCTAAACGGCTGAACCGATTTTCTTGAAATTTTCACAGTATCTTCCTGTATATTTGGCTAGTTATAGGCTACTTTTTATGTTGAAATAGGCAAATAAAATAAAATAAAATAAATTAAAAAAGTATGAGTGTTATTGTCTAACGAAATATTACGTATACGTCACCCGTCAACTCAATGTAATATTTTATACACGACAGTATTGGAAATAGGTCTATATATATATATATTTATATAAAAATGAGTGTTTATTTGTTTTTGGGTTTGTTTGCTTGAAGTTTATAGACGGCTAAACGGCTGGACCGAATTTCTTGAAATTTTCACAGTACCTTCCTGTATGTCTGAAAGGAACTATAGGCTCCTTTTTATTTTAAAAAGTAGGCGAGGTGCCACGCCCACATACCCAATAAGTATTTAATTTCGCATATCTCATAAACTGCAACTAGAGTCCTCAAATTTTGTATGGACGACTTTGACGTATATATAAACAAAATGGTCGGATTGGATATAATGGGCGTGTCACCTCCCATCCGACAGGTGGCGCCACTGAAAATTACTTAAAATCAATTAAATCGTAAACTGTGCATTTGATGTTATGATATGTATCAAAGTTGTTGCGCATGAGCCGCCGAAGGTTTCTAAGTTGGTATGACCAATATGCGATAGGTGGCGCCACTGAAAATTACTCAAAATGAATTAAAAGTAAGTAAAGTAAGTTATTTTTAATGTTTCAGTGTCCAACATACTCGCAACTCTTTTTCGGTAACCTTTAAGACAAAACATTGAACGCTTACAATAAAGAAAACTGACAAATTAAAAAATTATTTCGGTACGAATGGATTTTTGTTTTAATAATAAAAATACGTATTTTTAGAGGTAATTGTGATTTTTCTAAAGATTCTAAAAAAGAAATTTTCAAGATAAATATGGAATAAAACATCAGCTTGCCTTCCATGGCAGGCCACTCTTCTTTTCATGAAATTTGTTATAACTACTCCACAGAGAAGTGGCTGGATTCTGATTTATCCGAATAAAACTGAAATTTCACAAGATCTTCAAGAAAACGATCAACCAGTTTTAAATTGCATGACCTTGTGGCTATTAGATATCAGAATTTCTTAAGATAATTTGTTCCAGAAATTGTTACTGTAATTAATAGATTTATTTTTTTAAGTCGCAGTAGTCTAATAGGCAGTGTGTTGGCTTATTAGACGTAAAGCCAGGGTTCGAGCCCCAGGCCAAAAGACAAAATACAAAAAGTATTTCTTCGGCGACTTCCTCTCAGCAGATTTCTGGCAAAAACTCTGAGAATAAATAAAATTTACATGAAATAGTTTCTCAAAAATCTATCGTTCGGAGTTGACTTTAAACTGTAGGTCTCACCACTCATGGATAAAATTAACACACACAACATAAGTGGTATGAGAAACTAGAACATTGTACAATGGGTCAATTCGATCTCCGGGGACTGTACTTGTCTTGATTGACAAGTACACGTCCTCTAACCTAACCTAACCTAATTTGTTTGCTGCCGAATTTTTTTTCCGTATAATCTGAGACACTGTCATTTATGACAGCAATGTTTTCAAGAGACAATGACACATAGCAGTTTTACAATAAAAAAATATAACTTTGTAATAAGTTTTCACAAATATAACGCTCCACCAATTTTTGAGATAATTCTCAATCAAGAGTACAATCAGATTGTGTTGTTTAAATGCTTTCATTTGTAACTGATCCATTCTAAAATTGCCTTATAAAATTTCGAACAAATCTATCTTGTAATATATTTAGTCTTGCTCTCATCTGGAAAATTAATTCTTTCTTTCTTTAATTCTTGTATTTTATTTTTGATATAGCAATCACAGGATGAAAGTCATGTGTTCGCAATAAATTTGCCACATCGAATGAATTTTGATAACAATTTTCTGTGATGCACAACGTTGTTTGTTTATTCGTCTATTCATGTTGAAATGTAAAAATTGCTGTGCATTTTTGGCATTGCCGTACATCACGCATTTTTTTTTATAAATTTGCACTGATAAACCACCCGATATGTAAAGCGTTTGTTTCGTTTTGAATATTGAAAATACAATTTCATAAATTCATTGAAATAATTCTGTGGTTCCATGCAATAACAGCCTAAGTAAAAAGTGATTGTTTCAAGAAAATTGCCTTTTATATTAAGAAGAATTTCTGAAAAAATTTAGAAAGTGCGAAAAACTTTATTGCAAAATTAAAGATACTTATACGGCAAGCCTAAGTTCAAAAACGACAATGAAAGTCGCATTTGTTATATTTAGGCGCTTATTATAAAAGTAATGAGGCTTCAATACGACTTAGGTGAACATGTTTTTCTTGACAAATTTTTGAAAATTATTGTTAGAGAAACGGGATTTCATATGCATATATGAATGTATATCCATGTATGATAGCATACATAACTCGTATTGACCTAAGCTGATTTAGGACTGTTAAAGTTGGGTTTAGTTAAAGTTAACTTTAGCTAAAGTGAACTTTGAAATCACCTTTAAATTCTTTCCGTTATTACAACCTAATGATAAAGAAGTTAACGTTTTCAAAAATATGGCAATGTCGGAGCAATGTCGATAACACTGTCTAGTTCTTTTTAAAAACAGTGGCAACGATGGGCTTCTATTTTTTGTTGAGTTTACTCATTCTGTTTATATTTAAAGTTGCCATATTGAAAATAATGTATAAAATTATATAATTTATCCTCTGGTAAAATCCTCCCAAGTTGAATAATGGCCCTTAGACTGTTATTGCTTTGAACCACAGAATTATATTTAGGAACTCCTAATTAATTTATTAAGCTCTAGCAACTAAAGCACAATTTTTCTTTGAAATCTAGTATGTCGTTCTAATTGCTTCTGGAAATGTTATCTGACTTTTCCAACTAACGAACGCAAATCAGTTCTTTTTTCTATAAACTGTTTTGAATTGTTAAAGGAAAATAATGCTTTTGATAACATTTGTTCAATATGGTTATTTTCTTAATGGAGGTGTTTGTTATGAGAGTTTTCACTGTACGTATGTCCTTTGAGAAGATTTTATATCACAACACATAGCTTGAGTATATTCTTTTCAATGCCTTTTTTTATACACCAAATAATGTTTTTTTTACAAATGCCAATTTCTTTGGAATTTTTAGTCACTTAAAGTAACGGAGAAGACTATAAACGAAATTGTCTATATTCTTAAGTTGAATAAGGCGCAAAAACTTCCAGCTTCAAACTTGAAACAAAAAATTTTGGAAAATGTCGTGTTAGCTGGATGGTGTCATTGAATGTGTGAAATTTTGTCACATTTTTTTTAGAACGCTAGCCAAAAACAACAGTCAAAAATAAACGATAATTTTCTGCCCAACTACTAAAGAATTTTTTATAAGTATGTCCTTAAGTACACATACACACATATAATAGGCAATAATTCAACCATTGACTTTTGACCATAAAGTTAAAAAGATAAGTTTAATGTGTTTAAATCTAATCAGAAATATAAAAATTTGCGAAATAAAATAAAAAGAACAGTATAACATAAATACATAACATAATAACATAAAATCAAACAATGCTAGATTGTATTACTATGTTCAGGCATGAAATTTAATTGAGTCAATATTCGTTTAATTGACAAAATTATTTTAAGTGTTCAGGCATACGCAAATCAGTTTATTCAATAATCATTTGACAGCTGGAAAATAACAAAAATTTTTTATTTTTTTATAACAATTCATAAATTTAACATTAAATCTACCGTGACGGGAAAAATTACTCATTTAAGATTTTTTTATCAGAATTTTTTGAATATAACATTACAACACTGCTATTAGCCTTTACAACTTCTATTTAGAAATACATCGAATATATTTTTGAAGATTTCTCCTAACTTATTTTTTACTGAGGGATGCATGTAATCTGCCCTAACTACTGCGGGAAGTTATTTGCCCTGAGCACACGTTCTGTATCCTGATTTGAATATTTTGTGATATAAAATCACTGTTTTGGACATTTTTGGCATTGCCTGGTATGATTCGGTACATTGGGGAATATTGTTTATTTTCCGGCAGATGGATATTCACTCTACTCCAAGCGAGTATTACATAAGTTGTAACGTTCTCACTAAACACACTTATGACAGTGCTGCATTTTAAGTTTTACTCAATATTATAACGATCTATGTATTTATTGCACAATTATTAATTGAAACTTTATATGAAATATTGAGCTCAATAATGGTCCAAAAATGTAAGTAAAAATAAATCTATTGAAATTTATTGTATACATTTTTTTCCTTTTCGTTTTCCTGTCTTCATATTAATGGGAATGGTTTTTAAGGAAACTAATGCAGTTAGTGACAATGCTTCATGGGTTTTAATGGATGAAACTGCATTAAAATTAATTGTTGATGAATTAATGGATTCATCAAGTGAATCGGATTATGACAATGAGGAAATTTTGCAGACGTACAGTGATGTTAAAAATAATAAGGACAATACCCACCCAAACTTACATTATATTTAAAACCGCCTAAAAACTCGAAAATTCTTTCTTGTTTAAACGACTTATTTTTCTTAAACGGCAGAAAAAGGATTAAAAACAAAATTTTTGCTATTCCTATAATATATTTTGATTTTTTTGTGATTTTGTATGAATGTATGTAGTTTAAGGTGTGAAAAAATATGGACACTTCATGAAATCTTAAAGCTATAACTAACCTAAGTAAAACTAAATAAACTAATATGTATACTGAATATTTTTGCATGAAGCCTTAGTGCCACATTAATACTTTGTTGCGGATTCTTTGTTACCCAGAACAGCAGCACAGATTCTAGGCATAGAGTCGACCAAATTTTGACAAACATGCAGGGGTATTGAGTTTCAATCCTCCTGTATAACATTCCAAAGCTCGTCGCAATTTGTTGGACTTGTGTACTTTGCCGTATGCTTTGGGTCATTGTCCTGCTGGAAGACCCATTTGAATGGCATACTTTCTTTTGGATTGAATTCTTACGTCTTACCATGTAAGAAGACCTATCCATCAAGAATTCCATCCAAAATATAATTTAAAGACGGTAAAACAGGGTGGTGGTAGCATCATAGTATTGGTGTTATTCTCTTATTATGGTGTGGGTCCTCTATATCGTATCCCGAATGCAATGAAATCGGATGATTACACCAATATTTTGAAAAATACAATGCTGCCGTATAACTAAGAAAATATGCCAAATATATAATGGGTCTTCCAGCAGGACAGTGACCCAAAGTTATGTCGTTTACTTTTGGTCGCGAAATTTTGTTCTTCGTGTTTGTGGTATTTTTGGTAAATTTGTCGTTTTGTGAGATTTATTTTACTTACTGAATTTTACCCTCGAACAGACCTATTGTTAGATCGAGAGTTCAAACAAACACTATCTGTTATCCAAAAGTTATAATTAGCTGTTAAAATAAATATGAGTTTGAAGCAATCGAATCTATAGATATACGTTGGTCGATTGTGGTTGGCAGTAGGCAAACATATTTTTTTTAATAACATGTTGGTTGTCATTTACCATCTTTAACATCAAGTTGTACCATTTTTTGAATATTTTTGCACGTTGAAAGTAATTTGCAAAGTATTTTTCTTTTCCATTTCAGTCTGCTTTTGCACGTTCAAAGTTGACTTTAACTAACTCTTGATATTTTGTTGCTGCGTATACATCTATCGGTAAACGACGAACGAAGAAAACAAAGCAACTTTGCGAGTATAAGGTTTAAACTTATCCCGCTCGGTTTTCCCTTCTCTTTTACGAACTCTAGGCTTTGCAAAGTACTTTGAACGTGAATAAAGTGTTCTAATGTACAAGGGCAGTTACGAAATGATCCATCAGCCTTTATAATTTAAAAAGTATTCCATTGGTCAATTACAATACCAAGATATTTTTTCCAGATATTTCCAGAAGAGGAGAATCTGTGTTAGTAATGTGGCTTAAGCACAAAGGGATTGAGCATCGAAATTTTGATCTTTCTTAGAAAGGATCGTGAAAAAAGTTGATAGCGCAGTGTTAAAGAATTTATTTGAATAAATCATTTAATATCGTTGAGTGCAGAAATTCTTTTATTTTTCTTTCGGCCCTTGAAGCCTCGAAAAAAAAACGTTTTGCAAAATTTGAAAACGTAATGTAACATCATAATAAAAGTAGCATTTACTTCAATTGAAAAGATTTTCTTAATTTATTTTTTTTAATTTGATTAAAAATTATTAAATTAAGTTCTCATTTCATTATATTTCTCTCTCCTAGAGCATATAAAAAATTCTCTTTATAAAATTTAAGTTCTAAAAATCACGTCAGCATATTTCTGGCAGATGTTTTCCAGTTCAGTAAATTGTATTTTCTTAAATATAAATCAAACCATAAAATATAAAAAAATAAATTGTAAAAGAGAACTAATTATTATTTATTATGAAACAGTATGAGAAATTTGAGCTTACAAAGAAAAATTCAATACATATGTATGAAATATTACTGTATGTGTAAGTCATGCCTGGTTTTCTTCGCTACATGTATTTGACGTTCAATGAAACATTTTAATTAAAACTGTAGTAAATCTTAATGTTGGATTAAATAAAGCTCACAAAAAAGTAATAATTTTTAGTAGAATATTCATTACGTCAATGGACAAATAAAGAATACCAAAAAATTCTATATAAAGAATGTATTTACATCACAAATGACTTACGTTTAAAGCTTACTGTTTTAATTGAATATTTCTTTTGTTGTTGAATATGTTGTATTGCCAATTTACTCAGAATATGTATTTAGTCGTTAAGATACTTGAGTTATCAAGTTGACTAAAAAAATAAATAATTTTCTTATATTTGCAATAAATTATTTTTGACAGTATGTATGCCGTTTTGTTCGATAATATTCTGTAAAACTTTATTATTTTCGAAACGAAAAACGTAACAGCTAATGTTTTCAGGGCTCTACCGAAGAATAAATTTAAACAATGAAGACAGTTCTACAGCGATAAAAGTGTAAGTTAGATGCATCAACACTTCTCAGTTTAAAACTCCCAGTTTCTGCTGTGGCCTGGCGTTATCATAATGCAACACACTATATTTCTATTCTAGCTGTTTATTTTGTGCCCATGACAGAGAACCTCGTACTCTAGGTGAATCTTTTAGGGCGCTGTGTATCTCTCTTAGTTTGTTTATTTAAATTTATTGTTTATTAAATTAACAACTGAGAAAATACATACTGCAACAATTTAAAACATACAAATATTTAAAACAGTCGTACTCTTGACAGTTTGAAATATATAAGTAAGCCATTTTAAACTTTCTGCAGTTTTCAGAGAAGTCAGTTATGTAGAAAATGTTATTGAAGTTTGACGTATAAGCTTTATGATGCAGCGGTTCATAACAACGCGGTTGCCTTGTCGGTACACTGATATAAATCATTCCCAAAAGATGAGGTGAATGTATGCTACTATAATAGAAATTTTTTTTAACAGATTCCAATTTTATAAATACACATTGTTTTCAGGATTCCAATTCACGAAATCATACTCAAGTTTGGGCTTAATTAAAGATTTAATAGATGTCTTTATAAAACGATTTATAAAACACAAGAAGCCATTAGCCGTATTAACCGCTCATGAAGCTCATGGTCTTATATTTCTTAAGATTTCGCACCATAAGGTTTGGTCTTCAAACTTTTTTGCTGCCCCCGACGTTTTTTGTCTTGGATGTCAAAAACAACATTCTTGAAACGCGGTTACCACTGAATACTGTGTTTTTGATAAAGGGTCGTCACCGTAGAATTCCACCATCAAATGATGACACAGTCTTTTCACTAAAAGGTAGGTGAACAAAACTTGCAAATTTTGTTTTACGGTTGTTTGAAAGATTTTCCGTCTTAAAAAAACAATTATGATGTGCACAACCGACCCAAACAATGTTGGCTGGTTTTGACAGCTTAAGAATCATTGATATAAAACAATGATTAAACAAGTGGTGCCATCAAACATACATAATTTATAGATTTTTAAGTTATATTCCGAATATGTTTTAACCCACACTATATAAGTAAAATACATAAAGAATTAAAATAAAAAAAATCTAAACTGGAAAACTTTTTTAATTCTATTAAAAGTTGTTTTGTTAAAACAAGGAACATTCACTTTGAATATTTAAGAATAAGCTGGTATACGCAATGAGATCTTAACTTTCTTTATGTTAATGTATGTATGTAGATGTACATATATATGTATGTATCTATAGAAAAAAAATACAGAATTATGTGATTTTGATTTATATTAGGTTCTCTTTTTAAAGCATACTATGGATGTGTCATTCATTATAGACTATTATTTGTAAACCATAAAAATGGCAGTTGCGACATCATTAAAACTATGGCGTATATTTTCTTCAAACCATTTTAGAGTGGGCGTTCAAACATAAGAAGGGACCAACTCATAAAACGCAGAGGACGCGACCAATAAATCACTGTCTTTTATATCCTAAAAGCTTGAATGTTCATTATAATGGCTAATTTGTGCCCTTTGTTTTCATGTCTTTTACGTTATTTTTAGAAAAATTCTGTGTCCAGTTTATTGCATACACAAAAAAACATATGTGTGGACAGTCCAAATATTTATTATTGTAATAGAAAATTGATTTATGAATTGATGATTTTTTTGGGACTAATCTTATGTTGCTCATTTATTTTTGTATTGTAGTGGTGCTTATATTGTCATTAGTTTTTCCCCTTTATCGTCTTTCATGTTGCTAAATGGAAGCCATCAGATGGGTCATATGTTGTGGTAATGAATGTCCTTAAAATATGAAATTTGTATTGAATAAGTAGACATGGAGTCGTCTTAGTTTATTAGGTAGTGCGTTGGATTATTAGAAGCGAGTCCGAGTTTCAACTCCTATTTCTTTAGGTCTTCTGGCAAAAACTCTGAGAATAAATAAAATATTTCGTAATTTACTTTAAACTGTAAGTCAGGCCTCTCATGGAAAAAATTAAAACATACAACATCGGTAGTTTGAGAAACTAGTTCATAATCCTGTCTAAGGTATTGTAATGACCAATTTAGTATTTAAGTAAGCAGCCACGGATAACGTGGCATGTAGTACAGAAGTAGATGTTTGTAGATACAACAATAAAGCTCCACACTTCTAAATGCTGCCTGCACCAAGTCAGACGTTAACACAGTGGTCTAACGGCTTAACGCTAACGTCTCGGTGCCTGTATACATGTAAGGTGTAAAGGCAGCTGTAAAATAATATTGTAAAAATGTAAAAATGTTTTCTTTAAATATATGATTATAAGACTTATATTGCTTAGTTCAATTTGGTTTTGGCTTGTCATATTCCTAAGCTACGGCATTATTATTAGGTTTTGCGTAGTTATGGAA
The DNA here is from genome assembly GCA_932273835.1 of Sarcophaga variegata. Taxonomy (NCBI): domain Eukaryota; kingdom Metazoa; phylum Arthropoda; class Insecta; order Diptera; family Sarcophagidae; genus Sarcophaga; species Sarcophaga variegata. The sequence goes on from OW026360.1 coordinate 71,086,417, forward strand.
AAATTTGATTCTCTTAGTACTCTTATTGTAGATTTATAGACTTCCAAGTTAATTTCTTTTCAAATTATATGGTAAAATGCAATCGATATATCAAAGACAAATGATGCCTGTTTCGTGCAGGAAATTCAAAACAGTCATCGACTTATTGACCCACCCTCCTTCATTTCTGACATTTATTTTGTTTTTAAAGCCACCACACTGAGATTAATGTGCGTAGTGCGGCAAGAGTTGCTTGTTTCGCACACATAAACTCTGTTGTTTTAGCAATGCAATTTATGATATCCAGATTAGAACCATCTCTTCAGGATTATCTATGCATGGCAACATAAAAGTACAGACAGACAAGCATTAAATAATATTTAAGGATTATGTTGAAATTCACAGTATATTTGCGCTTATGGCTATATGAACACTCTATTAAAGTGGCTCTTTGGCACTTTGACATATGTAAACTCTGGTATTAATTTCCTCTATACTGTTTACTTTAAATTCCAGTGTCTAGATTGTGCCACCCTAAAATAAGTCTTAGATGTGTTATTTATAGCAAAAAAAAAAAAGAATGCAACACAAAATAGAATATATAAACAGGCTTGTATGCAAAGTAAACCCTGAAACATAAAGTGAGAAGCAGAGGGATGCTAATGGCGAAAGCCAAATCAAAATTATGTAGATTGTCTGTGTGTACCATAAAGGAGAGAAAGCTGAGTGTAAAATTACAAAGACGGAAGTTTATATAAATTATATATATTTTGTGAATATTTTCTCCCAAACAAGCAGGCTTTAATTTTACCAAACCTACAAGTTGGATTGGTGCCACTCCATGCTTTAGATCAACATGAGATATTTAAGCTCGCATTTGGATAACACGCATTAATGTGGCATGTAGCTACACCACTCGATTCTATTATTACTACTACTGTTGGTCTTTATAGGTTTGGATAGCATGTGTTGGTACACTTTTGTCTTGTATGTATATGGTTAGCTCTCCTTTCCTTTAACAACAATGATAATTTTCTAAACAACATACTAATTTCAGCACTTTTTCTGTTTTAAAATAATCACTTTTCAGGCTATTTTTTCCTTTCGAAAGCCACAAAATTATATACATATTTTTAATCACATGAGATAAACCTTAATATGTTAAGAGAATAGAAAACTAATACAAAAAATCTACGAAAAAATTAGTTTGGATCTTAAGACGTTATCCAATTTAGACCAAGAACAAGTTGGTTATCATCCTGATCTGGAAAACATAATTCTCAAAGAACTACGGGTAGATAAAACCCATAATAATCAATAATTTTTTCGTGATGCATTTGACGCTCTTGGGTCCTATGTAGACTGGTATCGTCCCAAATTCGACACCTTTGTTTGTTCAAGTACCTATTCATTCAGAAATGGACGAATGATTGAACGATTATGACGATCGTAAAATGAGTGAAACGCGCGGTACTTTGCCCTTTAAATAATTTAATTTTATTTGAACGTCTTGTTGAATGCTATGTCCGTCCATGGTGATATTGCAAAAAAAAAACTGATTGATAATCAAGATGAAATATCAATAAGATGGCCGTTATCAACTGTCAGAGTCCCTGTTGAAAGACACGATATAATCTTCATTAAAATGTATTTATAGTGATATATATTCTTCTTATATATAAAAATGAATGTGTGTTTATTTGTTTGTGGATTTGTTTGAAGTCTATAGACGGCTAAACGGCTGAACCGATTTTCTTGAAATTTTCACAGTATCTTCCTGTATATCTGGCTAGTTATAGGCTACTTTTTATGTTGAAATAGGCAAATAAAATAAAATAAAATAAATTAAAAAAGTATGAGTGTTATTGTCTAACGAAATATTACGTATACGTCACCCGTCAACTCAATGTAATATTTTATACACGACAGTATTGGAAATAGGTCTATATATATATATATTTATATAAAAATGTGTGTTTATTTGTTTTTGGGTTTGTTTGTTTGAAGTTTATAGACGGCTAAACGGCTGGACCGAATTTCTTGAAATTTTCACAGTACCTTCCTGTATGTCTGAAAGGAACTATAGGCTCCTTTTTATTTTAAAAAGTAGGCGAGGTGCCACGCCCACATACCCAATAAGTATTTAATTTCGCATATCTCATAAACTGCAACTAGAGTCCTCAAATTTTGTATGGACGACTTTGACGTATATATAAACAAAATGGGCGGATTGGATATAATGGGCGTGTCACCTCCCATCCGACAGGTGGCGCCACTGAAAATTACTTAAAATCAATTAAATCGTAAACTGTGCATTTGAGAATGTTATGATATGTATCAAAGTTGTTGCGCATGAGCCGCCGAAGGTTTCTAAGTTGGTATGACCAATATGCGATAGGTGGCGCCACTGAAAATTACTCAAAATGAATTAAATCGTAAACTGTGCATTTGATCATCATATATATATGATCTTTAGCAAAGATGTTGCGCATGAGCCGACGAAGGTTTCTAAGTTGGTATGACCAATTTCCGGCAGATGGTGCCACTGAAAATTACGCAAAATTATTTAGATCGTAAACTGTGCATTCTTTCACAGAATTGTTGCGCATGAGTCGACGGATGATTGTGCGATTAATTTCCGATGGATGACGTCACTGAAAATTATTCAAACTGAATGACAAGCAATTGGTCGACCTACACCTCAAGCACGGAAGAAAAGAGCATTACGAGCCTCAGAATCAGACGAGCATTGAGAGGGGAAAATCTTCGAGAAAATATTCGAGTTCGCTTGAACAATGAGAAATGAAATTAGAAACTGATCGGATGCGTACTACTCAGGCCCGTTCATCTGAATCATCAGGACAGCGGGAAACAAAATCAATAAAATGATTCAAAATTAATTGGACATTTGTGTAATGTCTTTCCTTCAAATTTATTTTAGTTGGTGGCGAGCCAACACGCGCATGGTACAGCTAGTATTTCTATAAAACGTAATATGGCAATATTGTAGCATTTGTACTCACTAGAGAATTTAATATTTGCATTTTAAGTATTGCAAACTGTTAAGACCCTATTTTCAATAATTCAGTAAATATAAGTATGTTTGAAATAGATTACACTCGTTGCAGCAAGGCCATTTTAAGACTTGACGGGGCCCCGATGCATATAAAAGGACGGGCTCCCTGGACAGCAAAAATAAAACTAAGAAGAACGCTTGCGTGTTTTATTTTTTTAGATGGTTAAATAAGTGCATACCATTTTGTTTTATTTAATTAAAGAATATAAAAAATATTATATATGGATATTTGTTTTAGTATCTCAGACACATGCATAATTGGTACAACCCTTCACTCAGGGTTACGACCTCACTTCTCATACTACTTATATGTGTGTGTTAATTTTAGAACTGAGTGGCGTTACCTACAGTTTAAAATCGACTCCAACGACAGATGCTTGAGAAACTTTTGCATGGCAATTTTATTTACTTTCAGAGTTTTTTCAGAAATCTGCTTAGAGGCAGTCGCCGAAAATTTTTTTACATTTAACAATTTTGCTTTAGCAGCAGCCTCCTCTTGGTTGTTGTGAAAATTACTCACTTAATCTACCAGATATGAATAAAATACTGTTGCGAGGTACAGGAAATTTTTATAAACTTTTACTTGTTTTTTAAAAGTGCTCCATATGTCAGTAAGAGAAATTGTCTCTAATATTTATATAATTTGTGAACACATCCAAACTTTATACATTTAGAAGGTTCAACACCCACTAAATTAAGTGAATGTGCTGTACACGGAACAAATATAGCATATTCACATAACTCTCTTTTTTTCTGAACACCATTATATTTCCCAGGCATATTGGATGCATTATCATAACTTTGATACCGACAATCTTTTATAGAAATAATATGAATTAAATATTGTTACTTTTTTACCCTTTTAAAAACGTTTAAAATATGAACTCGTAGATTGCAAGTAAAAATAAATTTATGTTCAGTTTTAATTAAATTCTTTCTTGCTCATACAATTCTATGCGCCACTGTTCACAATTTGATGTAAACAACAACAATTTGCTTTGTTTGCTATTCTTCTTTACACTCTTCTGCGTAAACACTAAAGCCGAAAGTCCATACCATCGGTTTCATGCGGCCTTGCGTTACATGCATGTACCGAAAAAGTAGAATCAGTGTAGTTGATTGTGACAAGTTACAGAAGAAAAAGCATAGAATGCATAGACGCACAGAATGCATCAAGTCGGTTTAAGCCGAAAGTCCATACCATGCGTTTTGCATTACATGCGTATACCGAAAAAGTAGAATCTGTTTAGTTGATTGTGACAAGTTACAGAAGAAAAAGCATAGATTGCATATACGCATAGAAAGTAGGATTATTTTCTGCCGATTGTTTTTTGTACTGAGAGTCTGTCATCTATTTTGAATTTATTAATTTGTAAACAAGAAAAATGGAGGATAAATTAAATGAAAACACTCGTCTTGTGTTCTTTTTAGGATTTTCGTAGGCCTTAACAGCACAATACAATGTAATTTTTGTGTAAAACTATTAATAATAAAAACAACTAATAACAATTTTTAACTTTTCCTTTCACGAAATTAAAAAATATTGGCAACTTTCAGCAAGAAAATTTTTTTATTAGCAGTACATCTTATTTTGATCTTATAATATTTAGCTTCTTAATTAACTCTTGCTCAAGAAACTATACTCATTGTGACCGAAATTCACCCACATTTCGATTAATATTTAAATATTTAAGAATCTTTAAACTTTGAAGAAATTAAAAAATATTCCAAATTTTCCCCTTTTTAACACAAAATAAATGTTTGTTTACATTTAATTTTTCAACTTGATCTGCCAGTTTTCACTCTGTTGCTTCTAACACATTTGCCACGCAAAACTTATAAAATTTTTTTTCTCCCCCTAAATTGGCTTGTCCTTTTATTTTATGAGCGTTTTTCAAATGTCAAAATATCATATATGTATGTAAACTCATAAATTTGTAACTAATGCCATGAATTCTTTTAAAATTACAATTTGATTTTCTTTTTTTTTCCAAAAATGTTCTTGTTCGCTTGTTTGATGTTTACCACAACAGCTGATCAAAACAAAAAACCAGTCGCATAAACGCATTGTGTGTAACTTGCAATAAAATCGGCAAGATTCGCATGTAAAGGATGGTATTGACTTTCGGCTTTAAGCCGAAAGTCCATACCATGCGTTTTGCATAACATGCGTATACCGAAAAAGTAGAATCAGTGTATTTGATTGTGACAAGTTACAGAAGAAAAAGCATAATATGCATAGACGCATACAAAGTAGGATTACTTTCTACTTTTCTATGCGAATAATGCAGTGTTGGAAAATGTCAGCATTTTTTTAAACTTGGCATGCCGAATTATGTACTATTGTGAATGGTTTTTACAAATATGTTTAAATAGTGCATTACTACTTTCGCATTTTTCTTTATTTGTATTATAAAAATATTAATAAACACATATTTCATAATAAAGTTTATTACTAATTTAAGAGGAAAATACATTAAAATACATTTTTTAACAAATTTCTTTCATGAACAAAATATGTATATGATGATTGTTTATATGTATATGTATATGATTGTTTTTATGTACTGAGTGTCATCTATTTTGAATTTATTAATTTGTAAACAAGAAAAATTGAGGATAAATTAACTGAAAACACTCGTCTTGTGTTCTTTTGAGGATTTTCGTAGGCCTTAACAGTACAAAACATCACATATGGAAACTCATAAATTTGTAATTAATGCCATAAATTCTTTTAAAATTACAATTTGATTTTATATTTTTCCCAAGAATGTTCTTGTTCGCTTATTTGTTGTTTACCACAACAGCTGGCCAAAACAAAAAACCAGTCGCATAAAACGCATTGTGTGTAACTTGCAAAAAAACGGATAAGAAAGCAAGAATCGCATGTAATGCAAGGCGCATGAAACGGATGGTATGGACTTTCGGCTTAACAGTTGTTCGGCAGATCTTTATAACGGAGATCTTCAAACCACCATTATTCTCTTCACACGCAACGTGTCTTCATACAATACTGACTGTATTTTTGCTGACTCCTTTGCCTGCTTTGTCTTGTCTTTTATATCGCAGAGTCAACAGTTTGATGAATGCTCTTGAAGGAGAATGATTTTGCCTTCGCGAAATCTCTGTAAATGTAAACATGTTGTTTACGTTATTGTTGTTTGTGTATTTTGCTTACGTTTGTCCTTGCAGTGTTGTTGTTGTCTGTTTGTTTGATTGTTTATCCCTTTTTATACTGATGTTGTTGCTATATTTTTGTTCAATGGTGATCATAGAAACAAGTACAAAGTTTTTGTTTTTGTAGCTTTTGTTTATAATTTTAATGTTAAACGATGTAACGCCATTTCCATTTTCGTAGCAATATTTTAAAATTGTATCTGATATAGTTTGAGAATAATGTTCAGCCATTTGTAAAAAATCACTCAATATGTTCATCGTCTTTAAGATATCTCACGATAATGGTTAGTTGGTCAACATGAGACAGATCCGGTGTTGAATTCACACTAATAGAGTAATACTATGATGCTTTTAGTTCATTGATAATTATCTGTTGAACTTGTTTCGGCATTGAATTAAGGAATTCATTAGAAATATTTGCAGACAAATATTACTTTTTACAGAATTTCCATAACTTTTTATGTGATCGGTGAGAAAAAAGTCAAATTGACTTATAAGTTCAAGGCATTTCAAATAATTTTTGTTATATTGAGACCTCAATGTTTTAAACAGCTAAAACTCTTGAAGCCACTTCTCCTAAGTACACGTTTGTAATACCAGAGTTCCGTATTTTGATACGATAATAAATCACTGTCAACTCGATCAGTAGTATTGCTTCTTGCAGCATGATTTAACATTAATTGCTTTCATGCTTTGTTACTTATGATCTTCTAAACTATAAATTTAAGTTGCCGTTGTGTACACCGTTGTATGAAGGCTTTTTTACCGCAAATTTTTTAGTATTTTTCTTATAATTTCTAGTATAAAGATATTTATATTCGTTTTTGTCCTCAAACATTCTTAATTGTAACTACCTTAAACAACGCTATAAAACTTTTTTTCAATTTGATAGAAAGCACATCTTTGACTGTAAATTCACTCTATTATTGTTTCATCCGTTCTATATTCTGTGTAGTCTTAAATCTAGTTCCTTGCTTTGAAAAGTGTCCCACTTAAAGATTTATTCCCACCAAGTTGCAATTAAGGGATGTGAAGACCAACCTTTTCAATACAGACGTCAGAACCATGTATATGTTACATACTGTTACGTTTTTACCCTTTTAAAAACGTTTAGAATATGAGTTCGGTGATTGCAAACAAAATAAAACTAAATTGGTGTTTAAGTTCAATTAAATTCTTTATTGTTCTGACTATTTTGCTAGTTGCTTGCTTTGTCTTGCCATTTTATGTGCCCACGTAAGCAGTCTAATGAAGGTTCTTGAAGTCGAACGTTCGAGGTTTCGACTTCTTGAGCATTCTATCGCGGCTTCATTGTTGTTTGTGTATTTTGTTCCCATTACTTGCTGTTGCGTTCTCGCTTACTTGTCTTTCCCCTTTTATTTCATACTGATGTTGTTTGTTTACTTGTAACAAGTTCGTTGTATTTGTTAGTGTAACTTATCATTTTAATGTTAATCGATGTTACACCATTTCCATTATTAATTATTTATTAACCCTTTCATGCCCGATGTTGCCTATAGACAACCCTGTACATTTTTGTTCATAAATTCCGTAATTTATATTGTTTTTAAATGATTTTTTTGCAAACAAGCTTGGTTAAAAACGTGTAAAACCAGAATACGTAGGATGTAGAATTTAATATTACTTCATATTTAGGCCATGACTAACAAACACATTTCCTTAAAAAATTTTAGCTCTGGCCCAAAAAATTCGGGCATGAAAGGGTTAATTATTGAGCTTTATAATGCTGCAGTCAAGATTTCGACCGAGCTTCTAACACCACTAATGTTGAGTGTTTTAATTTTATACACGAATGGCGGGAAAAACAATTTAAAATAAATTTAGAACGACAGATTATTGAGAAACTTTTCATGACAATCTTATTTACTCTCAGAGATTTTGCAGATATGTGCTGAGAAGAAGTCGCCGAAGAAATATTTTTTTCATTTCTCGGATTAACCGTGGCCTCACTCTAATAAGCCAGCACAACCTACTAGACTACTGCCAGTAGGTCCCGCCAGTGGCGTTCAAAATTAACACACACAGTATAAGCGATATGATCAGCTATATCGTAATCGTGACTTGTGGGTTATAATGACCAATAATGTATGTATGTTATGTATATTTTATGTAGTCCTTTATTGTTAACAAACAACACTTCTATATTTTTGTAAAGTCTTTAACAATGTCTACTGAACAATATAACACAGAACAAGTTTACACAACCGGAGAATCATTCAACATAACAATAAACATAAACAATTTTTATTAAACTTGAATTTTTGGTTTCTTAGTTTAGAATTGTTAAATAAATTCAATATGATATACTCAATTATTAAATGTGAATGTATTGAACATGAAAAATGAAGAAAATAGCTGTAAAATGTTAACTCATTAAATAAAATGTATGTGCTTCCTACAAAATTATTGAAAATAAAAATAAAAATTTTACAAATCAGTTCGATTTAGAAATTTAAACATTTCTTTTTGGGGCCCACAAAAATGCAAGGGCCCTGGGCACATGCTCCGTGTGCCCTTATGGTAAAGACGGCACTGATTTGCAGGATAGATGTTAGTATATGTGTGCGTATTATATAGCAAGTTTTTAAAATGTTAGTTTAAGCTTTCCACTCAATGTTCTTCACCTATTTCCAGCTTTCTGGGGAAAGAAGAATAAACAAACTGTAGCCAAACAAAGAATTTTACATGCATAAGGGAAAAAAGAATCTTTTTTATGAATGCTATTTCACTGTATTTATACAACGTTTTATGGGAAAATTGTGTGGGAAGTAGTAAAATGCAGAGAAAAGGTAAAGGCTTACTTTGGGCAATTTCTGTGTATATAACATGTTATGAGAATTTTTTTTATGTTTTATCTGATAATATATATATATAATGCATACATTTGCTGACATACTTTACACGTTTGTGGTTCTTGGTGTGTAAGTGTAATAGAGTTTGAATCGTGCATACAGAACTGGTGATTTAGTAGCAAAATTTTCATTTCTACAGTTGCTGTGGTGTATGGTTTTTTTTTTGTGTTCAAACAAGAACTTGAAAATGTGAAGAAATAACACAGCACTTATATGCCATTTTTAACTTTGTTTTCTTCGCAATTCAGAATTTTTTTATTTTTCATTATGTGGTATTGGTTCATACACTTTCTATTTTTAACCTATTTTCGTATTTTACTGAAGAATATTTCTTATAATGAAACAAAAAATTGTTGACACATTTTTCTTCTCAAAATGTATACATATGAATGTATGTGTAAAGCATTGCTTCTATGTAAACTTTTATCCTTTTGCCAAAAAATACTAGGTAAACAGAATGAGAATACAATTTTTCATTAAATACTAATATAACCAGTCAGGAGAGACTAACCTAGAGTTTTATTGTAATTTTTTGCATATTTCTTTTGAAATATTGTTATCGCCAAGTAAGCCTGGTGAGGCTTTGAGGTTTGTATCTTTATAGGAGTCTTATTAAATTTGTTGACCTTATCATGCCGGACATTTCTTCATTAAGATTCACTCTGCGTCAGTGTTAATGTCGAACAAAGTGAATTTCGAAGTTTCTTATATGAAGAGGGACTCCTAAAATATTCAGAACCATTTTGTTTGGAACGTTTTAAAAATACTCTACTGTTTTATCCAATATGTGTTCGGGAGTAAATCGGGAGATTAGAGAGTAGGAGAGTACAGCATAAGGCTAATTTATGCGATAAGATTTAACGAACGTAAAGTCAGTTTGTTTAAGCCTCTTGAAAACTGAAATGTTGCTTCAAAGACACCATAGAAATGTTGCATCGAATTGTTACTGGCTATAAAAAATGTAGTTATTTTCAGAATTCTAAACGAAAAAAATCATGGGTTAATAGCTATCAATTTGGGTTGGAAAACCAGATCGACTTGGCAAGAAGATAATGCTGTGTGTGTATCTTCTAAAATCAGATGAAATCGCTATTACAGGTTGCTGTAAGCAAAATATAATTAATTTGAATCATGTATTAATCGAAACACCATCTGAATGGGCTATAAGCAAGATAATTTTGCGATATGACTGCAGCTGCACACCAAGCGAACCGGTTCTGGATACAATCAAAGCATTAAGCGGCGGCTGCTGCCATTAGGATAGGCTTTTGCTTTCTTAGTAATTAAAAAACAAAACCTGTATAATCTGGGGAATTCCCTTAGAGTGTCATCAGATGTAGTTTTTTATTTCTTATTGTTACCAAAAACTTTTGGACACTCAACATTGCAAGTTGTCATTGATTTGAAAGTAAATACCTGTGATAGGTATAATTGTTCAGAAAGCTAGAAACCAATATTGTAGGATTTTAGGATTCCACTTAGCTCTACCCAACTCCAAAAAAGTAAATCTATCAGAACCTGCTTCAATGCCGCTAACAAATCCCCTTGCCTCGCATAAATCAATAACATTTCTTGAAATTCTTGAATATTTGTTCTAACATTGTTAGTTTTGAAAACGTTGAAGTATTCCGTTTTTGTAGCCGTTTCCTTGATTGTTGATCGGTTGATCGTACGTACGGCTGTTATCCGGGTTGCTAATTATAAGCTTGGTTACTGGATGGTGCCAATTAATTGCCACTATATTTTGGGCCGTAGCCTTGATCTAAAGAACCAAAAATTTTCACTTCACATACAATGCACGACAAGGCTTATTTTAATTGCAGATACTCGCGAGCTGATAGCAGATTTACGGTTTAGCAACTGTATCAAACATTTTCCATACTTATATCCTTTCATGTCGTTGAATTAAAATATTTTTATTTTTAAAGTTATGGAAACCTAACACTTCTCTTTTGAAAATTTAATGAGACTTTCATAATTTTTTATTTTTTGGTTTAATAACTTGTAGATACAAGATGTTAACGCTTCAATCTTATACGAAAGGAAAAAGAAAATTAATCCTAAATACAAGGAATATCAAAAGCGCCAAAAATTTTCTAAGATAGGGAGATGAGACGATTTTCAAACCCTATCAAAATAAAATTAGATTTTTTGTTTCTTTCTGCATTTACCTTCTTCTTCAATTGAATTTGTTTTGAGGAAACAGTTTTTGTTGATTTCACTAAAAATTGTATGTCATATATATTTAGAGCATTTCTTCATTTGTTTGTTGTTTGTGACAGCATCATTTCACTATTCGTCTTTGCCGTATTCATTCACAATAAGGCTTTTAAAAAACAAAAGCAAACAAGCGAAACAAAATCAGAAGTGCAAGCAACAGATTTTCTTGCTGCTATAAATCAAAGTAGTCTTAAAGCATTAAAAGTAAAATAATAATTGAAAAGATGACAAGAAAAAGAAACATCAGTATACATTATCCATTATATGTTCTACTTTGAGTTGTTTGTCACTGCTCTGCTCTTAGTATTGCTATGGTTGTGGAAGATTTTTGTCTAAAAAAATTCCAGCGCTTAAGGTTTATTCAACGTTATCTATGTACATATAGCATACGTTACAGAGCTTTATTTCTATACCTTCGGTCTTATATGCTTCTTTCTATACTCTGTGTTAATATAAGCGAAACGGAATTAAATATTAAAGCGAAATTCACGCAGAATACAAAAGAAACGAGTTTATGTTGCATTTACATACCTTCTTCAATATAGCGGGAAATAAGTCAAGTACGTTCGAGCCTGTTCTGGTAGTATAGTGTATGTTTAAATAGGATTTGTAATTTTATTGTAATTAATAAATAAACAAAATAAATAAATTATTTTTGAGAGTGGTGTAATGGCAATTGAATTGAAGTCGACGTAGTCTAGTAGGTAGTGTGTTGGCTTATTAGACGTAAGGCCAAGGTTCGAGCCCCAGGCCAGACATCAAAACAAAATATAAAAAAAATTATTATTATATAAGTTGTAGTAACGAAATAAAGTTAGAGTTGACTTTATAGTTAACTTTAGCTAAAATTGCCTTTGAAAGCCACACTCTTCAAATGCCATCGAATCTCGAAATGTGCAAACAATTGGTCGGTCTAAAAATCCAAAGTGAAATATCTGAGGTGTTTGATACAATAATGGCGTTCGCATTTTGTTTTGCCACCCAATAAGTGAAATATTTTTTCTTTTCCAATTTCAGTTACATTGTAGTACAGAATTGTTAAGTCTTAAAGTTATAAAATTTCTCAAAACAAAATTTAATTATCGCTACATTAGTAGATTATCGTTATTATACTTATTTATACCATTTAAAGTTTAAGAATTTTATAAAATGAAACACATTATGGCTATTAATAAATGGAAACTCATAAATTATATATAAAGTCCAAATGCCACCTTCTTCGTAGATTATTTACTTTTTCAAGCAATAGGTATTAAATAATGTACCATTATACTCTTTAATGATGATAAGGATAAAATTCTAATAAATTCAAGTATGACATCTTCATCACTTAACAGCAGAAATGTTTACTTTTCTTTTTTAAAATTGTATAAACAGTGAATCACAGTGAAAATGCACAAAAAAAATACTAAAATGTTTTAATCGGTTAGATCGTTATGTTTGAATCTTAAATAATTAAAAAATAAAGTTAGATTAACAGAAAATTTTTTTTATATTTTCTAAAAAGAAATGATTGTGGGTATCTGTGATAAATAAGTGATCTTTTCCACCTTCTTCCTTAGATTTAATTTATTTATTTTAATACCCTATGCTCTTAAACAGTCATTCATTTAATCAGTTATTTAGTGTTAGATTTCAATATTGTCAATTATTGTATTATTGTCCTTGAACTCCATAAAAAAAGTTTTTTAGTGAACGTAGAGGATCAAGGACCATCAACCAAATCAAACTCAAGCCAAAATCAAGGGTCCCGAAATTATGAGTTACGGCTGCAAAACCTTCTAACACAACCTATAATGTCGAACTAATACAACGAATTCTTCGAAGAAAACTTTGAGAGTAAATAAAATTGCCATGAAAAAGTTTTTCAAAAATATGTCGTTCAGAGTCGACTTTAAACTGTAGGTCCCACCAATCATGTATAAAATTAACACACACTACATAAGTGGTGTGAAAAATTAGGACGTTGTACAATGGGGCAATTCGACCTCCAGGTACTGTACTTGTCTTAATTGACAAGTGCACGTCCTCTAACCAAACCTAACCTAAACCTATTTATTAGACTTCCGGTAGACTGAAAATTCCAGATGTTATTGGCGTTGGAGCATTCACAAATATCTCTACATCCTAGTTCCTAGGTTTTACAGGATTTAACTTTGAGTCAGGCAGTAACTATTGGTTCCATTGGTCGGAACAAAAAAATGGTTGAGAAGACCAGGCAATATAGTTGTTTCAATTTTAAACTTTAATGTAACTATTAAACAAGCCTTTGACGTTTAATCTTCCTTATTGTTTTGCTGTTGAGTGTTCATTTTAAAATAAACTCTATAATGTTTATTCTGCTTTGCTATAAAGTCTTTTTTGGAATAGCGGAATCTTCTTTTGGGGCGTTACAAGGCTCAGAACTATGTATTCCCATCTACGGTTTCATCCAATGAACTAATTAAATTGAATTCTAGAGGATCAATCGAATGTCATACACTTCATCAAATTCTTCAAACAATTTTCAAGTGGTTAACTCCTTCCAGACTCTTTATTTCTGGCCTTTATTCTTTTATAAGTGGTTCTTAAATGTAAAAATTTCCTGCTGATCTGCTCTTTAGATTGTCTAAAATTACGATAAATTGCTTTCATTTTTGTCAGTACTTGACTCCAAAGAACAGATTTTTCTTCCTTCCAGCAATAAATTCATCCTCCATATGCAATCGAGTCGTTATTAATAGTTTGCAAATATTTTTGTCACCTTCGAGTCTAAAAAATATTAAATAGAAAGAAATCAATAAAAACATAATTTATACTCACTTATTCATTGCGTCAGCCATTTTTTGATTAGTTTTTTGTTTTTATTTGCGCCTAATATACTTCAGTGACGCATTTACGAACAGATGACAGCTGCAGTGTTGCCAATGTTTGCATTTTCGAACGTTGTACACATAGCATACAGAGCTATGTACAAGAATTCAATTTTTGAATGAATTTCAATAAAATTAAATTTTTTCTCAATAATTCATCAGATATTGAGGCCGTATTGATGGAAACCATTGTTCAGAAATGTTAATACTCGATATTCACTTTAGCATCGTTTATGTTAAATAAAAGTTAATTTGTATAAAAATGGAAAAACTAAAATAGAAACACTCTCATTCATTGTGTTTAAATAGAAATACACATAAAAATTTTGTTAAAAAATTTTTGTTACTGAGCTAGTTGCTCCTTTTATAATACAACGCATTCTGATTCATGATTTTAAAATTAAAATCAAAGCTTTTTTTATAAGGAAAGGAAAAGGCATTTAAGCTCGATGGAACACAAATGTATTATGATGGTAAAAATGCCATTTTTGTGCAATAAGTTTTTGAAAATCTAATGATACTGTTCCGCATAGAAATTTCAAAATAGTCTTATTGATTGTTCTTATGCAACGAAAAAAATCCGACAGTAACTTTAACATTTGCTATATGGTTAATACACAACCATTCTTGAATAAAATTAACAAGCAAGGCATTGATATCACGTCCGATTCTCGATTGTATGTTTTCATTTCAGTGCCCATTGTCTGAAAACTGGTAGTTGCTTTTACTAAATAGTTAGATACCCTTCATAAATAAATAAACTGGGACGAATTCATTGGTCTCAAGGTCACATATAACCACCTGATGTGGATGGGAAGCTTTATTTTCTTTAAGTGATTGAAGCGGCTTAGAATAGAGTAGAGAGAACTGTGTAACAGGGCAAAGGAAATAAGGATAATTAATCTTCAATATATTCAAAAAGGTCCAGAAACCAAAGAAAGAATTTGAAAACCGTTTTTGGGGAAATTTGAAGAGCACCTTCTTATAGGCCGAAACTACTATCCAAACTCTGATTCATAGCATATTTAATAAGAACAGACGGTAGACGTACTGAAAGCAGTTACAAAACAAAGCACATATTTTTTGTGTTGTAGAAAAGGGAAATACGTTGTATCTAAGAGCCTCGAAATATCTCGGATCCACATAAATGATCTAGTTTACTCCATTGTAACCGGGAGAATAATTTTACAAGCAATGCCATCTTTTAAGCCCAATAATTTGGTCACCAGTATCGAAACACATAGTCCCAGTATAGCTCTAGCTGTCGATATCGGTTAAAACGCCAAGACTCTTTAAGGTTTAAGAGCGTAGCCTGAAAAGTAATGATATTCTTTCAAAATAGAGGGAAGGGTAATTTTAGGTATAAACACATATACGACAGAAAGCTGTCAAGTTTGAAATACACACGTTTACATGAAGGCGATTATATTGACGACAGAACAGAAAACGCCATAACAACAACTTAGCTTCTTCTACCCAACTACCCAAATTATTTTTATTAGTGATGCCAGTATAACGTTAAATAATAATTAAACTACAGCTTCTACTTCTGTTACTGGAGAGAAACGAAGAACTCTAAAATTAAAAAATAAAAAACAATCCATGTATTCATAAAAGGTAAAATTGTATTATAAAAGGTTTACTAACCATATTTTGTATGCATATTCGTTTGATAAGCCCGGTAACAAAAACATTTATTATGAATACAATTATAAATTTGTAAAAGGAATAATTTCTCGAGATGCGGAGCTCCATTTATAAATAAATTAATTGGATTACACATTATAAAAAATGCGACCTCTTCAACTTCGTCATGGAGAGTGTTCTGCGAAAGGCGGGAGTGCATCGCAATGGCACTATTTTTCAAAAAAGCGTCCAATTGCTTGCGTAAGATGACGACCATGACATCATAGGCCGTACCAAGCAAGATGTTACTGCTGGGAGTCTACTAAAATGGGTCTGGCAGTAAATGAGGGCAAACCAAAGTATATGTTATCGACGAGTAGAGACGTGCAGCTAATTGATTCTCAGATTACGGCCAATAACTATACTTTTGATATAGTCAAGGAATTTATTTATCTTGTCTCCGCCATTACCTCCAAAAATGATGTCAGTCTAGGGATCAAGAGCAGAATCGCTTTTGCCAACAGTTGCAACTATGGACTCAATAGCCAATTGAGTAGCAGAGACCTCTCTCGTACGACAAAACTAATACTCTACAAAACGCTCATTCTTCCGTGCTTCTGTATGGCGCAGAGGCATGGACCCTATTAAGCACTGATGCAGCAGCCTTGAGAGTATTCGAGGGAAAAGTACTACGTA
This sequence comes from Sarcophaga variegata, assembly GCA_932273835.1. Taxonomy (NCBI): domain Eukaryota; kingdom Metazoa; phylum Arthropoda; class Insecta; order Diptera; family Sarcophagidae; genus Sarcophaga; species Sarcophaga variegata. The sequence continues at coordinate 71,102,916 of OW026360.1, forward strand.
AGATCTTCAGTCCAGTGAGAGTTGGCGATGATTTCCGCATCCGATCCAACAGTGTGTTGTATGAGCTCCTCAACGACATAGACGGTGTGCTGCGTATTAAATTCCAGCGGCTGCGCTGGCTCGGCTATGTCGTTCGAATGAAGGAGGATGCTCCGGTGAGAGAGGGATTTGATGCGGGGATCTGCGGAAGTCGGCGAAGATGACGAACTGGTATGTCTTGGAAGGACCAAAGCAAGGAAGCCCTGTCATCGATTGGTGTGACCAACTGGCGAAGGTGCGCAAGAAGCAGAGGCACCTGGAAGGATGTGTTTCGGCAGGCCGAAATCCGTTAATCCAATTAAGTAAGTAAGTATTATAAAAAATAATTTTATAATTTTTGTTGGAATTTTTGCAATTTTGAAAAAATGCGTAGTCCATTATTAAACCTACATGAAATGTTTTTTGTGTATGTATATGTATGTATACATATGTATGCATATGCGGCTTTTTATATATGTGATTTAGTTGCATCAACGAGGTAGGCAAAGTAATATGCTATGATATCCTTTTTGATTTTAACAATATGTATCCTATTGTAGATTTGCCATGCGTCTAGCATGTTAGTCAATAAGAAACGAACTAGACGAAAAATGTGCCAAATAGCATACTTATTGACAAGGTTAATGTGAATAAAATCGTTTTTAAGCTTAATAGCATGGGTTGATATGCGCTTGATTTTGTGCTCCTTATTAGGATGTAATTGTTTAAATTCTTGTGAAAGCTGATTTTTGTTTATTAAGTAATGCAATTTCATTTTTTTGCATTTTGATTACATAAATTTTAATATTGCTTTTTTATTATTACTCAAAATTCAATGTATTAATAAAATACAATCCCTTCAAAATATTAATTTATGAAAACAATTGTCGTTAATTAACAGTACCAAAAATAGACTATAAACTCGACAGCACATGTAATAATTGCAATGATTTGTTTGCTAAAAATCATCATAGTCAACATCGTTGCCATCAGAACAATATTGACAATGTTGCAAAACTAACAAAAAACATTAAAGACACAATTCTAATGTTGACAAATAAATCTTGTCACACGGAAATATAGACAAAACCCGTGTTAAATATTTTTATTTATGTATTATTAATTAGAATACATTTACAAATCTTCTTATATGTCTGGAAGGAAAGTTAATCGTTTTTTCTCCATCCTTGTACCTGGAGCATTTTTCTCCAATGATGACACATATCTTTTATCTGGCAACTACTTCAAATATAGCCCGCATTCATCAGCATTATAAAGCTGATCTTCACAAAGAGAGAGTTCTTCCATTTTTGCTTTTAACTTTTCCTTAAATGGGTCAACAAGTTGCAGCTGCGCGGAAAGCTTTTCTCTGGCAATTTTAAGAAGGCGAACAGCAAACCTTTGCTTAAATTTATGAAACCATCCGTCACTGGCGTTAAAACCACAATCATTTTCTTTAATTTGGACGTGAATTTCTAAAGCTAGGGCTTTTAACATCAGTCCACTTACCGAAATTTTTTGTTTCGCATGTGAAGGAACCACTTATTAAGACTTTTTCCATTCCTGGAAATACAGATACACGTAATTTTTTACGCTTTCCATAAAGTGCCATAAAGTGTATTATTTACACGATTATTAAATTCCCGCTTTTAATGGAAGAAACAGTTGCTTTTGCAACTCCATATTTTCTTGGCAAGACACTAAAACTATAACCCTTTTGCAATAACTCAAGAATATCCACTTTAGGCAACTAACAGGTGAAAGCATACATAAACGAGTACAATGAAAAAGAAGTTCAAACATAAGTAAATAAACTGTAGTTCGGGAATTTACCAATTTAAAAACAGATTAAAAAAATAAAAAAGTGTTCACGTTTTAGAACTTTCGGATTTTGTTCACGTTTTAGAATACTCTGTGGAAAAATAAATTTGTTCACGTTTCTGAGACGTCCAAACTTTCGAGTGTTCACGTTTTCGCGAGTTCACTGTATATATATAAAAATTAATGGGTGTTTGTTTGTTTGTGGGTTTGTTTGTGGGTTTGTTTGTTTGAAGTCTATAGACGGCTAAACGGCTGTATGTCTCGAAGGAACTATAGGCTACTTTTTATTTTAAAATTTCAAGTAGGCGAGGTGTCACGTCCACATACCCAATAAGTATTTAATGTCGCATATCTCATAAACTGCAACAGCTAGAGTCCTCAAATTTTGTATGGACGACGTTGATATGTATATAAACAAAATAGGCGGATTGGCTATAGGGGGCGTGTCACCTCCCATAGTCTATATATATAAAAATGAATGTTTGTTTGTATGTACCTTATAGAATCGTAAACTATGCATTTGATCATGTTATCATCTTTAGCAAAGTTGTTGTGAATGAGCCGACGAAGGTTTCTAAGTTGGAATGACCAATTTCCGACAGGTGGTGCCACTGAATATTACTCAAAATGAATTAAATCGTAAACTGTGCATTCTTTAACAAAGATGTTGCGCATGAGTCGACGGAGGTTGGTGCGATTAATTTCGGATGGATGGCGTCACTGAAAATTATTCAAAATTAATGACAAGCAATTGGTCGACCTACACCTCAAGCACTGAAGAAAAGAGCACTACGAGCCTCAGAATCATGGAAATTTGTGTAATGTCTTTCCTTCAAATTTATTTTAGTTGTTGGCGCAGCAACACGCGCAGGGTACAGCTAGTAATATTGTAATTATTACGATCTGAGTAACATATGTAGGCATTATGTTCGCTGTAAAGTTCCTGGTGGGAATCGAACCCACTACCCTCACGCTAATAGGCACCTGGGCACCCTAATAATAAATATACGAACATGTATGAATAATATGAGAATGAGAGGAAGTAACTGAAATGGCAACAATGTCATCAATGAAATGGAAACTGTGTTATTTAAAATACGAATATTGCTACAACAACAATACTGTTGTGATAATTTGACGTTGTTTTATTACTAGATCTTCTATTTTTACTTTTTTTTTACTTTACACACTATAATGACTGTTGTACTTCAATCCACTAACATACTTGTACATGCATACGTTAACTTCCAGTTGAACGTTTTTCTTAAACACTCACACAGGCATAACAGATATATACAAATTATAAAATAAACAAAACTACTTAGTAGCACACATACATTCGTTATGTTTGAATAAAATATTCTTGCATGAGTAGAGAAGTGATTGTGTGAGTGCTTATTAAGTAAACACAAACAACAAACAGAACATTTTAGAACAGTATAGTACCTGTTTTTGTAAAACTAATGATATCAGACGAATGTCTATTTGTATGAAAAATACAAACAAAATTTCCATACAGATAGAGGTTGGTATGAAATTTGTTTGTCTTACAAAAACGGAGGAATAATAAAACGGTAACAAATTACAAACAAATTATTCCAGCAAAGAAATACCACAAGTATATAAAACAAGAAGAATAACAATAAAATAGAGGAAACTCAACCCTTTATGTAAAGAAGCTCCTCAACCTCTTATTACAGCTAAAATGCTGAAGTAATTGCAAGAGTGGTAGTGACAGTGACGGTTGTTGTATAAGTGTGAACTACCAGACACTCAAACGCCAAACTTATTATGAACCATGTCGTTGAGTATGAATTTGTAACGCCTAATCAACGTTGGAATTTCATTACAGGATAAAAAGGAAAGCGAAGGTTGGTGTGGGGGCACAGTGTTTAGGAAAAAAAATAAACAAATAAATGCAGAAGATTAAAAAAAATCTCTCCATTGTAGTGATGGCATTAAAAAGAGTGAGCTTAGAAATATAATTAGATGAAGAAGAAGGGATAGAAGTTGTATTATTTTAATGATTTCATTTGAATAAAACAATGGCAGCATTTCCAATGAAACCTAAAGTATATAGGGGAAGATGTCCCGCTTTCATTTCCAAAGGGCACTAGCAAAATAAAGCTGAAGAAAGAAATTAAAGCTTATTTTATTTACAGACATTCACTTTAAAGTGGAGCAGAAACAGCAATTCCGGGCTGTTGGCTGCTAGATTTAAATGCTCACATTAAAATGAAAAACAGAAAAACAATAAAAAAAAGCATTATCTTTCTCAGCTACTATATTCTGAACAGAAAGTTGCTTGTATTGTTCTTTTTTCATTTGTTTTATTTTTTGATATTTACGGTGTATTTGACGAACTGTCAGAAATTTTTTAACTTAAAAATTTGAATTTGAACATGAAATTCAAAGGAATTTTTATGCGGGCAAAGTGATAATTAATACAAACTGACGCTCAGACCCTGATAACTGGTAAGGTATTACGGCCTTATTTAGAACTTTTACTTATGGTTCAGCGCCCTTGGGCCTTTGCCGCCCTACCTTCCAGATGATGTTTCCATTTCAGTTTCCTATCCATGATAACACCTTAGTATTTCACCAGATTGGTTATCCTAATATCTTTGTTTAAAAAGAGAGGACTAACATAATGAGCGATCTTCGTTTTCAAATACGCATATTTCAGTCTTATCCTAGTTCAAATTCAGACTTCAGAGCGCGTTTTGCTCTCCTGCATAAATGATTCGGATTCTCATCCCTCAGACATCATCTGCATTAATATACTCAAGAGACTGTGAATAGTTGTGATCCACATGAGAGTTGAAAGTTTGCCTCCCTGAGGTCCCCTCTCCTTTTTACACAATCACTTATTGTTATATCTTATGTACAGGAATTTATCTAGCTATCCTTAGCATATAGTCTATTCAACCGATCAGTGCCTGGTCCACCTGATACTCGCCTAAGGATTATTTTATCAGTTTGAACATTATTAAAGGCTACCACAATGTCAATACATACTGCAAGAGTATATATTTTGTCATCTAGAGATCTTTCTCTATGTAGTGATCTTCCTTTGAATGTAGGTATTTTGTCTAATACTTAACCTTTTATTTGATATTTAACTCTTTCACATCGTATCGAAAATGCTCTCCATGGTTTTGAGCAAGAAGGAGGTTGGGCTAATAGGTCGCATAGTTATCTTGTCCCTCTGTTAATTTGTAGATGTATATGTTTGTGCTAGGCAGGCATTCTAAATGCCAATAAGATGAGCTGATACGAAATCCACTTCACTAAATATTCCATCCCGCCCGTCCGCCTTAAAGGGGGTGAAGCTGTTAAGCGCTTCTTTAACCATGTTTATGGTGATTTCTGGGACATCTCTTGTTCTGTTGCTCCCCTTTTGCCGAACCGATGACGATTCAATCAACGCTTGTGGTTATCAATAAACCTAGGGATTTCCGCGTTTGCCCGAAACTTTCATTAGTGCATAAGCCTGGATGTAGGTTTCGGATAGGAATTTCTAAATCTTGGATATATACTCTAGGCTGTCTACTTGATTGCCAATACAATTCGCCCTCCAGGAGTACCAGCCCGCATTTGAATGTTGAATATTTCAATTTGAACGGCGAATACTTTAGGTCGATAATTACAAACTTCTTTCGATCTCAATTGGTTTATCTGGACACCAACGCCATGTGGTTTTGACAGGACGTCGCTACGTTCCACATAGCTCATGCCACATTGAACATTCAACACTATCGATTTAAGGATATGGTAATCTCAGGAACAATTGATGTGAACTGGCCACTGAGATTGTGCGGTTTTAACCTATTAGACATTTTCTTTTCGGGTTTTCCTAAGTCGCATGTGCATGCGAATTAACCATATATTACAGAGGTCCTAGAAGCCAACAAAACTCGGATATTTAGCACATAATATTGTCAATAAGCCTTTGAAATGAATAAAGAACTTCACAAAAAATTTGTTTTATTAAAACTTTAAGATAGGAAGCGCTTTAAAAGGAACGCAGTGGACTTATTTTAAATAAGTATTTGAATTCTCTTTAAAGTGGGTGCCGTGAAAGCTCACAATCAACCAAAAACAACAACGTGTTTATGAATTAATGCGTCGAATATCGAATGGATGAAACATGATTTCAATATTTTACACCTGAATATATGTTTTCTATGGTAGCAGTTTTTCAGCCGAAGAGAATCCGAATTAAATTTAGTAATTTTCATAATAAATTTAATAAAGCAAAATCATTTTAAAACACACAAGGAAGTTCAGAAAAATTTCAATAAATAATTCAGTTGCGAAAGTAATTGTAAATAATTGTGCTTTTGAGAAATAATTTTTATATTTTTAGGTAAATAAATGTTCCAAAATCCACAACATTATTTATTCCAAAATGAGAGAACCATGCTTAAAGGAAGTAATCCAACTCTTTCTAAATTTCACTAACTTTGAGTTCAGTTTTAATGTGATGCTATTATAAAACTTGCTAAATAAAATATCAAAACCATTACATATATATATACATACATAATTGGTCATTACAACCCTTCAGTCAGAAGTACAACTTAGCTTTTCACCCCACTTATGTTGCGTGTGTTAATTTTACATATGAGTGGCGGGACCTACCGTCGACTCCGAACGACAGATCTTTATCTTTGAAAAACCTTTTTTCATGGCATATTTATTTACTCACAGAGCTTTTGTCAGAAATCAACTGAGAAGCAGACGACGAAGAAATATTTTTCATATTTCGTGTTGTAGGCAATGCCTGACCACGTATACGTTAATTTTGTTAATGTTTTCAAAACAAGTCAACTCAAGGCGCACTTCCAAAAATTTTGTAGTTTAACTTACAGGTTACTTTAGTACAATTGCGTGAACATAGCGTTACATGAAAAAGTGTGAACAAAATTTCAACTAAAATGACGCTATAGCTGTAACTAATTTCAACGAACAATTCAATTGATCATAAACCAATTATGTTTCCGCATATAAAATTTATTTTTTACCTACACAAGTCTAAGCATTGGATACACAACATATTTTATTCAGAGTTATATTTAAAAAAATTAGTTTGTAGTGTTTTACGTAGCTGTTGATATAATGAAAATAATTTAAATTACAAAGTAGGAAGGTAAATGTATACATAGAACTAGCCATGCTGTTTTAAATTTTTACCTTTGAGCTCTAATGTCCTTATAAACAATTCCTTGTATTTAAAGAATTTCGATATTTTTGTATTCTCTTTTAAGCCACTTAAGTTTAAATATTTATTAATGTTAATAATATTGTCTGCTTACATATACATATAAGGCATTAACTGTGTGGGTAGAGATGACTTTTACAGTTCACTGCATGTTGAGACCATGACAGGTGACAACCCCCGCGCACTTGTTGGGGTGACTGACAGTCGTTACATTTGAAATTGTAATTCAAACATATAAAAACAGTATAACAGCATGAGAAAATATAAAAAATAACATAAGACTGAATATGAAATAACATTTAAGCAACAATTAACGACACATTTATACCAAAAATAGATACACTTTGTGACGTGAAAGTGAACAGATGGGATGGAAATGTTAACGGGAAGCTGTAAGTAAAGCAGTTATTGAAGTTGTGTGGTGTGTGTGTTAATTTTGCCCATAAGTGCTGGCATATGAGAAGGTTTTCAGGCAAAATTGTTACTCTAAGAGCATTTGCTAGAGAAATGCTGGGAAAAAGACTCTGAAACAATTTTTTCCGTATTTCTGTTTTTTTTTTCAAGATGTTTGAGATGAGGTTAAGGTTCTTGTTCTCTCGTATAGTGTCCCTACACAATATACAAATCTGTCTTTCGCAGACGACGTGCAACTATAGAGTCCAACAGTCGATGGCAACATGAGTGATAGGAGAAGCTAGGTCGTATCTACCCCAAAGGATTATAATGCCTAAAAATTTAGATATATATGTATACATTGTTTAGTTTGTGTACCAAAAAAAAAAAACAATGTATCATTTCATCACTAAATTCAATACCTAAATATGAAATTTCCTTTAAAACAATCAAATAATTCAAATACTTTAAATAATTACATAATTTGTGTATCCAACTAAATGAATGAATGAATTTATAACTCTAACTCACGGGCTATTGAAAAAAAATGAATCCACAAAATTCAAGTACATAAATAAAAGCCGGCTATGAAAACATTGCCACCTATAGAAGTTTATTGAAGCTAAATATATGCAGAAAACAAATAAACTGCCACTAATGGTTGTCTAGCCAAGATACGCATACATGTGTGTACCGAGGGTCTCAATATATACAGTGGCCAATAAAAGTCTATGTACCTAAAATGTGTAAGCAGTTTCATGAATTTTAGGGAATAATTTGTAAAAATAATTGTGTATATTAAATAATGTGGGCAGTTTTGAATTTATTGGGGAAATAATAAATAAGCGAGAGTACTTAAACATTCTAAAGAATATATTCACCAAAAGTTCGGAAGAATTAAGAATTCGTAATGGTTAATACTTGTCATAAGTCAATAAATCCAGTCATACGGCTGCTTATGTAAGGATTTGATTAGCGTACCAATATCCTCACACTCTCACTCTTGCACAAAGTCTCGATATGACTCCAAGAGATTATTTAAGAGAACATTATTTAGAAGAATTGTAACGTAGCCGCTAAACTTCAAACAAAAGTCAACTGGAAAACTTGCACGTGAGTGCATGACGGAAAATATCAACAGAAAACGATAATCGCATATCGTAAGGATATCCTACTAAATATTGGGTCTTTAAAATTTAAATTTACTCTGAGTTCTTCTTGGGGGTACCTACACTATTACGGTGCAGAAATATGAAGTCACCAGAAAGTTCCATTATATTTCTTTTAGTTTGAGAAAAACATTAAACATTTTTTTGTTTTATAATAAAAGAGAAACAAATTAATAAAATAATTATAAAAAATATCAATTGTTTTTACATATTATTGCTTAAAATACATAAATTGTTTAAAAAAATATTGGGGTACCTAGCCTTTTACCGTCCACTGTACATTCTACTAAGGCGTGCATTGGATTAGGTTGAGAAGTAAATGTTTGATTCAATAATTAAAAAGATGTCATTTATTATTGCTTATTGTTATAGGAATTTTGTTTGGAAATGAAGTTATTTGGCAAATGAACCACCAAATATGTTAAAAAATACAATATATACAGCAACCAGCCAACCAATCAAACGTTGATGCTTGAGGTAGCATTTTATAATAAACAAAGCAACAATATTTCAGCTGGTGAATTAGAAACTTCAAATGTACTTATAGCTACGTTAATTTCGTTATTAAAGTTGTCGTTGGAGCAATTTCTAAGAATTCCAATATAAAATGTCAGATAAAATATGTGTCCAACAAAAAAAAAGCAAATAAAAAACAAAATAAAAAATAAATTTCGTCATATTTCGGTAAACATACATACATATGCAGTTTATTTGTTTCATTTACAAGTATACTCTGCAAATAAGTTTGTTTGTCCGACTAGGTCCTTAGCAGTGAAGTGTTGGATGAAAGTGCGAAGGTTGAATATTCTGTTCTGGACATATTCTTGAAATTGATTGAAGTAGTCGTAGTCTAATATGAAGCGTGTTAAATTATTAAACATCAGAGCAAGGAACAAACCTCAGGTCAGACATTTCTAATTTGCAACGAAGGTTGTAATGATCGATTTTGTATGTATTTATGCAATTGTCATGCTGCTGAAGACTCTGAAAAAGAAGAAAACAGAAGTTAGTTCTATGAACTGATGGAAGTATTGGCAGCAACAAACATGGCAATAGGATGTTTATCGTCAAAGACGGTATTACTTGTAACAGGGAACCGTATGCCTTTAGTAGTTTGGGAAGAGAAAATATTACCAATTTTCAAGCAGATTACTAGCTGGTGTTTTTTGAAATATTGTAGAGTCTTTCTTACTGCTTTTCTCATATTTATCTCACGTGACAGACAAACATTAAAAAAAGTGTTTCGTGTTATGTTTTATTTCATAGATATTACATACATATGTTAATATTTTGGTCAATTAGGTAAGCATGAGATAACAGAATCATTCTGCTCGGAATTGATGATAAATTTGCAATTATTACGCCTTTTCGAAAAATTGGCCGAAATTATTGAAATTCCTAATATTTTTGTCGCTGTAGATTAGTAACTAATTGAATTTAGTTAATTTCGTGGTCCACCGAAATCGAATTGGCAGTATAAGATTCAAGTACATGCTACGTGCGTAGTAACTACTTACAGCAGTATTTGGGGAAACCCGTATCCGGGAAACCAGAGAGATAATTGTTATTGTTATTGTTAGATCGATGTTCCATTAAAACGGGAGACTTTTTTACCTCACATGACGTTGACAACAAATATTTTTAACGAGTCACAAGAATGGTTTGTGACATCAGGTTTCAGCCAGCCCTCCACTGAGAGTGTTACTGATGGGAGTGTCAATATGCTGCGCCATTTAAGCAATTGTAAATTTATAAATCGCCACAAGGCAAAGGTGTTAGATGTCAAATTATTACTATTTAGACAAAAATAAAACCAAGCTGACATGAAGTGCTTGATTTTTATGTAAAAACCAAGCTGCAAAGTACATCATGCCAAAAATTTTGAAATAAATTTCATAAGAGCGATAATAAAATGTAATAATATAAAATTGTTTTATTAAAATGAATTAAAATATTAAAATTTTTTAATAAGTCTAACAATAATCCTACTAAATATTGGGTCTTTAAAATTTAAATTTACTCTGAGTTCTTCTTGGGGGTACCTACACTATTACGGTGCAGAAATATGGAGTCACCAGAAAGTTCCATTATATTTCTTTTAGTTTGAGAAAAACATTAAACATTTTTTTGCTTTATAATAAAAGAGAAAAAAATTAATAAAATAATTATAAAAAATATTAATTGTTTTTACATATTATTGCTTAAAATACATAAATTGTTTAAAAAAATATTGGCGTACCTAGCCTTTTACCGTCCACTGTACATTCTAGTAAGGCGTACATTGGATTAGGTTGAGAAGTAAATGTTTGATTCAATAATTAAAAAGATGTCATTTATTATTGCTTATTGTTATAGGAATTTTGTTTGGAAATGAAGTTATTTGGCAAATGAACCACCAAATATGTTAAAAAATACAAAATATACAGCAACCAGCCAACCAATCAAACGTTGATGCGTGAGGTAGCATTTTATAGTAAACAAAGCAACAATATTTCAGCTGGTGAATTAGAAACTTCAAATGTACTTATAGCTACGTTAATTTTGTTATTAAAGTTGTCGTTGGAGCAATTTCTAAGAATTCCAATATAAAATGTCAGATAAAATATGTGTCCAACAAAAAAAAAAGCAAATAAAAAATAAAATAAAAAATAAATTTCGTCATATTTAAGTCTATAAACATATTTTGCTTACCTAGGGACACGGTAAACATACATACATATGCAGTTTATTTGTTTCATTTACAAGTATACTCTGCAAATAAGTTTGTTTTTCCGACTACGTCCTTAGCAGGCTACCATTCTCTGTCTTGACCACACTTTCTCTATCTCTCGTTCCCTGTTTGTTGTACCTTTTAATCAAATTTGTTTAAGATTTAAACGCATTTAAAGCAAGTTGAAATAAACCGGGACGGTTGCCTAATAGACAATCAGATCTATACGGAGATGAAAAAAATAAATACTTGTAGGGCAAATATTCAATATTCTCTTTGAATGCCGCCGGCGTAAATAACGAATTTTAATTATACTCACACAATTACACTTCAACATAATTTTCAAGATGAATAGACAAACATAAATCATACAAGTAGCGTGTAATTCGACAGTCATAAATTTTAAAGCTTAGAGAGATACTAACTTCGAACTGTTTTTTTTAATTACCACAAATTAAATCTCAATTTTTTACAAACTTACTTTAAGCAAAACATTAAAATAATTTCTATTTTATGTAGTTATGTAAAGGAATAATAACACTATGCGACAAAATAAAAAAATGCAATACGCCCAGCTAATGACATAGTGTACGTTGTGAGTTTTGTCGAGTAGAATTCAAAAATATCTAATTTATATTTCTTGTGGACTTTACGGACAAATTTATTGATTACACAAAAATTTCTGAACCAATGTCCAAAATTTAAGCCTTATTAGAAAGGAAAGGGATGGACATTTAAAACGATATACATATAAATCTTATTTGACTTAATATGTTATGGGGTTTGATGTGTTAAACTTGAGAAATGCGAATTTTTTTCATATTTTTTCAAGTTTATCCGTTCATAGTAGCAAACTTTAATTAAAAAATATAAAATAAGTGATGACATTCTGAAAGTGCATTAACTTTTAAAGAGATAGACACTTCATTTGATTCAATCAGACCACCGTAGCTATTATTTAAAGAGTATTGAAGCTGTTTTAATTTCACGTTTGAGTGACCACCAGAAGTTGGCCAATATTTGGGCAAAGAGAAATAATAATATTTGCGAAAAACACAAATATTAGTCACATTTTATGATAAACAATCAAGATCCATCAAAACTTTTGAAAATTTTTGAACTGAAAGTTCATTTGATAAGATGACATATATAAAAAAATATAACACGACTGTTATACTATTTAAATAATAACTACAGTAATTTTTGTCCGATTTGATCAAACGAAGTTTCAATCACTTCACAAGATAATGCACTTTCAGAATGTCATCACTTGTTTTATTTTTTTTAATTAAATTTTGCAAATAAGAATAGCTAAATAGACTAATAATAATAATTTTTCAAATTTTTTTCAAAACTCATAACATATAAGTTTGAATAAAATGTTTTGAAATAAATGTTTAAAATGGGTTCAAACATATTTGGGTAATCAATAATTTTGTTTAAAAAGATCAAAAAACAGTTTTAGTCAAACAAAATATGTTGGAACTGTTCGAGAAATATAATAAAAATATTTTCGAATTCTACTCAACAAAACTCAGAAACTCATTAACTGGGTGTATTTTGACTGTCGCACTGTGTAATTTATCAATAAGTTGAAATAAACATATTTACTCCGAGCATAACCCATCGAATCCATTATATTCTATTATGTAGTAATATTATAATAGAAATGAGAGTATAATAAAATCATAATTAAAAACGCCACAAAAAATTACATATCGATGGCTTAATATAAAAAAGGTCTAACTCGATTTTTGGTTACTTTAGAGAAGGAAAAAACTTAATATAATTCGTAAAATTTTAGATACAACAAAAATTTTAATAAAATTTTTAATAAGAAACAGCAACACATTGAATCTCTCATTTAAAAAATATTTATTTTTTTTGTGCATCTGACATTTGTCTACCAGAATAAACAAAAAAACCTTTTTTTGAAAAAATTTAGTTAGGCCTTTTTTATATTAATATATATATATATGTATATATAATAATATATGTATATATATATATATATATATATATATATATACATACATAATTGGTTATTACAACCCTTCAGTCAGGATTACGACCTAGTTTCTCACACCACTTATGTTGTGTGTGTTAATTTTATACATGAGTGGCGGGACCTACAGTTTAAAGTCGACTCCGAACGACAGATTTTTGAGAAACTTTTCATGGCAATTTTATTTACTCTCAGAGTTTTTGCCAGAAATCTGCTGAGAGGAAGTCGCCGAAGAAATACTTTTTGTATTTATTTTGATGTCTGGCCTGGGGCTCGAACCCTGGCTTTTCGTCTAATAAGCCAACACACTACCTACTAGACCATATATATATACATATATATATATATATATATATATATATAAACCTAAAAACCGGTAATTTTAATCTGAAAATAAATACATTATTTAAATAGATTTTTTTGGAAGAAGTCCCATGTTTTTGAAATTTTATGGTTTTTGATTTTATTGAGATTTCAGCTCAAAAAATCATAATACAATGCAGTCAATCTAAATGCACCCAAAATAGGCAACTGCCCGGTACGAATTTTGTTCAAGCCTAGCAGTGACTGCGTGTTGTTGTTGTTTTGTTGTTTATTTGACTAAAAACGAATTGGAATAGCAACATAATTATACGTACTCTTCATAAATATAAGCTTATTTTTTTGTTGATGTAAAAAAATAGATGTGTTATTACATTCCTTTGCCACACAATACGAATTTAAAATTTTCATTTTCAATCCTATTAGATGAGAATTTATTTTTTGAGACTATATAATTTTAATGCAGAAGGAGTTAGATGCCTAATATTTTTTAATTCGTTAGTTTTGTTACCGCAATTATTTTAAACCAAATAAAAAAAGAAAATTTCAAACAGGGGCTACAAAATTAAAAAACTTCATAATTCTGGCTTATGTACCATTTTTGATACAAACGACTTTACTATGGATTGTTTGGTGTTTTGTATGTAATTTTTTTTAATTTTGTGAAGTTTTATCGTAAACATACATTATTTATGGTATTTGAGAAGGAATTGATAGTGATGTGTTGGATGAAAGTGAGAAGGTTGTATATTCTGTTCTGGACATATTCTTGAAATTGATTGAAGTAGTCGTAGTCTAATATGAAGCGTGTTAAATTATTAAACATCAGACCAAGGAACAAACCTCAAGTCAGACATTTCTAATTTACAACGAAGGTTGTAATGATCGATTTTGTATGTATTTATGTAATTGTCATGCTGTAGAAGACTTTGAAAAAGAAGAAAACAGAAGTTCGTCCTATGAACTGATGGAAGTATTGGCAGCAACAAACATGGCAATAGGATGTTTATCGCCAAAGACGGTAGTACTTGTATGCCTTTCGTAGTTTGGGAATAGAAAATATTACCAATTTTCAAGCAGATTGCTAGCAGCTGTTTTTTTTAAATATTGTAGAGTCTTTCTTACTGCTCTTTTCATATTTATCTCAAGTGAAGGACAAACATTAGAAAAAAGTGTTACGTCCTATGTTTTATTTCATAGATATTACAGATGATAATATTTCGGTCAACTACGTACGTATGAGATAACTGAATCATTCTGCTCGGAATTCTCAATAATTTTGTCGCTGTAGATGAGTAACTAATTGAATTTTATGGTAGTTATAAATTTCATGGTCTACCGAAACCGAATTGGCAGCTTTAGATTCAAGTACATGCTACGTGCGTAGCGACTACTTGCAGCCGTATTTAGGGAAACCCGTATCCGGGAAACCAGAGAGGAATCAAAGAGAGAGTATTGTTATCGACTTAATCGATGTTCTATTTCAACGGGAAACTTTTTCAACTTTTCAAATTTTTCTAACGAAATATAACAATGGTTTGTACCATCAGGTTTCAGTCAACACTTAATTGAGAGTGTTACTGATGCGAGTTTCAATAAGCTGCTCTATCTAAGCAATTGTAAATTTATAAATCGCCATAAAGCAAACAGTGCTAGGTGTCAAATTACCATTTAGAAAAAAATAAAACCAAGCTGACTTGATGTGCTTGAATTTTTATGTAAAAAATTCCGTGTTGCAAAGTACATCATGTCAAAAATTTTGGCGTAATTTTCATAAGAGTGATAATAAAATGTAATAATATAAAATAGCTTTATTAAAATGAATTATTTTATTAAAATGTTTTAATAAAATCTATCAATAATCACTACAATTGTATGTACTATGCGCAACTCCAATCATACTATAAATATAGTGTCTAAAGAGTCTAAACAAAACAGAAAAACGTAAGTCCTACGATTTTAAATTATCTTCTGTTTTAATTATAACTTTCTTCTCACCTAGACCCGGATGGTCTAGATGATTTCAATTGTTATAGAAGGGATTTAAGGAACGAACCACGATATTTCACTGAACGAAGTTTTAGTGGCGTTTGGTTAATAGATTGACTAACATTTTGTGTCTATGGTATGCTTGATTTGGCATTCCCGTGTTGATGGATGAATTCTGCAGAATATGTCGATAGCTAAATGGTACAATTTTGAGAAAGTAACACTTATAGAGAACAGATTTTTCAGCAAGAAAACGGCTCAGTTCAGCAATGTACACATACTTGGTTGGTTGTAGTGTCCTTCAGGTAAGTATTCTGTTTATTTTGCCATTTGTTCAGTATAAATATTTTGTCCGAAATTTTGTTGACACAACATACTTACAGAAAACTTTGAGTACACCTTTAGCCTTGAACAGTGACAGTGGCATAACATGACATAAATCTCGCATTATTGATAATTGATTCTGGGATATGTGTGCAAATATTTAGAAACAAATGTCACAACATTCAGTTGAAAGTTGAGGTGAAGAAAAAAGAGAGAAGAACACATTTTAGATGGTGCAATACATGTGAATTTGTGTTGCTATTAATATAGAATACAAATTTAAACAAAAAAGTGGAGCTTAGGCAGTTCTAAAAGTAAAAATACAGAAAATAGTAATAAGTTTTATGAATATCTGTGTAATAAGAAATGTCACTCATCCCCGAAAAAAGATAACATTGTAATACTCAAATCAGGTGTTGTGTGACATTCAATATAATATAATAAGCTCAATTAGCATCTAAAATATACATATTAATATTCTATATTCAGGGTCGCAGGATGCATAGGACAAATTACAAAACCGCAATTATACAAATGGAATAACACAACTTCGCACTATTAATATATATTAAAATACTGTGTAGTCGCCGTAGTGTAGTATGTAGTGTGTTGGCTTATTAAACCCCAGCTCTCCAACTAAACGAAATGTGCAAAAATATTTCTTCGACGACTTCCTCTCAGCACATATCTGGCAAAATCATTGGGAGTAAATAAAATTGCCATAAAAAGTTTCTCAAAAATCTGTCGTTTGTTGTCGACTTTAAACTGTTCATGCCATTCATGTATAATATTAACACATACAACATAAGTGGTGTGAGAAACTAGGTCGTAATCCTGACTTAAGGGTTGTAATGACCAATTATGTACATATATATTGTTGCGTTTTTACCTTTTAAAAACGTTTAAAATATGAGCTCGTAGATTGCAAATAAAATAAATATAAGTTTGTATTTAGTTTTAATAAAAAATTCTTTTTTACTGGCACAATTCTATGTGCCACCTACTTGATGTAACAGCAATAAGTGCTTTATTTGTTACTCTTCCGTTTACACCCTTTGCATAAACAATAACAATTACTGGACAATTGTTCGACTGATCTTTGTAACGGAGATCTTCAACCACGATTACTCTCTTCAAACAAACCGCGTCTTCACACAAGACTGACTGAACTTTTACTACTACGTAGCCGTATTTGCCTTGCCTTTTATATGGCAACGTAAACAGTCTGATGAATGTTCTTGAAGGCGAATGTTCGTGGCTTCGCCTTCTCGAGATCTCTATAAATGTAAACATCTTTGTTTCATTATTGTTGTTTTTGTACTTCGTTTACATTTATTCTTGTAGTGTTTGTTGTTGCTTACGTGTTTACCATTTTTTATGCTGCTGTCCTTTTGTAATATGTAATATATGTTGTAATATTATGCAGTGATATAATTTGTAAACAAGTTCATTGTTTTTGTTTTTGTAGCTTTCGTTTATAATTTTAATGTTAAACGATGTAAAAGCAAAACACCAGTATCTAGATTTTTCGATTTTCGTAACAATATGTATGTAAGATACGTAAACGGCTCTATACAGATTTTTAGGTGCTTCAAAACTGAATGAAGCGGTGTGCGATTGTAGTTGACGAATATATTTAGTTTATTAAAAGAGAATATCGTCTTCCAGGCGGATATAATTGGAAGAACTATTTCCATACTTTCCGATAGCCAAGCTGCTGCTAAAGCACTAGGTTTATTTTAAAATAATAAGAGTACAATTTTCAAATCAGATGCATACCAGTACATAATGGTATGTCGGTGAACTGCAAAGTGGATGAGGCGGCCAGATATGGCACATCTCTTTCCCATGAATTCTCCACTTTGGGTACCACCTTGAGTGCCTGCAATCTAATCTATTGAAAGAATATGTAAAAGAATATGTAAAAATTACGTAAGTAACTTCGGCAATATAGCGCAGCATATCTAACTAAAGCTTAATGAAGGGTGCACAGAAAATCTGCTTAAATTTAAAAGGAGCACGATTAATGTTATTTTCATTACTGAACACTGCATTCTGGGTAGTCATAATATGTCATACACTTTTCGGGAATTTTAAAGTGTATTTACATTTACATTACATGTCACAATGACATTCTTTAGAGGGTTTAAAAAATGGCTCGGATCATTCTTGGCCTCAAAAGACGAACGGGATTTTATTGGGACGGAATCCAGAAATTGCAAAAAATATTAGAATACTTTGAATAACATATTCTTTTAAAAAACATATTCTATAAAAAACTATCTATAAAGCATTTATATCAGGTGTAAATTATCGATTTTTAAGTTACTCTGCCAATGTATAATTTTAATTTTAATTAACCACATCAAACAATGTAATTATAATAGTAACATTCAAATATAAAACACATCTAGATACGTACCCGGGTACTATTGTGCTCAGTTGAAGGTATAAATAGTAAATAGGTCTCTCAAGCAAATTACAAAAACTGCCAAAAACTTTTAGCGTACCTAGGTGTGCTATTATTATTATTTTATTTCGTTTCTTGGCTGTGGAATAATTGCAGATATTATTGTTTTATAAATACTATGTGTGTATGACTGCGGATACATATGTTTTTAATGCTTTTTATATCACGGTAGAATTGCAATTTAATTATGATGACATATTTGAATATTTTATTCACACTTAAAAATATATATTTATATTTAATTTTTTTTTTACATATATGCAATAATAAAATTGCCTTACGTTGCATGTATTTCATGCGTTTTTGTATATGTGTGACTTGAGACTAGCTTCCAAGTAGCCATACAATTATTATAATTAAATTTATCTGTAGTATTAGCTGTCACAATATTAAATTAAATTTGCTGCATATGTTTGTGTAGTATTTTTAAGCATTTTCATACAGAATTATATTAAATACTATACACAAAATATTATTTAATTGTGATAATGATTTATAAGTGAATCTGTTTGAAAATGGATTTGATTAAAATTATTTTAGCGGCTACCGCGTTTTACACATTCTATGTGCTACTACAAGTAGTTTAAAGTTATGAAAGAGAAAATATTGATAAATTACTACAGTTTTTATTCACTACAAACAACACTAATGTTATGTATTATTTTAGATTATCGTCATTTTGACGACTTTGAGCTCCAAAAATGTCATATTGACGATTTGACGATTTATGCCCTTATTTTGACGATTTTTAGAAATGAAAAATTTACGTCATATTCTTTACTTTAGTACATTAAAAGCTTTATGCTTTGCATTTACTTTGCAATTGTTACTAATCAAATTTTCCATCAACACATTCAGCAGGTAGTTGCTTATCGAATTATTGCCATATATGTGCAATTCTGGAACATTCAACAATTCATTGAAAAATGCATTTATGAACGTAAATATATACAATAAATTTCGAAAAACTTACAGTTTGGTTTGTATTTTGGGCTGGCGTCAATATCGGTCCATATTTCTATCAGAAAGTGGTGAGCACTATTAGCCAATATTTACAAAATTTTGGCCTGAATTAGATGATCTGGCCACCAGCGGCAAATGGTTTCAACAGAACGACGCTAGGTATCACACATCTCATGCCACGTTTGATATCATGCACAAGCGACTTGAAGGCATGTTAATCTCATGTGGACCTTAGCTAGCTTGAGGAGTTTTCTTGAGTTGCAGTTGTATGCGAATAAGCCGCAAACCACAAAATACACAGAATTGAAACCTTTGACGTTTAAAAAACGCTCAAAGCAGCACCTCAACCTTCCTCGTAGAGAGAGAAAAAAATATGTTTTGCGAATCAAATGTGTTAGAAGCAACAGATACACAGAATGAAAACTGGCGGTTAAAGTAGAAAAAATAAATGTAAATAAACATTTATTTTGTGTTAAAAAGGAAAAAATTTGGAATATTTAATGAATAATAACATATTTAAATGAAATGAGATTCCAAAGTACAAGCATTTGTCCATAATAACCAATAACAATACAAATAACGCATCTTCGCTCTCAGGAGTACCTAGTCACGTTTTTAGGGACATTAGCTATATTTTTTCGGTTTCAGTACTAGTTGCGTATTAATTGTGAAAATATAAAATATTATAAACAGTATGGCCTTTAATTTGATGTATGACACGGGCGAATAACTTTAGCCGTTCCACTATGTGGCATTTTGCCTGAAAACCTGGCCAAAATTAATAGAAGTGTTTTATGAGTTAATGGCTGGAATTTTGTGATAGTGTTAGTGATAATTAGGCCCAAGGATGAACCCAACTGATTTTGGTTCAACTCGGCCCGTGATTTCGCCTAGCCCCCATACAAATTCCCCTCAAAATTGCACTTATTTACACATAATTATGGTAATTATGCAATAATTATGATACAATTTAGCATGGATCACTTCTGTGTACTAAGAAATCATGTTGTAAAGTTTGGTGAAAATCGAATTACATTTGACCCTAGTCTTTATTGGTGGTTTTTGCATTCACACATAAATCCCACAAACCCACGCAAACGTTTGCGTTTATAAATGGCTTAAAAACTTCGGTATCGTGATGAAATTCGGAACGAACGTGTATTTTGTAAATCTAAATCATATTGCCAAATTTTGTTATGATCGGTCCACAATTGCCCCTTGGTCCAAAATAGGGCCCCTTAAAAAAATATGTTTAGAAATTATAATTGGCTTAAAAATTTTATTACCTCGATGAAATTCGACATGAACATATTTAATATGATTGTGAATCATTTTAGCTGATTTTATTATGATCGGATTATAAGTGCCCCTAGGTACCACTACTACGGTCCATTAAGAAAATCAAACATACATCTCATATTGTTATAATAGTCGATATACATATGTAATTAAGTTTTTAAACTTCTGTGATAATTAATATTTATTTATAATATTTATTTTACATTATTTAATACTTAACTTAAAAATACTTAAAAAGTGAAACTAACTACAATCGTTAAAATCATTATCATTTTCATTATTAATGTCAGGAAGGAGCAATTTAATAGTACCTGATGAAAATGCTTTTCTATTCCTTCGCGATTTTTGTGTACTGCAGCTTATAAAAGGGTCACTGCTTAAAAGTAACCTATTCAGGACTTCTCGATTGGTATCGATATATATATATAATTGCGCAAATTTGCGCAACCTTTTTTTCTGTTCCTGAATGTAAATTTTGAAATTTTTATTATTTTTAAATTTTGAACGAATAATTTTACCATTAATATATGAGATATATGTATAAATAAAAAAATGAAAGTAGCAGTTGCTCATATCTTTCAAACAAAAAAAATCAATATAAAACCTCTATTCGTTTAGCCACAAAAAATATCATATAAGCCTATTAAAATTTCAAAAAAACACCAAAAACGCATTTAATTTTCTTCACTTTCCTGACTTTGACATCGTCTCAAATCTACAAATCTCAACCTAATGTCGTGAAAATTCACTATATAATGCAGAATTTTGTTGTCTATCGAACTGCATTCTCAGTTTCGTAAATGTTTTTAAATTCATTTTTGCCTTTTTGGCCAGCTTTTCAGGGTAAATGCCACATAGTGCGTTCCAGAGATATGGATCGCCGAAGTCGCAAAATTGCCAAAAATTCGAGATTTTCAAAACTTTGAAGTCCCAGTGGCACGGGTTAACATTTTCCAATTGCGCTCAAACTTTGGCAGCCCTAAAATCTTACAGAAAGAAACATTTTAGGGGGGTGCCCCAAACAAATTTTTTTTACCATATGAGATAAAACCACGCTAATGTAGATACATTGACTTCATATGTTTTACTCATACCTGTTAAATTTCGATTACGATTAGCAATCAATTACATTACTTTTTAAAAAGAATCGTAATGATTATATAATTCTATGAACAATTTTTTCCAATTACTAATTGATTACGATTACCGAAGAATCAAAAAATAATCAGGATTACTGACGATTAGTCTAATAATCAAAAAGAATCAAAAGAAGTTTAAAAAACAATCAAATTGTTTTAAATAATTTTTTTGATTATTTTCAAATATAAAAAAGTAATCCAAAAGTAATCAAATTTTTTTCAATAATTCTTTTTCATTATTTTCAAATATTCAAAAAGAGTTCAAAGTAATTATTGAAAATAAATTGATTACTTTTGGATTACTTTTGATACCTCTTGATTATTAGACTAATCACCAGTAATCCTGATTATTATTTGATTATTTTGTAATCGTAATCAATTATTAACTATTTTAACCAAAAATAATCGTAATTGTAATCATTATTTCACCATTAAAAAAAAAGTAATCAAATTACTAATCATTACGATTACTAATCATTACTTAACAGGTATGGTTTTACTACAAAGAAAAAATTTTGGTTTTTAAATAATTTTAATTTATTTATTTATATTTTCTGACAATTTTTTTACGATTTTAATAAACGTCTTTGACGATTTTGACGATTTTTCTCAAATATTTGACGATTTGGTGCCATATTTATCATGCATATCAATGCTTATGGGCAAAACTATTTTACGTCTGATATCTCTACACAGAAATCTCTCTTTTATAAACACGCAATTAATTTCATTTTTTTACTTTCTCTACCAATTACACAGTGCGACAGTCAAAATACACCCAGCCAATGACAGTGTAGGTTGTGAGTTTTATTGAGTAGAACTCAAAAATATTTTTTTATATTTCTGGAACCCTCCAAACTTTTCACATGAAATTATTGATTACCCAAATACTTTTTAACGTATTTTCAAAATCCAAAATTTTTTTTAAAAGGGGAGAGTTGAGCCCTTAAAATGGTATACATAAACATACTACCACTACCATAGACCACACATATGTGAAGTCAAAGCGGAAATAAAATGACAATTTACCAACTGAAAGGCATTCTTTGCAACAAGCAATAAAAACAATGTCATTATCCGAATAAAGAGGAGAAGGGAAACAAATCGAGCAAAAGCAGTCAAAAAAAATTATACTGCAACCACGCTCTTTGAGAACCACCGAAGTCAACTCTTGTATGTGCAACAGGGCGAGTAAGTGAGGTTCTTTTGCAAACATAATGTGCTCAAAACATTTTTTTTTCATAAGTTTTATAGTAGAAAATATATTACGGATATTGTGCTATTCTGCCAATCTAAATAACATAAAATAGCCCATCATCAACAAGCAATAGATGATAATGGAATATCTACCGAAATTCTACGGCTTGAAATCGTAGCCAAGGAAAAACTGCTAAAGACACATTAGAAAAGTATCAGAAAGTACCAACTTTCTTTAATAACTACACAGAAATACTTTATAGACTATATAGAATACTATATAGAAATAGAGAGCAATCTGCGATATAAACAAATAGGATTTCGGCGAAATAGAAGCCGCAGTCTTTTTGTTAACCCTGGAATATCATACATACATATATAATTGGCCATTACAAAACTTCAGTCAGGATTACGGCCTAGCTTCTCACACCAGTCATGTTGTGTGCGTTAATTTTATGCGTGAGTTGCAGGACCTACAATTTGACTTCGGCTCCGAACGTCAGACTTTTGAAAAAAATTTCCATGGCAGGTTTATTTACACCCAGAGTGTTTGCCAGAAATATGCTGAGAGGAAGTCGCCAACGAAATATTTATATTCATATTTCGTTTTGATGTCTGACCTGGGATACGAACCCGGCCTTCACGTCTATTAAGCCAACAAAGTACCTACTAGACTACGGCGACCTGGAATATCATTCTTACTTTTATACTACAAATATCATATTTGGTCGAATTGACTACGGTTATATTCAAAAGGACTATCTGATACGTAAAATTTTTAGTGTTTACTTTTTTCAGTTGTTTCTTATGTATTTTAATCAAATAATATGAATATATGTTGTTTCCATATATAATTTAAGCATAAAAGAGTTTTCCAACACTCCTTCAGAGAAGAGACAAATTTAAAATACTTATAAACAAGAGTCGGCAATTCGAGGAATATGATATTCCAATGTTAAACAAAATATTGATTCCTTACAGGAATGCGAAATCATTCAATAACATTTTCTACTTAAAGTGAAAATTCTATTTTTTGTTATATTTCTTAAAAAAAAAATTACGCAATGGTAGAGAAAAATATTGTTACGAAAATGGAACGGTTTAACATTTAAAAACTACACAAAACAAATACAATGAACTTGTTTACAAGTAAACCAGCAACATCAGTATGAAAGAAAAGGAGATAGACAAGTAAGCGAGAATTTGAACAAAATATTATTACAACATATATACTATTACAATATTATAAATATATAAAATATAAATACTATTACAACACTTATTGAACTTATTTGAACAAAAAAAATTAAAATAATCAATCATCATACAACCATAAATTAAAACCAATTAAAAAGGATTAAGATACAAACACAACCGCATACATATATTTACACAGCAATGGAAACATTGACATTTTGCAAAGTTTTTATGCATTTCAAAGACTGAAAATAATTTAATTTTAGGGTGATGGTTATTAAAAGGAAGCGTGTTATTAAGTGACTATTTTTTGTTGGAAATAAAAATTTTGTAAAATATTTTTAACTAGCAGAAATTGTAACTCATTATAAATTTATTATACATCTCAAAGAAAATCAATTTTGTAAAGAAAAGTTTATGAATCTTTCCAAAAGTTTCTAAACATTCTCATTCCAACAAAAATTTGTTTTTATTCCATAAAAACACTGTCACGTTTTTCTACTTTTATTCCACTTTTTTAATTTTTAATCCACGCTTTGTTATGATTTAAAGTGAAATTTAAATGAAAACCGTAATTTTTCTTACACACAACCAACAGTTGTTTTATTATCATGACCACTCCGTATTATAAACACTTTGGAACGGAGCTGTCTCAGTAGATCTCTATGTCCAATAATTGTGTTGCCTAGGACGCAGTGATGCCCTTTCCTTATCCCACATGTTATGTAGTTGTGCACAACTAATCGGTCTGAAAGATTTCGGATGTGTAGTGAGCCCGTTTTTCACCTTGGGAATGAACACCACCTCTGCCTTTCGGCATATATCTATTAGGAATGGCAGCAATTGATCTATGTTCCTTTATAAAGGGAAAGATTCTATGCATTTCCGCAGTCTTGTACGGTAAAAAGTCACATTTTATTCCCATACGTATATGTATGTATATCCGCCTAACTTGTCTATTAAAGAGTTTCTTCTTTTCTGTTCTTCTTTCAGTTATACAGGTATATCAAATATTGCAATTAATTTGGAATAATCGGTAATTCTGTTAACTAAACCTACCATATATAACTTTTATCATTTTCTGACTGTCTAAGGGCCATTATTACAACTTGTCTTTAAAGTTAATTTTAGCTAAAGTGAACTTTGAAGTCACCTTTAACTACTTTTCGTTATTACAATCAACAGATAAAATAAAGTTAACTTCTTCAAAAATATGGCAGTGACGGAGCAATGTCGGTAACACTGCTTTTTTTAAACGCAGTGGCAACGACGCGCCTCTTTTTTGTTGTTGTGTGTCCTCATTTTGTTTATATTTGAAGTTGCCATATTGCAAATAATATATAATAAGGCAAGTTCAAACATAAACTTAACTATAAAAGTTAAAGGTAGGATGATCCTTCCTTTAGCTTAACGCTCACTTCTACCTTATTGTCCACTTATAATAATGGATAACAACAGTACAACTGCAACAGTATAAGTTTAAGTTTATAAACCTTTTCAAACTCTTCTGCGATGCATATGGCAGTGCCAAACTTAACAGCAGAGAATAAATAAGATAAATTTGCACCAACGCTACGACAAAAACTGAAATCTTTAAAACTGTCAGAAATCTTTAAAAATGTTTTCGCATTGGAAAAACTAATATCTGTATAATTTTTATTTAACCAAAAATATTTTAAAACAATAACGACATAAAAAAGTACTAAAAACAACCTTCATTCTAAAAAACGCAAATTCTTTTAAAATGAGAACAATAATAAAAAGAAATGGTCAGTGAGCAGTCTTCTGGTAGTAAATTAATAAATCTTCTGGGAGAAAATAAAATTGCTATGAAATGTTTCCTCAATATGTCGTTTGCAATTGACTTTAAACTGTAGGTTTCTGACTCGGTGTTTGTAATGACAAATTATGTATGTATTCACGCTCCGGATTGCTAAAACACTGTTGAGCTGGGGACTTGGAAGCAGACTTTATGCCCGGCAATTTGTTGTTGAGGTTATATTTTTTATTTGAAATCTGTCTTCATTGAGCATTTATTCAGGTATATTTTCAATCTCATATTAAATCAACCCAATAAATTAGCATATATCAGCCATCGAACACCATACTCTTTGGAATGTAATTAATATGCATTACATAGTGTGCATCTCAAAAAGCTGTCGCCAATTCTTTTTTGCTGATAAGCTAACTTTGATTTCTTTGGCTGCGATTCACTCAAAGAAATTAATTTTGATTAGAGTATGGTAAGTGTTGTTGCAGATTCACATTTCGTCCACGGTTGAAAAACGATGTAAAAACGTGTCTATATTTCGGTTAAACATACCTGTAAGTTTGTCACACGGTTGGATTTGTAGTCTGTTGCTACCGAACAATGTGAGTGCGCAAAGTTTACTCATACAAAAGTATTCATTCAAAATTGAAACCACCGTTAAAAGGTTCTAACGGGCGTATTGTGTGAACGACAGAAACCATTCTTCAAAACCTTATTAGCGGCTTCACACCTGGCAAGTTCACCATCGGCCGGATATTCACACTACGTCAGATCCTGGAAAAGACCCACGAAGAACAAGTTGACACACACCATCTTTTTGTCGACTATAGAGATCAAGCGCCGGATCACTCTTGCCAATAGGTGCTATTTTGGGCTATTGAGTAGCAGAGACCTCTCGGACGACAAAACTAATACTTTACAAGACGGTCATTCTTCCCGTTTTTCTTTATGGCGCAGAGGCATGGACCCCTACTATGCACTGATGCAGCAATAAGATCTTCAGTCTAGTGAGAGTAGGCGATGATTTCCGCATCAGATTCAACAGTGACCTGTATGAGGTACGCAACCACATAGACGTTGTGGAGCGTATTAACATTCAATGGCTGCGCTGGCTCGGCCATGTCGTTCGAATGGAGGAGGATGCTCCGGCGAGACAGTTATTTGATGCGGGGATCTGCGGAACTCGGCGAAGAGGACGACCTTGGCTGCGTTGGAAGGACCGAATTGAGTAGGCGCGCAAGAAGCAGAGGCGCCTGGAAAGATGTGTTACGGCAGGCCGAAATCCGTTAATCGGGTTGTTAATGGCCAATTAAGTAAGTATGTAAGTAAGTGTTTTGCTTTCAGTTAAAAGCGGAACATAAAAAAATTTACTAACAAGGTGCACTATTATGTACAAAAGAAAAACATTTTAAATATACTATAAGTTTCAACAAAATTCTTTAAATTATGGAGATTCAATTTAAAAACAAACAAAATTATTCAACATTTGTCAAGATCAAAATTAAATGCGTTTTTGAAAGTTTAAGAGATTAAAGAAAAAACGAAAAATAAACTGTTAACAAAATATGTTACTTGAATATCATTTGAATAATGCACTCATGTTAGTTCATTCGTCATTCATGTAATGCTTATTCGTTGTTCTTGAAGCGCAGTCACATCTCAATCATATCCCCAGAGTCAGATTTCTCAGATTTTTACTTTTGCTCTGCTGATGTTATTGTAATTTTTAATATTCAGATTTCATATTTTGCATATCTTCCCTTATCATACAAATTATTTTCCCAATTTTTCGTTGTTGTAATTGCAACAGGTTGCGCTACGTTGTAATGTAGTCTGTAGATATTACTTTTTGTTATCCACACAAACAGACTGAAAGCAAAGTGACATTATCATGCCCAGGTAATGTAATCAGGTTGAATGGTGTGTTATGATAGAACGTCGACGATGAGGATAATGATCATGATTATGGTGGTCACAAATTATTTTTGCCTGTATTACTCTCTAAAGAGTGTGTGTGCTAATGTATTTCTATTTGAAGCGCAACATTATGTCCGTCGACAGGCTTGCCAGCTAATGTTGTTTTTTTTTTCTTCTATAAAAACCATCATTATCATTCTTAAAAATAGTTTCCACACTTTTTATGAGAGTCTCTAATTCTTTTTTCCATGTTGGACTTATGTGTGAGGGTATATGTGTTAAAAAAAATTAAATTTTTTTATACCAACGTTGTATGGTTTGCTCCAGCTTAACAATAATTTATTTCTTTCTTATTTAAGTGAAAACGAATGGAATATCCATTACGGTCAACCATTTAAAAAAGATGCAAATGTCGACATTGGTAATATAATTAAGCCTACGACGGTTCTCGTTTACATTAACATTTTTTTATACATAATTATCAACACAAATTCAAATGCGTATTAAGTAATAAAGAAGTATGACATATAACTTGAATTTTTTCCTTTTCAGAATTGCAACATTTTTATTAAATACAATCTCTTAACATTTTACGTTTGCATACCACACATACATATCAACATGTGTTTTTGTGGACATTTAAAGATTTTATTCATCAAGTAAATATTTATTAACTGTTTCGTACACAACGTTTTGTAAATTTAACACATGGGTTCTTCTAAGTGAATTCTGATGGAATAAAACATAGCACTATGTCTATACTTCGAAGTCGCCGTAGTCTAATAGGTAGTGTGTTGGCTTATTAGACGTAAGGCCATGGTTTAAACCACAGGCCAGACGTAAAAACGAAATATGAAAAAAATATTTCTTCGGCGACTTTCTAGCAAAAACTCTGAGCAAAAAAATGGCCATGTAAAGTTTCTCAAAAAAACTCTCATTCGTAGTCCACTTTAAACTGTAGGTCCCACCACTCATGTATACAATTAACACACACAACATAAGTGGTGTGAGAAGCTAGGTCGTAATCCTGACTGAAGGGATGTAATGACCAAATTTAAAAAAATTATATACTATGTCTATACTTGGGTCAACGTAATCGATCTAGTTGTTGATCGTTTTCGCAATAATTTTAATCTTCTCGATTAATGAGACACAGCAATTTGCGCACAGAAGAAAATATTACTGACTAGCGCGAAATCTTGAAGAAGACTTTAAAATGTCGATTCGTCATTGTTCTCTACCTGGTGTCTTTTGCCATTCGACTACGTTGAAAATTTTACTTGACTCACGTGACTATGGCTGCCTTCCAAAATGTTAGTTGCTTTGTGTTTTAACAAAGTATCGTGTTTCATAATGCCGCTGTACAAAATATATACAATGTATTCTATTTCAAAACGTCGTCAATGTGTATTTTTAACGCAGTTAAAAAGCAATCAGGCATCGGATTTATAATTGATGCATTTTTTGGTTACTTTGCATATCTACATAGTTTATATACAGTAGTAGAACTGCATACAAACTTTGTATTGTTCAAAGTGTGACAATACACAAGTCGTTGACGAATAACCATTACATCCATTTCTTTTTCTTGTAAAATATGCAAGGAGATGGCGTTGTGGTAAATGACTGCAGCTTTCTAATCATGGTGACTGAATTTTTGTTTCAAAATATTAATCAACTAAATATCAACGACAAATTTATTGTATATCAAACAAGCAACTCTTGAAGCATTGATTAAAACACGATTTATTAGAAAAAGGAGCCAAACATTGCATTCATCGAAATAACGATTTACAAATTTACATGTATCAGAAATAATATTTAAAAAGAAGAAGAAGAAGAAGAACTCTTTTACCTAATTGTAATAAAAAACCATTCCATTCTGGCTTGTGTTATAATTTTAAGTCATCAAAGCCATGCAATTCATCGATTCTTTCTGATTTTTTCTTTGGGGTTTTGTGAATAAGCCAGAAACAATTCCGAAAACTAATGCATTGATATCTTATTTCATACTTAACTGAAACATGTCTTCCTTACACCCTTTGTATTGGATTGATTTTTGGGTTCTATTATATTTTATTGTACTGAAAAGTATCTTTTGCACGTATTTTAAGGACTATATTTTCGCTTAACCCTTTACGGTTACTGTTCGTCGAATCGACGAAGCTCATTTACTTTTTATCATATAACTCTTTTATGTGTGACCAAATTTCCGTCTCTTTTTCAACAACGTTAACGGTAACCGTTAGAAAAAAAGTAATTCGGGCATTAATGGGTTAATGTACAAAAATGAAGAGTAACCGTCCAGAGTTAAATAACGGAGAATATGCACTAACACTAAGCGCAAGAATTATGCATAAAATCTTGTTGTTAGAAAATATTACAAATTTATTCTTGTTTATAAATTACTGGCTGTAACCTCGGCGTGTTGCTGCGCTACCAACTAAAATAAATTTGAAGGAAAGCCATTACACAAATATCTAATTAATTTTGAATCATTTTATGGATTTTGTTTCCCGTTGTCCAGATGATTCAGACGAAAGGGCCTGAGTAGTACGCATTCGATCAGTTTCTAATCTCACTTCTCGTTGTTCCAGTGGTTCAAGCGAACGGGTCTCAGCGGCATATACTCGAAGATTTTCCAGTCTCAATGCTCGTCTGATTATGAGGCTCGTAATGCTTTTTTCTTCCGTGTTTGAGGTGTAGGTTGATCAATTTCTTGTCATTCAATTTTAATAATTTTCAGAGACGCGCCGTCCATCGGAAATTAATCACACCAACCTCCTTCGACTCATTCGCAACAACTGTGCTAAAGATCATAACATGATCAAATGCATAGTTTACGATTCTATAAGCTACATACAAACAAACATTCATTTTTAAATATGTAGACTATGGTAGGTGACATTATACCCAATCCGCCCATTTTGTTCACATATACGTCAAAGTCGTCCATACAAAATTTGAGGACTCTAGCTGTTGCAGTTTATGAGATATGCGACATTAAATACTTATTGGGTATGTGGACTTATTGGGTATTGGGCACCTCGCCTACTTGAAATTTTAAAATAAAAAGTAGCCTATAGTTCCTTCGAGACATATAGGAAGATACTGTGAAAATTCCAAAAAAGTCGTCTCAGCCGTTTAGCCGTCTATTGGCTTCAAACAAACAAACCCACAAACAATCCCACAAACAAACCCACAAACAAGTAAATACACATTCATTTTTATATATATAGACGTATTTCAATAACTGTCGTGTATAAAATATTACATAGAGCTGACTGGTGACGTATACGTAACATTTTGTTAGACAATAACACTCATACTTTTTTTTATTTATTTTATTTTATTGCCTATTTCAACATAAAAAGTAGCCTATAACTCCTTCCAGACATACAGGAAGATACTGTGAAAATTTCAAGAAAATCGGTCCAGCCGTTTAGCCGTCTATAGATTTGAAACAAACCCGCAAACAAATAAACACATATATATAAGAAGATGTATTGAAGGTTTTTTTCTCAATAGTATATGAAAAATTTTCTTCATGGTTAAAAAACATACTGAACTATCCTAAATAAAAATGATTTCAAATTAATACATTTCCTAAAGGTCTAATACCCATATCTTGGTTCTTTTAGGTTATGCAAGAAGAATTAGGCATCAACAAAATTTCTCAAAAAATTAAGTTTAGAATTAAATTAAACGAATTAATAGAGGTCCAACAATTTTTTATGAATATAGTAGACTTATTAATTTTGCATGGTGTGCTTTCAAAAATTTACCCCAATAAGTGCAAACATATTTTAATTAATTTATGGTCATTATTACAACTTGCCGTTAACTAAAGGGAGGAATTTAACGGGCAGAGAAATTGTTTTTCATTATTATAAGTGGAAGATGGAGAGGGAAGATAATCCTACTGGTAACTTTTAAAGTTAAGTTTACGTTCGAACATGCCATATTATATATTATTTTCACTACGGCAACTCCAAATATAAACAAAGTGAGCAGATACAACGAAAAAGAAGCCATGCCGTTGCCACTGCGTTTAAATAAAACTTGTTTAATTTGAGCAGTGTCATAGACATTGCTCCGCCAATGCCATATTTTTGAAAAAGTTAACTTTTTTTATCTGTAAGTTGTAATAACGAAAATAAGTTAAAGATAACTTTACAGTTCTCTTTAGTTAAGGGTACCTTTAACTAAACCCAAGTTTAACGGCAAGTTGTAATAATGGCCCTTAAAGAATTATCTTTCAGAAACAGTAACTCAGAAGGCGCAGTCATTTTAATTCTCTATAATAAGTTATTTTAAATGTTTATATATTAAAAACATGCTTGGTGTATTAGATACGTTTTTTTGTTCTTTAATTTTTTGTTAGTTGTATTACAACGGTACATTCTCATTTATTTTTAATATAAACTTTTTAGCTAATTTGACAAGAATTTGTACACTCTGAGAAATAATAGTTTGGTCAGATAATTTTGGTCTAAAAACAATCAAAATTTTGTTTGTGTATTTAATAAATTTATATAAATTTTTAAACCTTATTTTATATTTATAAAGACTATAAATTAGTTTTCAGGAAGTGCTACTCTTAAGGCGTTGTTATTACTGTAAATATATATAACATAAATATGCGTGGTGTTCGAATTAGTATTGGTTAGGGTAGTACTTACCATAATCCTGTCTGCCTTTATTATGATACTATTGTTGGCAATAGTTGTTAACGATAGATTTTAAGTGAGCTTGTGTAATTAAAAAAATAAGTTATACATTACAAAGCTTATCATCGCTTAAAATTTTAAGAAACCAAAACTTTGTAATTCGCTATTTTCTTGAAAAAATGGTTAAAAGTCAAATCCGCCTATAAAAGGGTGGAACATTTTGTAAATTTAGGAAACGACTTGCAACTCCTATTAAAAACGTCTGGGACCTTTAAATATTTTAATAATGTATATTTTTTTTATTTATTCGTTTTATTTACAATCTATCCAAGGATATTAAGTAAATTTTGTAAAATAAAGAATAACATTCATTGTTGAACTCCAATGAGAACAACAATATACAAAAAAAAAAAAATTGTTAAAATTATTTCAAAAATTTATAATATACATATACATTATATACAAAAATCCTAGTTTTACCTATATTAATATTTACATATATGTACACAGAATTTAATTCATGTATAATTAATTAGGTACGAAACGGCAAGTCCAATATGTGGTTCCTTTTCAGTCTTCTTACTTCATTTGTGTCATCTAGTAGCATTATTGCCAATGGGTTACAATGATTACTCAGCCTGTCCAAGTAATTTTCGCTATGTTTTCTAGCTTCTTCTTTAACCATCGGAATTGATAAGTCATCATGAATTGTTTTGTTGGATACAAACCATGGAGCATTAACTAAGGACCTCAATGTTTTCGACTGAAACCTCTGTAGAATTTCAATGTTAGAATCGCTGGCCGTTCCCCACAGCTGTATACCGTAGGTCCACACTGGTTTTAACATTGCTTTGTACAAAATTACCTTATTATCGAGACTTAGTTTAGATTTGAGACCTAGTAACCAAAATAGGCGCTTGAAATAAATATTTTAATAATGTATATAATTTGTATTCTGTTGTCTATAATTCAACTTCTATCATTTTTCCAAGGGATTCATTGAATTCATGAAATTTTTATCACCAAGAATTAACTACCATATACCCTTTTAAAATGTTAATTTCACTAATATTAAAACTTGTTAAAAGACTCTGCATATCATTCACATTAGAAATATTTACATCTTGGAATCCTTGAATTTAATCTCCTCACAAGATATAACTCGAGGAAAGAACAAAATTGGTGGTGGGTTCACCCATGTTCAAACGTACATAATTGGTCATTAAAATTATTCAGTCATGATTATGACCTAGCTTCTCACGCCGCTTATGATGTGTGTGTTATTTTTATTCATAAGAAGCGGGCCATAAAATAGTAAAATTCAACCCGAATGACAGATTTTTAAGAAGATATGCATGGCAATTTTATTTACTCTCAGAGTTTTTGCTAGAAATCTGCTGAAAGGAACTCGCCGCAGAAATATATTTTTCATATTTCGTTTTGCTGGAGATGTCAGAACTGTGTTGTGAACCGTGGCATTACGTCCAATTAGCCAAAATACTACCTACTAAACTAGGGCAACTTCATGGAGCATAATTTTATATTGTTTATATATAGTAGATAAATTAATTCGACTTTGTATGTAAAATATAACCTAGTGGCCGTTTTAAGTTTGTCCAGACAAAGTACGAAATTAAGCCAAATCCTGTTGATAGTCTTTTGTAACAAATAATTTCTATCTCTCAAGAAGAGCGTTGTAAAACTACTAATAAAAAATGTTGTCCGGACAAACATTTTGTCCAAACTACAGTGGTGAATCCAGCTAAACTGCTTAAGGTTACATATTTCTAAAGGTTACTTAATTTCATTTTTAATCCATACTAAACTAAGTCCATACGAAAAAAAATGATATATTTCAACCCGTTTGAAGAAAACGGGTTGAAAAAAAAAACTTACATATTTGACATGCTTTAGTATGGAGGAAGAAAAATGAAGAACTCAATTCAAAGGAATTGCGTGAAATAGTTAAGCATGATGGTGGTCGTATAATGATGCGGGGATGTGTCTCCTCTTTAGCTGCGGGCAGTTTGGAATTTATTGAGGAATAATGAATAAGAGAGAGTAATTAAACATTCTTAAGAAGAAAAGTTCGAAAGAATTAAGAATTCAAAATGGTTATTATTTCTAACATGTCTTCTATAAAGTACCAATATGACTCCAAGAGAGTATTTAGAAGATCGTTTGGTACCTAGACTTTTACTATCCACTGTACATCAGTTAATCGTCAGATGCTTTTACAGCAAACAATAAAATTTAACGTCCATGATACAAGCAGACGTTGAAGACCAACGAAAAAAGAAAATTCATCAGCAATTAGCAAAACAAGTTGCAGTTGCTGTAGCAACAACAGCAGCAGACATTGTTTGCATAAATTTTTATACCATTTAGAATACAGTAAATACTGGTATTTTATTTTTCTTTTTGTTTAATATGAGGGTCTCTTTATGAAATAGTTGTTCATTTGCATGCAGTTCGAAGTGTCTGACAGTCTAACCATTTGTCCGAGACACTCATTGTTCCTTTGCCTTTGTGAATACTTTTTGTTTTGCAATTATCTCATTACTGAATGGATAAATTATATAGGGAACGACAAGAATGAATTTTCATAATGGTTTTAAAAATCTGTTAGTTTGGATTCAAAAGTCAGCACTGGAAACACTTCTTTGTGAACAGAGAATGAAATAAAATTAAATCAAAAAAAATTTCATAAAAAAGAAATGAATGAATGACTGAAATTTAATTAAAGCAATAAATTGTGATTTATTTCTCTTTTAGTTAAATTAGCATACGAGCAGAATATGAAAGAAAACAAATGGAATTAATACAAATCGTTTTTATTTTGCTATTTTAACTTGATTTAATTAAATTATTTTTGATTCCAAGTATTATAAAATTTATGTAGTAACTTTAATTACATTATTACAATATTCATTAACCAATGTATATTTATATTTGTTAATTAAAAATCTAATGGACTTATTCAATAAACATATTTTGTTTTGCAAAGGCTATAATTTTTATTTACACTATTGGTTTAATCAATCCGTTTTTACGTTTAAATATGTATAAGGGATGCTATGCTTTCATGATGTTTTTTTTCTTTAAATGTTTTATAATAAATTAATAATAAGTAGTTATATCTTACAACCCGTTGTTGAAATCAAGTCCTCTTTTTTAGACGAAACTGGCTACGGTAGATTAATATGATATGATAATTGAGTCTTATATGGTGTTCAGGAATGGACCTTTATCGCAATAAACGCTATTATTGAGCTCAATATTTCAGATAAAGTTTCAATTAATAATCGCGCAATAAATACGCAAATTGTTATAATATTGAGTAAAACTTAAAATGCAGCACTGTCATAATCATGTTTTTATTGATATTTGACAACGCAAATGTAAACGACGACAAACAAAAAGAAAAACTAAACAAAAAAACAACAAAATAAAAACAATGTTGTTGAAACAACCAGCTTTTTTGTTTACCAGCTGTCAAATGAATATTGAATAAGCAGCTGAACTGCGTATATTATTATGACTGAACACTCAAAATATTGTACTAAATTAACAGAATATTGACTGAATAAAACTGCATATCTCAACATAGAATTGGGATTTGAGAATTTTTAGAATATTATCCAAACTTAGTTTTGATTGATTATGAGGTTTTTATAACATAAGTCTACATTGGCTTCGCAGTAAATTGAACATTTTGATTACAATTTATGCTAATCAATATGAATGCCAACATATTTTGTATGCGATTGTTGAGGCACTATTTGGATATTTATTAAAACGCAACAACATATTTGTCTTAGTAAGGTAAATAATTTTTTGTTCATTTACTATTTTTCTCCAAACATTTAACCACTAACTACCAGAAGAATGCGTTCCTATAAGAGACGCTTCATTGGAGTTCGCATGTGTGTTGAGAAAAATAAGTCATCAGTACGTGCTGGCAAGTCCGATAAACATATTGTTACGTTTTTACATTTTTAAAAACGTGTAGAATATGATTTCGTAGATTGCAAACAAACAATGCACAATTCTGTGTGCCACTGTTCACAACTTGATGTAAACAACAGCAATTTGCCTTGTTTATTATTCTTCTTTACACTCTTCTGCGTAAACATAATTATTCTCTTCAGACGCAACGCGTCTGCACACAAGACTGACTGAATTTTCACCGATCCCGTTGCCAGCTTTGTTATGCCCAAAGCAAATTCATAGAAGGTAGCCTTATCTCAAAAGCTGAGGAGATTTGGACTGTCAAAAAAATTTCGTATTTATGTTAGTCATAAACCCTCATATGTACCGCATGTATCCTTAAATTCTTTAGGATTACTATTTTAAAGCCAATTATATTAAAATTAGGCAAGATATTAACAATATTTAAGCCTTTAACACTAAATATATATATCTTTAAACTACAACCTAGATTTACTATATTTGTAGTTATTTAGATAAAAGTAATGAATTACCAA
Organism: Sarcophaga variegata; assembly: GCA_932273835.1. Taxonomy (NCBI): domain Eukaryota; kingdom Metazoa; phylum Arthropoda; class Insecta; order Diptera; family Sarcophagidae; genus Sarcophaga; species Sarcophaga variegata. Next base: position 71,140,000 of record OW026360.1, read on the forward strand.
AAAAAAAAAAATAAATAAAAATGACTGAAATAACAAGTGTGTTATTTCTAAAACAAATTCTCTTTCAGAAGATTGGGATATAGCGATTAAAACAAATTGGGCCAATCTTCTGTTGAAAATATTTGATTATAATTACTCAAACGTAATTATAATATATAATTATGTGAATTTTAAGTACAACTTTTGATTCCAATTTTCTACTAAAGTTAATTCAAAATAATTCACAATATAATTCAAGAGATAATAGATAGTTTAAATAAGTATTCAATTTCAAAATTCAGTCAAAAAATAAATATAAATTAGGTACAAATTTTAATTGGTACAATAATAAATAAGAAATAACGTCTGTAGCTGATATTTTTTTAATTTACAGGTGCTGCTCTATTGTGTAATTTAGCATGATATAAAAATCATAAGAATTTTCAATATATAAAATTTATTTAGTTTTTTTAATTGCTTTAATTAATTTCCTATGGAGGTTTGACGGTTAATTTTTTTGACACTTGAAATGCACTTTTACAAAAACAAAATGCCTGTTGTTTTTGCATTGTTGTATTTGTTGTAGAGATAAGGCTACCTTCTATGAATTTGCCTTGGTCTTGTCTTTTATATTGAAGGATAAACAGTCTGATGAATACTCTTGAAGGAGAATGACATTGCCTTCGCAAAATCTCTATAAATGTAAACTTGTTGTTTACGTTATTGTTGCTTCTGTATTTTTTTCACGTTTGCCCTTGCAGTGTTGTTGTTGCCTGCTTGTTTACTTGTTTATCACTTTTTTGTGCTGATGTTGTTGCTATATTTTTGTTTATTCGTTGATCATGTAAACAAGTGCTTAGTTTTTGTTTTTGTAGCTTTTGTTTATCATTTTAATGTTAAACAATATAACACCATTTCCATTTTCGTAACAATATAATGGTTTATACTGTCTTCTGGCTCATTAGATGATATCCGCTGGGCAGCACTGACAAAAAGGACACAGCTCTACTACAATTTGTTAATATAATGATACATACATAACATACATAATTGGTCACAACAACCCGTCAGTCAGAATTACTACCTAGCTTCTTACATCACGTATGTTGCTTGTGTGTGCAGTTTCTCCGAACGATAGATATCTGTGAAACTTTTCATGACAATTTTATTTTCTCTTTGAGCCTGCACGCTACCTACTACACTGTGACGACTCAGTATAATTAGGAAAATTTATTTTCAATTGATATAAGAAGCCTACTAGCTAAGCTCTGTCTAAAATTTTAAAACGTTTGCAATAATAGCAGAGAAATATTTATTCCTTTCACATGAATTGAAACAATCTATGGGTTCGTTCAACAATGCTGGCTTTTTTTCAGAAATCAAATTGATGGTTCATTTGAAATTTTCACAAGTTTAAATCTTAGCAGTTTCTCAAAAACTAATGCCCTACGGCATTTTTGGTGGTAATCGTTACTTTGTGGCTCCTTTTGCTATTTCTATAGTCATCTTGTTATTGATTTTATCAAATCCGTTAGCTCTATGTGATGTGAGATAGAAAATAGTTTTCTAAATCTCACAATACTTACATATTGTGCTACTGGAGACATGATAATATCAAGTGGCAGATAGATTGTCTCCTTGTACAATTTTAGGGCGAAGACAGTCCTCTGGTCATCATTTCTAGCCAAAAAAGCTATGGAATTTTGGATATTATGTTTTTTTAATACATAGAGTCAGGAGGTAATGTTATTACAGACAATTTTTATGTTGTTATTACAAGCAATAGTTTTTATTTCGTGTTACTCATATAACCTGTTAAGGTTTTTACTACCCAACTTGCGATCAAACTAGGAATATATAAGTAATGGGTGTTTTTTATAAAAGTCCATAAATTTTAATGCCTGATTGGACAACCGATTTAGTTTGTTGATAGTTTAATTTTGCTTAGGTCGGATAATTGTAAATTAAGAAATCAAGTCAAAATATGCCAAGAAAAATTAAAACATATATTTTTTACAAACGCCTATGCCGACATAAGCGTTCTGTTCAAACCCCAGGTCAGACATCTTCAACAAATCGAAATAAGAAAAACATTTCAACGGCGACATCCTCTCACTAGATTTCTGGCAAAATCTAGGAGAGTAAATAAAATTGCCATTAAAAGTTTTTCAAAAATCTATCGTTCGGATTCGACATTAAACTGTAGATCACGTATAGGATTAACAAACACAACATTAGTGCGGTGAGAATCTATTTTGTAATCCCAACTGAAGGATGATACCTACTAATTATGAATGTATGTTGGATGAGTTGTTGTAAAGATTTCTATCTGGCTCTTCTGAATATTATCCTAACATTAGCCATAATTATCATAGCCTAGTGCATGTTTTCCAACTTAAGCGGCTTTTGCGTTTATTGTGTTTGTAGTATTATGTGGTCACATGGGCTAAACTAGATGCGATTGCATATTTTCGGTTAATCAATAAGTACTTACTTTTCATTAAATCATTTGTTTTTATTTTATTTTTCTCTTGTGAAAAGACGGAACAATTTCTTTCTAATTTGTTTATTTATTTCATTTCTTTTTGTGATAAATAAATTGCAGAACGACTGTGGAGAAACATGTGGTTTTATTAAGCACAAACAATACTCTCCATTGAAAATGATTTCAACATTATGTGTTTCTTTTTTGCTCTTTACTATGGCTTTCTGAATTTTCCTTTTCTTTCGCAAACGCCTTTTTTCAGTCCTGATGAATCTCTATTGTGCATAATATAATGTTTTGTGATCCACATTTTTGCTTTTCATGCTGAATTGCAGACAGAATGAGGGGTAAAGCAAAATATGGTCTCCTTTTTGTGATAATGGTCTTCATGAGCTACTTGACCAACTGAAACCAAAAAAAGAGGAGGAAACAAAAGGAAAAGAACATTTAAATTAAAAAAACTATTGTGTAAATGAGAACTTTAAAAATTCCTTTATTTTTAAATTGTCCTATTTCAAAAAATTCTATGCTCGCTGTCTCAAATCACGGAGTTGGTGTATATATGAAATAGTAAGAAATATAACCTTTTTATTCGCCTACTTAATGTTGTTAATTAAAAACATACTCCTAAAAAATGCGTTATTACCAATGGTATATGATGATAGTTTCCTAATATTAGCTGCACGGTGGTCCTAATGACGAGCTTAGCCCGAAAAAAGTCGTTTTGTCGGATCGTACATATGTGAATTTTTTGTTTGGTTTTGTAATGACAAGTCTTCAGCCTACATAACGGTATAATTTTTTTTATTATATCAGCAATATTAATACTGCAGTACTGGTTTAAACACAAACAATAGATTTAGTTTTTTTTTTTAATAACAGATTAGACAATATCTTAGTTTGGTTTGGAGATCTTGTCAAATAAAGCGAAAGTATATTCCTTTTTATTTGGGGGTTTTATTTATACAACTGGGGTATGTATTTTTATAATTCCTAATATGCCGGCGATTTTGTATTTCGTTCAGAAAAAAATACGCGAAAACTGAGATGTATTTGTTAATTGTGCAATTTTAATTGCATAACCCGATTTAGCAAAATGTTTTATAGTGTTATCGTCTATAATATGTGGCCAGTTAAATGGTAAAAAATTTCCTGCCGATTTCTGCCTAAAAGCTTTCATATCAAATCACTTAGTTGCGATGTCTATCACCAAAAGAGAATTTTTTAATGTTTGGTTCTTTGAAAAGGTGCAAGAAAAAAATTTTATGCTGGTATTTTTATGAAAATTGGTATAAAAATGATGAAAATGATAGGTATACAAAAAACTTAATGCAAACAGGTAGAAATTTCATCACACAATTGTCAAAAAATGGTCCATGGTGCATCGAATAAAGAGTGTGTTCGAGTCTTCATTTAAAAGTTGATTGGATGAATATTTCGTTCTTCCTAGTAAGGAAAACTCGGCCGAAAATACTATTGACGGACCGTCCACGTCAAAATACGGACGACCTTCTAAACCATTTTTAGAAATAGGAGAAAGATCTAAACAATCTAAAACAAAGCATCTTGTAAAATCTTGGTCCTCTGAAGAGCTAACATTTGCTGCTGCAAGTAGCCTTTATAAGTCAGGCAAAAGGACTGCTTCAGACGTTATTACAACTATAGATAATTCTCCAAAAAGGCAATTTAAATAAAAACTTTCTTACGCACGCCATCTAAAGAACCAATACCTTATGTATATTGACGGAAAATACTTAAAAAGTTCGTATCTTTCTATGCGTACGGGCGCCAAAAAACGGGGATATAAAAACCTTTTGGTTGCCAAAAAAGAATGCTATCCAAGAATGCTATTCATGGTATACAAATTTCAGAAATATCTGCCGAAGTAAATTTGCAAAGCTTAGTTGATCATACGACGAATAGGCTAGTAAAGTTACAAAGAGAAAGGTTGGAAGAATTTACTTGTTCATCACTAATGTTGACATATAAATGGGGATGTGATGGAAGCAGTTGGGACTCAACATACAAGCAGACGTTCAGTGATCATGATACACAAACGGATCAGCATTTGTTTGCAGTATGTTTAGTTCCTCTGGTGTTAAAAAATTACGATAAAGTTATATGGCGCGATGGTATATATACGCGCTTTTGCAGGCCAATTAAAATTACATTTAAAAAAGAAACTAAATCATTGATTACTCAAGAAATTGGTATTATACAAACGCAAATAGACGCAATTTCTCCAACTTTAATTCAGGTTAACGAAAACGTACGGTTTACATGTAAACATCGTTTCTTTTGACAATGATCGATGGTAAAGTTTTTTCAACAATCGCAAATTTGTCGCCACAAACATGTGGAATTTGTGGAGCATGATGACATAAACAAAATTAAAGTATTGAAACCGAATGAAGCCTTTACGAGTACGGTCTATCGACTTTACATGCTTGGAATTTGAATGTATTTTACATATTGCATATAAACTTGATTTAAAAAAATGGCAAGCTCACGGAGAATCAGAAAAGGCTTTAATTGAAACAAGGAAGCAAATGATAATTGATAGGATGAAAAAAGAGATGAACTTGTTAGTCGATATACAAAAGCCAGGCCACGGAACTACTAATGATGGAAACACTATCGACAGTTTTTTTAGCTTGTGGCAGAAGTGTTGAAGACCAGATTTGTATTCGTACACGCTACGCTTGACATAGAGAAAGCCTCAGATGGCGAAGTACGAGTATATATCACGCATTATGTACTTCTCAGTTCTCATCCTGTGTACATATCATATAAGTTGAGACCGAAAAATTTTACATGACACAATATTTAATAAGCAAGAGCCCAAAAATAGCAATGTGACAGAAGTCTGGAATATTGAATCAGTAATCACAAAAAATCTGGTCTTTTCTTTGAAAATTATTAAGCAGAAACTGTATCCGTGAACGTTGATATCCTCGTTTCAAATATCTCACTTCAAATGTCCATTGCCATACACATAACTTTAGAAGATAGTATTTTGAATTGCTTCTTAAGTTCTTTATATAAAAAATTAATGAAACTTTTTAAACAAATTTTGTTTATCTTTTAAAACTTACTTTACTTTATACAAATCTTGTAAGTAGTTTTTGAAATATAGCGATAATTGTCTCCTTCTGCTTGGTGTACGACAAATAATTGAGACAGTGTTAACGCGCAGCAAGATAACACAATTATACAAAATGAAATCAGATATAAGTTGTCACACGCAACGCGTTTCAGTTTAAGAACGCAATTATTGCACCCATGAGTAAAGCCAATAGTTTTTTTGTGAAATTATTATAATTGATTAATTAATTTTTTTTATGTAAAGTCTTCTTTATAAATTACAAAAAAGAATATTAAAATTCCATAAATAAGAATTCTACTTTAAAATTAAAATTAAATTAATATTTTTAATCATTCTTAAGAATTAAGATGTAATGTATTAATAATTTATTATTATATAACCCACATTTTTTTAATGTTTTAAATTTTTGTAACTCTTTTACAGGCTTTTTACGTTGCCTGTTGACACAAAAATTAATTAAGTTTTCATTTGAAATGTACACGCGTACATATGAATGTGAAAATCGTATTGAAATTTCCCAAGGCTAATTGTATTGTTTCTGTTACTGAACTATATGTACAGTCGACTACAGTAAAATTGGTCCACTTGCAAGTAAGACCTTAAATGTACAAAAAAAATTGAGAATCGATATCAAATTCTAAAGATTACATTTATATTTTTTGGTTCATTTTGTTAAAACTTAAAATAAATAAATATAGGCAACGTCAGTTTAATAATACAGACGACCGTAAATCAGATCAAGATCAAATGTGATATGGCTGCAAAATATTCTAACGGAAACTATAATGTGGAATAATTTCAATGAGCATCGCATGCTAGAATTCATTTGCCAACAAAAAATTTTTGATTTTTGAAAGATTGTCTTGTTCACAGACGGAATCAATTATAACATTTCTGGTTAGAAGTATTCGGTGAAACCCCGAAAGGGAGATGAATTCTTGCCCTACTGTCAAACAGGGTAAAGGGCTCGCATTAGTATGGGCTACTCATTTAGCTGCAGGTGGTTTTTAATGGAATACCTATTATAAAATGCCAAATAGCTTGGCATATTACTTGACAAATTACTATTGAACAATTGTCCCCAAGTTTTCTAAATTCAACCCCAATCACAAGATTTCAACACTATCGAAAATTAGTGGCAAAAACTGGAAATTGCAATAAGAAACTACTATTTCGCCCCTTTTAGAGGAGCGGAATATATTAGAAACACCAATATGCAGAAAAGCTTGCTGAACCTGTACAAAAGCATTTTAAAAATCCAATTCACCCTTTTTGATATCCAATATTGCAAATGTTTTCATTTTTCTTTTGGTTAATTTAAGGCGTGGATGTTTAAATGGACCATATTTATTGTGTCCTGAGTTTATTACTCTTTTTTCTTTCATACCTAATTGTTGTAAATTAAATTAAATTAAACTATTAAATCTAATACAGCTTCCTTATTTTATTTGTACATACTGTGATTCACTGTATATATTACAGACATTACAAAACAATCGCATCGTACATACATATGTACATACGTATGTACGTGTATACATGGTTTGTGTATACATATGGGGAATTTCGTGTCAAGTGAGCCAATTTTTAAAATCGATGTTTTCCGATTTGGATAAAATTTGCACCAAGGTTAATACTATTGGATAGTAAAAAATTAGTTGAAAAATCTTATTCTTGAATTAAAAAATAATTTTTTTGATAGATATCCCACTCGCATCCCGTTAAGCGATTATAAAGGCCTTAAAAGAAATTGTATAAGCATACTTTTGAGCAAAAAAAAGGGTTAATTGTGAAAAAATTTAAAAAAAATATATATTTTTAAAAAATATATAAAAAAATTTTTGCTAGGACCAATATGTGAAAAGTTACACACATTTTAAAAAACCCTGTATGACCAAAATGTCCAACTTTGACCCCCTCTAACTCCGGCAGTTATTGACTAGCTGGCCTACTATCCAATGGTACTAACCAAATTTCATCCAAATTGGAAGACATCGATTTTAAAAATTGGGTCACTTGACACGAAATCCCCCATATATAATATGTTTTTTCAATTGGATTCAAAATTTAAATTTAGAGATGTATTTAATTAAATAAAATATTTATACAGATACGATATAATAGAGGTGAACTAATACCACATTCGGATATATTGTAATAGAAGAAAGAAATAAAATCAAGCCAATTATTTATTACATTTTATTTTATAAAATTTAAATCACAATTTTTATTTTTTAATTTATTTCATTTTATTTTATAAAACTTAATTGCCTTTTTGATACAGCTTTATTTTATTTATTGATTTGTATTATGAATAAACAACCTTTGAAAAGCATATACAGTTTGCATGTCACATACACATAGCCACAGAATTATAATCCGTTTTCGTTGAAAATCTTTGTAATTGTCAGACAATTTTCCTCGATTTTAAGACGGAAATTTGTGAAATTTGTTAACCAATCCGTTTTTTTTTTAAAAATATTTATAATTGTCTGACATATTTCTTCGATTTTAAGACGGTCTTTTGCTTTGGTTCAGAAATTTGTGAAATTTGTAAATCGGATGCATATGCCCTGCACAGGCGCACAATTCAGTTCAATTTCAGAAATTTTTTAACCAATGCAAAAGACCATCTTAACATCAAGGAAACTATAAAAATTTTCAACGAAAACGGATTAGTTAAAAAATGTCGGCAATTTTTTAACCGTACGTATAATTTAGTAACTGTGTGTATATGTACATATAACTTTCAAAAAGCACTATAAAAGCAAAACGTTGTCATTATCTAACCGCACCATGGTGATATAATTTTGAATTACCAGTATGGGATGAAGTCGTCGTAGTCAAATAGTTGTTAGTGTGTGGACTTATTAGACGTAAGACCATGATTTAAACCCCAGGTCAAACATCTCGATCAAAACGACACATGAAAACATTATCTTCTGCCTCTCAGCAGATTTCTGGCAAAAACTATGAGAGTAAATAAAATTGCAATGAAAAATTTCTCAAAAAATCTGTCATTCGGAATCGACTTTAAACTGTAGGTCCCGCTATTCAAGTACTAAATTAAAATGTACAACATAAGTGGTGGGTTGTAATTCTGACTGAAGGTTTTTAATGACCAATTATGTACGTATGTGGTATGGAATAGGGATGCCAATCGGGAGATTCCGAAACTCGAAATCCTGGGATTTTCGGGATTTTCGGGATTCACAAATTCCGAATCCCGGGATTTTTTAAAACTTGTCCCTGGGTTTTTCGTGTTTGTGAACTCATATGTACTTTTGTACTTACTTGTACGGTTTTTAGAGTTAGAACTACCTGTAAAAAAGCGTGCGTTGATTAAGAGTTTGTCTGATGAAGAATTTAGACTGATTAAACAAATTATGAATATTTTAAACCCATCTCTTGAAGCGCTCTGTCGAATTACGAAATCCCGATTCCCGGGATTTTTAAAAATCAGTTCGGTTTGGCATCCCTAGTATGGACTAATACAGATTCTTCTATTGGAACGCATGTGTTAAATGTTCTAAAGATATTTATGTCCCTACTGCATATATATGTATTACTGCGATCGAAAGATATTCCTGTATTTGATATGCTTACAGGATAGTATGCGCATACATACATACAAAAATACATATATTGTGTTTTTTAATTTATTTTATTTCAACTTCTCTGTGTTACTGTTGGCCCGTAGGGCTTTTTTATTCACTTTTGCGTGTGTTATTTGTAAAAACGTATAAAGGTAAAATTTAAAACTATTTATATATCTCAAAATATTTTTATAAAGTTATCATGTTTGTTTTTTTTAAGTTAATATCCTTTCAGTCTTATACGCTCAAAGTTTTTTAAGTTTTTTCGAACATTTAATTCATATTTTTTATTTTTTTTTAAATTGTGGAACAAAAAACCCATATCAATCAATGAACGAAAAAACCTTGGAAGCCTTTAAATATTTATATAAAGAATCAAACAGAAATAACCAACTGAATTAACAAATGAATGAATGAACAGGAATAATAAACAATCTACAGGAAAAATATAATCAGCAACAATGAAAAATATCGAAAGAAACATGCGAAAAGACGTGGTCTTGGAGTTGCTTGGACGAGTGATATGAATGCATTATTTCTGTTGCTGGACTCACATTAAATTACAATTATAAATAAGTGTGAATATATTTGAGGGTTTTCTTTTTTCAGTTTTACTTCACTATGTCATTCTCTCTTAGCTGTATCTACAGGCATAAGCATTGAAAATAATTTTTTTGTCATTCTGCAGTGACAATTTCTAGCGGAAAACGAAACATTTTGTAGTACATACCTCATTTTAATAATTTTCTCTATTATTTATTAAGGAAAACTGAAAATTGTTTAATTAAAATACACAATGAAAATATATAAATTTATATGTAATTTTCTCCGAAGCAAGTGATTTCCGAAAACTGCAAAGATTTGCTAGCAAAGTACCTGTAATATGGGCAAAGAAAGAGGACGATTTTTAAGAATTTTATTACAAAAGGAACTTGGTTATTAACATTCATACACACTTATATGCATGCATATATGCATATACATACGTATAGCATTAACGAAAGAAAATGAAAAAGTTCTTTGTCATCAAGAGATTGTGAGCAATGAACAGAAGGCTTAAATTTCGATAAATAAAACAAGAAATAACAGTAAATTTTCTTTATTTAATTTTCCAATATTTAATACTTTACATACACACATATAATTACACTTCAGTCAGGATTCGAACCTAGCTTCTCTCACTACTAATGCTGTGTGTGTTAATTTTATACATCAGTGATGGGACGGGAGTTTAATGTCGGCTCAGAATGGCAGATTTTTTGAGATACTTTTCATGGCAATTTTATTTACTCTCAAAGTTTTTGCCATAAATTTCCTGAGAGGAACTCGCCGAGGAAATATTTTTTCATATTTCGTTTTTGTTAGAGGTGTCTGACCTGGGGGATTCCAACCGTAGCCTCGCGTCTAATGAGCTACCACACTACCTAATAGACTACTACCTACAATTTATTTACTTTACAATGAAAAATTATAAGGATACCAATGTGACACATAGGAATTTATATTTACTGTACATGTTTTTATAAAGGGTCCGCCAAATAACTTTTTTTAGAAAAAAAACTACTGAATATTTTCTCAAATTTCTTTTTTTGGAAACTACAAAATCGGTCCAATTTTTAAGCACATTATCGATTGTGTGCAGCTGTATTTCACCAATGGCTTCACGAATATTATCCTTTAAAGCGTCAATTGCCTCTGGCTTGTCGGCGTAACACTTAATTTTGACGGCACCCCACAAATAATGGTGTCTAATAGCAGCTCCGAGGAGGCCAAACGACATCAGCTCTGCGGCTGATAATGCGATCTTCAAAAACAGGGCGCAAAACATCGAGTGTAGCTTCGGCTGTGTAGCACATAGCGCCGTCCTGTTGAAAACAAGTGTTGTCAATATCCAATAACAAAAATTTGTTCAACATGGCCCGATAACGATCGCCATTGACCTCTGGACCAAAATCCGTACCAAACAGTGACTCGTTTTGGGTGCGTCGGCTTTTGAATGTATGCGTGCGGGTTTTCTGTGCCCCAAATGCGACAATTTTGCTTGTTTACATACCCGCCAAGATCAAAATGAGTTTCATCTGAAACGATGATTTTTTTGTCCAAAATCGGCATCTTCTGATGTAGGTTACCGCATGTTTTGCTGCGCCACGATCTAAAATAAATTTGAAGGAAAGACATTACACAAATATCCAATTAATTTTGAATCATTTTATTGATTTTGTTTCTCGTTGTCCTGATGATTCAGATGAACGGGCCTGAGTAGTACGCATTCGATCAGTTTCTAATCTCACTTCTCGTTGTTCAAGTTGTTCAAGCAAACGGGTCTCAGCGGCATATACTCGAAGATTTTTCAGTCTCAATGCTCGTCTTTTTCTGAGGCTCGTAATGCTCTTTTCTTCCGCGCTTGAGGTGTAGGTCGACCAATTGCTTGCCATTCATTTTGAATAATTTTTATTGGCGCCATCCATCGGAAATTAATCGCACCAACCCCCGTCGACTCATGCGGAACAACATTGTTAAGGAATGCACAGTTTACGATTTAATTTATTTTGAGTAATTTTCAGTGGCACCAACTGTCGGAAATTAGTCATACAGCTTAGAAACTTTCCCCGGCTCATGGGCAACAAATTACTAAAGATCATAACATGATCAAATGCACAGTTTACGATTTAATTCATTTTAAGTAATTTTCAGTGGTGCCACCTATTGGATATTGGTCATATCAACTCATGCTCATGCGCTCATACGCAACAACTTTGCTAAAGATCATAACATGATCAACTGCACAGTTTACGATTCAATTGATTTTAAGTAATTTTCAGTGGCGCCACCTGCCGGAAATTAGTCATACCAACTTAGAAACCTTCCCCGGCTCATGCGCAGCAACTATGCTAACGATCATAACATGATCAACTGCACAGTTTACGATTTAATTGATTTTAGGTAATTTTCAGTGGCGCCACCTGCCGGAAATTAGTCATACCAACTTAGAAACCTTCCCCAGCTCATGCGCAGCAACTATCTATGCTAAAGATCATAACATGATCAAATGCATAGTTTACGATTCTATAAGGTACATACAAACAAACATTAAGTTTTATATGGGTATATGGGTATGTGGGTGGCATCTCGCTTATTTGAAATTTTAAAATAAAAAGTAGCCTATAGTTCCTTCCAGACATACAGGAAAGTACTATTAAAATTTCAAGAAAATCTGTCCAGCCGTTTAGCCGTCTATAGACTTCAGACAAACAAACCCACAAATAAACACACATTAATTTTTTTATATATAGACGTATTTCAATTACTGTCGTGTATAAAATATTACATACAGGTGACGGGTGACGTATACGTAATATTTTGTTAGACAATAACACTCATACTTTTTTATTTATTTTATTTTATTTTATTTGCCTATTTCAACAAAAAAGTAGCCTATACCTCCTTCCAGACATACAGGAAGATACTGTGAAAATTTCAAGAAAATCGGTTCAGCCGCTTAGCCGTCTATAGACTTCAAACAATCCCACAAACAAATAAACACACAGATAGGTATCACAAAAACAAATTCCATTTGTAACGATCGCTAATAACTGCAAGGTACAATAAGAAATATTTCAAAAGTAAAAATATTAATGTATGAAACTAGTCTGTCTCGAGATCCATATCCGGTTGGAAATTTGTGGAATATAATAACAATAACATTGAGTTAAAAGTGGTCAACAGATTATGATGAGCTATGGAAATTAATTCAGGCCGCGTTTAAGATATAGCAGTATGATATACCGGATTCGGTAAGCCAAAATCTTGTTGACCATATATCTAGATGATGTCTAAGAGTTTCGATCAAATTTTAAATACTCTAGAACATTTTTGAAACTAAAATTTATAGCGACTATGTTCTCTGGTAGTCTTACCTCATGTGCTTGTTACTGTGTATTTATATTCCAGTTTAGTTGACTATGCCTTATGATCACAAGTTATTTGGTGCTATTATTTGATGAGAGTAACTCCATCGATTACCTGATGTCTTGGAAAATTGTAGCGTATACGTGTATGCTGATGACGTTCAGTTTTACAGGAGCACTTGTATTGATAACATTAATTTTTGTATAGACCTGATTAACTATGATTTACGGAAACTTGACAACTGGGCCAAGGCTAATGGACTTTGCATAAATCCCTCCAAATATAAATGTTTATTGCTTTCGAGAACAAAGAGAACATTTGTTGTGCCGGTCACAATTATCAGGGGGAATAAAATTTATGTTGTTGAAACAGCATCCAATCTGGGTATTATCATTAATGGTCGGGTAACGTGGTCTTATCACATTAATGTCATCGTTGACAAAGTTTACTGTATGCAAAGAAACAATATGCGCTGTTATAGATCCGACTCCCTTTGCCATACGTATACAAATGGCTAAATTGTATTTGATTCTTGTTCTTTTATACGGGTCTGAAATTTTCACTGATTGTAGGCGGAAACTCAACTTGGCATACTATAATATCGCTAAATATATATTTGTTAAAGGACGTCGAGATCATATATCAGAATTTTCTTACCAGATATTTGGAATTAATTTTGGCAATCTATTACATATTAAATGCCTTATTAATTTAAAACAGCCTATATACTTATTTAAAAAGATTAGATTTGCATGATCCAACCGCGGTAGGAAAATTATCCAGCATAGATATAACACTCTTTTGTCTCAACACCAGTTTTTTATATATACCATCAGTCTTTGGAATACTTTACCTAATTATATTCAGAATGTTGGCAATATAATTAATTTCAAAAAGGAGCTATACAATTTCTTTAAGTAGTCTTTAGCATATTTTGATTATTAAATTTTTACTTTTTATTTTTATTAGTGATTTTTTCATTTCCATTTTGTTTGTGTATATTTCTTGATATTTGTGTATACTGTTATTCGTATTTTTCCTACTTTATTTTTTACATATGTACATATATGCATTTCTTTTTTGTCTTAATTTTTTGTATCGATTGATATATTTTCTAAGATTTGATCATGTTCTAATTCATTTCTATTTCTATATTACTGTTTATATCGAGCCATAACCGCAAAATATCTCAAGCGACATATTTTTCATACATCGTTTTTTGTAATAAATAAATTCATTGGCATCAATTGCATCATCTATAAAAATTTTAGGGTCACACTCTGTACATTTATGAAGTTATAACAAAAAAATTTTAACTTTCTGACTTAATTTGTACAAGAAATAAATAATAAAAACCTTCCCCTGTAAAATTCGTTTTGTGGCTTGAGATATTTTTTCGGTTATGGCTCGATATTTTATTACTTATTTTTTCCAATGATTTTTTATAATTTTGATCTTCGCTAAATTCCCATAGCATTTTCATTTATAATATTAAAATCTTGTTGTGATATAATCAATATTAAATGAATAAAAATAAAAAAAAAATAAGTGAATAAATTGCGGAACATGAAATAAATTTAAGAACATCTCTTTGTGAATAAAACTAATGCTGTTTTGGTGATCTTAACAGTCCATTTTTCTCACAACCTTTCGTAAATTTTATAATTTTCGAATTCCAGAATTTGCGCCACACGGTACACAATACCCTGAATCCATTGAAAGGTTAGTTTGTTGAATCAGAAATGTGGCAAAATATAAAAATTTAAATACACCATAGTAACTACATAGTCTTACTTGTATATTTTGTTATGTAGAACTCAAAAATACATATTTTTATAAAAAATTATGAAAAAAACTAATTTTTAAACATTTCACACAAACAGAACAGATTTTAAAAATGGAAAGGCGAGATATAGCCCTTTAAAACCATATACATAAACATATTGTGCAAACTCATATGTTATGAGTTTTAATTGTGGAAAATGTGATTTTTCCGTATTTTTTTTTTAAGTTTGACCATTATTAATTATTAAACTTAATTAAAAAGTATAGAATTAATCCTGATATTCTTAAAAAGTATACTCTTGTGAAGAGGTTGACAAAGTTGTCATTTGGTAAAATAGTACAAAAATTGCCGTTGTTATTGTTTAAAGCATATAACAACCACATCAAATTTTATAGGTATATTTATTTATCAAATGAACTTTAATTTTAAGTACTTTCAAAAATTTTGATGGAACTTGGTTGTTTATTGGCAAATTTGCTAATTTTACATTTGAGCAAGAATTGGATTAAGAAAAATCTTCAATTGAAAAAAGCTTAAAAAAAAATGCAAATATTAGAAAATTTCTGCCAGTCGATCAAAGGTGAAATATCACATATCACAACTGACCAGTTTGACCAATACGATTATGTATGCCGTTTTAGAGGTTTATCTCTGGCCTTTCCTAAAAACTATGAATTTTCAAAACCTGCTCAAAAATTGTTGAGTAATCAATAATTTTGTGTGAAAAGGTCAAAAAAGGGTTTTTTTTTCTAACAGAATAAATATGAGGTTCGAGGAATATTAATTACTTAATTGCCCATTAGCAACCCGATTAACGGATTCCGGCCTGCCGCAACACACCCTTCCAGGCGCCTCTGCTTCTTGCGCGCCTACGCCAGTTGGTCACACCAATCGAAGGCTTCCTCGATTTGGTCCTTCCAACGGATACAAGGTCGTCCTTTTCGCCGACTTCCGCAGTTCCCCGCATCAAAAACCCGTCTTCCCGGCCCATACTCCCCCATTCGAACGACATGGCCGAGCTAGCGCTGCCACTGGATATTAATACGCCGCACAACGTATATGTCGTTGAGGCTCGTTGAAGCGTTGAGCTCATACAGCTGACTGTTGGATCGGATGCGGAAATGATCGCTAATTCGCACTGGACAAAAGATCTCACATAAGATTTTTCTCTCGAATACTCTCAAGGCTGCTGCGTCAGTGCTTAATAGGATCCATGCCTCTGCGCCATAAAGAAGTACGGGTAAGATAATCGTCTTGTAGAGTATTAGCTTTATCGTACGACAGAGGTCTCTACTGCTCAATTGTCTATTGAGACCATAGCACCTGTTGGCAAGAGTGATCCTGCGCTGGATCTCCAGACTGACATCATTTTTGGTGTTAATAGCGGAACCAAGATAAATAAATTCCTTGACTGTATCAAAAGTATAGTTATCTTGTCGATAACATATATTTTGTTTTGCCCTCATAGTCTTAGTAGACTCCCGTTCAATAGCACTAAATGTACTAAAGCAGCAGTCTTTTCAATTTTCAAACCCAAACTGCAAAATAATCACGTGTTACCTACATTGAGTATTTCATAAAGTTCTTATTTTGCGAAATACAAGTTGTGTCAAGACTTAATGGGCATGTCATCCAAAAACATTTGTTTCTTATCGTTCATTGTTTAGAACATTAGCACAATATCACACTTACTTCGTGACATTTTGAAAATTTCAAGGTTACTACAAAACAAAAACAAAATATAAAATACACTCACGTAAAAACAACCAAGTCTTAAAACAAAACAAAAATGTTTACAACAGTTAACTAAAGAAAAAAAACTTTTGACATATTTTGTGTCCTCAAATCTGTGCGAATCAATGTTGTGTCTCCAAATAAAAACAATAAGCAACAACACTGCAGAGCAAATGCTTTCGTATCCACTTGCATCACCATTGAAAATGTTGAGCATGTCAGTGTCGTATCTTTTAAATCTCTCACACAGAGACTGTATCAAAAACAAAATTTACCAAGAAGCCACCGCATGCATGGAATTGTTGAAACGCTTGGATGTACTGTATGTATGTAAGTTTGAGCAAAAATCGTTCACATTGCAGCTTGGGTATTATGAATGTAACGCCTCGCATCAAATGCATCTAAAAATTAGTTCTTTGTGTCAATAGATGGCATAAAAATGTTAACCGCTAATGCTCAATTGTTAAAGAGTTCACCTACATTCTTTTTTGATGATAAAGTACTGGTTACGTATTTGTTTTGGAGCACAAAAATACTTATAAATAGTATTAGAGTAGTAATAAGAAAATCGTATTTTAATTAAATTAATTTACTTATTGATTGAAACATAATAAGGAATTCAAATTAAATAAAAGCAGTAGATTTATTGAATTTTTACGGTACAATCCATACATAAAGAATATTTTTCACATCAATAGAAAATAAAAAACAGAATTTATGGAATTAAATCTACACTGGCTCAAATAAGTCTCCGTACACCAAGTAGACAGAGACTTTTTAGTTAGAATTTTGGATTGTTTTTTGAGTTTTTTGTATAAAAATAAATTAAACTTTTTAAACACAATTTTTGTAACCAATTATTATAAGCACAAATTGAGCTTTTATACAATTTTACTTCGTCCAAATTTGGTTATTAGTTTCTGAAATATTGTGTAAATTGTCTCTGCCTGCTTGATGTACGGCGACTTACTTGAGCCAGTGTAATATTTCTTATTGTCATTTTATTAATGACAGAATATTGATTCACTTGCCAGGAAAATGGGAAAACTATTTCCTTCATTTTATATTTGCAATATACTTATGTTTCTCTTCTTTTTCCCATAGAATAATTCATAGGAGTAATTTCTTAAGCCGCTTTACGGTTTTTCCTATTTTGTTTTCGTAATACAACTTCATATGCATATGTGTGTTCTTGGTCATCAAGCATGAATTATTTAATGGTTTGATTCTTTTTGTTTGTTTGTTTATATGTCATTTGAACTTTTATTACGTGAAATAAGAATACCTGATATCTGACAATGACAAAAACTATTATATAAACACATTCAATGCGCCAAGTGCGCAGCAATCTCTCAAAAATAAAATATACGCGTCTATATGAAAGTGATTATTTTAATGGCAGCGCGTAAACAAGCGTCTTTTTTCGCTCACGGCAATGAACGGATTAGTCATGTCATTACAATAAGATGCAAATTACAATACATACAATATAACTTTTAACTACAGTCTTAAAACCATTAATGAAGAAGTGACTGCTCATTTTTAATTATTTAACTTAAGCTCTGAAGCTGTAGCTTTTGAAATAATTAAAATTTCGCTTGGCTATAGATAGCGATAATTGAAAAATTGCTGTGCATCACTCTGTAAGTCGAATCTTCTTATATATAACAATGCATTTGTGTTTTTTTTGGGTTTGTTTGAAGTCTATAGACGGCTAAACGGCTTAACCGACTTTCTTGAAATTTAACAGTATCTTCCTGTATGTAAGGAGTTATAGGCTACTTTTTATGTTGAAATAGGCAAATAAAATAAAATAAAATAAATTAAAAAAAATATGAGTGTTATTGTCCAACAAAATATTACGTATACGTCACCCGTTAGCCTTACACGACAGTACATAATTGAAATATGTCTATATACATATATAAAAATGAATGTGTGTTTATTTGTTTGTAAGTTTGTTTGTTTGAAGTCTGTAGACGGCTAAACGGCTGGACCGATTTTCTTGAAATTTTAACAGTACCTTCCTGTATGTCTCGAAGGAACTATAGGCTACTTTTTACCTTAAAATTTGAAGTAGGTGAGGTGCCATGCCTACATACCCAAGCATTTAATGTCGCATATCTCATAAACTGCACCAGCTAGAGTCCTCAAATTTTGTATGGACGACTTTGACGTATATATGAACAAAATGGGCGGATTGGCTATAGTGGGCGTGTCACATCCAATATAAAAAAAATTAAATTAGTATATCTAAGAATATACATAGGCTCCATCGCATAATCGGACAAGCATTAGTCTGATATAGCACATACATTAAACTTAAAAAGAAAATATTAAATATATGTTTTTTTCCTTTTATTTAAACTCTACATTACAGCCTTTTAGATTAATAAAAAATAACAACATTTTTCATCATAACGGTAATTTTATAAAGAAAAAGAAAAGTAACTCAATTTTTTGCGCTCAACGCATAATCGGACAAAGAAGAGCACCATTGCAAAAATGGCGAAAGAGAACAATTAATAGTTTGTGGTATATCCTTTGTTCTCAAGAACGGCCTATAAACGTTTTGAAATTGATTTTACCAAATTCTAGCATGCATCAGGTTCTATGGAGTTCCACTCTACCAGTAAAACCGCCTTAAGCTGATTCAAAGTTTTAAATTGTTCTTGGTATACTGTTCTAGCTAATTCTTCTCAAAGATGTTCAATTTCGTTGAGATCTGGGCTCTGCTCAGGGGTTTCTATAAGTTTGGGGCAATTATGGATCAACCAAAGCTTTTCCACACCCGAAGTTTGCTTATGATCATTCTTCTTGTAAAAAGCGCTTACACCAAAGCCGTAATATATGGCACACGGCACTTGATTTTTCCTTAATGTACCTCAATGGGCTGTATTGATTGCTAATATCATGTGCTCTGAATATCAAAAGAATACTTAGAGGACATGGCAAATCTAAGTGAGAAATATTCATATTAACACGCACGTTTTAGAAGTCGCCGTAGTCTAGTAGGTAGTGTGTTGGCTCATTAGACGTAAAGCCAGGGTTCGAGCCCTAGGCCAGACATCAAGACAAAAATACAAAAAGTATTTTCTTCGGCGACTTCCTCTCAGCAGATTTCTGGCAAAACTCTGAGAGTAAATAAAATTGCCATGAAAAAGTTTATCAAAAATCTGTCGTTCGGAGTCGACTTTAAACTGTAGGTCCCACCGCTCATGTACAAAATTAACACACAAAATACATAAGTGGTGTGAGAAACTAGGACGTTGCACAAATGGTCCATTCGATTTCCGGGTGCTGTACTTGACTTAATTGACAAGTACACGTCCTCTAACCTAAGCTAACCTAACCTAACACGCAAACAGCGTTCATGCTATCCCCAAAAAAGTTAAGCCCTAAAAAGAAATAAAAACGTAAAATCCATTTCAGTATGCAAAGGCAATGGCACCTGTTAAGGATCCACATTACAATAAATGTATTCCAAGACGATGGATTAAACGACCGTAATGCCAGGAAGGTTCTGGTTTTGAGCAAACGAAAGCAACAACAACAGGTTATGTTGTGAAAAACTTTTTATTACCTCAAACTCAATTGGTTTGACAAGGATCTTCGTCTCACTTTAAGGGTTTAGATCTATCAACGCCGTAGAAACTTCAATCCCCACATGCTCGTCTGCTTGCATAGTGCCGTTATACCCTCATATGCCCACAATTCCGAGCGCATTTAGCACAATTAAAATTTTTTTGTGCTTAAATTTTTTGTCTAATTTAATTTTTGCAAAGTATGTTCATATCACAAATTTAAGGGAATTCCCTTTTTGAGCGTAGAAGCAAATTTACTGGTCAAAGCAAATGTAAATGGCACAAATTTAGGGGAATTTCCTTTTTGTACATACAAGCACAAAGGTCAGAGCAATTGAAATGTGTTAATATTTTGTGTTGGTAAAGAAATTTTTTATTGGCTAATTTGTTTTTCTATCATTACATTACATTTAACGCATTAAAATAAAAAGTAAGCCAAAAATATTTTATATTTAATAAACTATTTATATTTTTAATTTTGTTAAATATTTTATGAATCTCTAAAAGAAACTGTAAAATAAAAAACTTCTCAAAAAATTCTTGTTTTTCACTAATTTTAATAGGTTTCAGAGATTAGGAACCAATCACCTATTTTTGCATACGATCAGTGTCTTTTTTACACGGTTTTTTTTACACGGTTTTTTCTGGAACCAATCTACCGTGCAAAAACAGAATTAAGTGTATTTCAATTACTGTCGTGTATAAAATATTACATAGAGGTGATGGGTGACGTATACGTAATATTTTGTTAGATAATAACACTCATACTTTTTTATTTATTTTATTTTATTTTATTTGCCTATTTCAACAAAAAAGTAGCCTATACCTCCTTCCAGACATACAGGAAGATACTGTGAAAATTTCAAGAAAATCGGTTCAACCGTTTAGCCGTCTATAGACTTCAAACAATCCCACAAACAAATAAACACACAGATAGGTATCACAAAAACAAATTCCATTTGTAACGATCGCTAATAACTGCAAGGTGCAATAAGAAATATTTCAAAAGTAAAAATATTAATGTATGAAACTAGTCTGTCTCGAGATCGATATCCGGTTGGAAATTTGTGGAATATAATAACAATAATATTGAGTTAAAAGTGGTCAACAGATTATGATGAGCTATGGAAATTAATTCAGGCCGCGTTTAAGATATAGCAGTATGATATACCGGATTCGGTAAGCCAAAATCTTGTTGACCATATATCTAGATGATGTCTAAGAGTTTCGATCAAATTTTAAATACTCTAGAACATTTTTGAAACTAAAATTTCTAGCGACTATGTTCTCTGGTAGTCTTACCTCATGTGCTTGTTACTGTGTATTTATATTCCAGTTTAGTTGACTATGCCTTATGATAACAAGTTATTTGGTGCTATTATTTGATGAGAGTAACTCCATCGATTACCTGATGTCTTGGAAAATTGTAGCGTATACGTGTATGCTGATGACGTTCAGTTTTACAGGAGCACTTGTATTGATAACATTAATTTTTGTATAGACCTGATTAACTATGATTTACGGAAAATTGACAACTGGGCCAAGGCTAATGGACTTTGTATAAATCCCTCCAAATATAAATGTTTATTGCTTTCGAGAACAAAGAGACCATTTGTTGTGCCGGACACAATTATCAGGGGGAATAAAATTTATGTTGTTGAAACAGCATCCAATCTGGGTATTATCTTTAATGGTCGGGTAACGTGGTCTTATCACATTAATGTCATCGTTGACAAAGTTTACGGTATGCAAAGAATCAATATGCGCTGTTATAGATCCGACTCCCTTTGCCATACGTATACAAATGGCTAAAATGTATTTGATTCTTGTTCTTTTATACGGGTCTGAAATTTTCACTGATTGTAGGCGAAAACTCAACTTGGCATACTATAATATCGCTAAATATATATTTGTTAAAGAATGTCGAGATCATATATCAGAATTTTCTTACCAGATATTTGGAATTAATTTTGGCAATCTATTAGATATTAAATGCCTTATTAATTTAAAACAGCCTATATACTTATTTAAAAAGATTAGATTTGCATGATCCAACCGCGGTAGGAAAATTATCCAGCATAGATATAACACTCTTTTGTCTCAACACCAGTTTTTTATATATACCATCAGTCTTTGGAATACTTTACCTAATTATATTCAGAATGTTGGCAATATAATTAATTTCAAAAAGGAGCTATACAATGTCTTTAAGTAGTCTTTAGCATATTTTGATTATTAAATTTTTACTTTTTATTTTTATTAGTGATTTTTTCATTTCCATTTTGTTTGTGTATATTTCTTGATATTTGTGTATACTGTTATTCGTATTTTTCCTACTTTATTTTTTACATATGTACATATATGCATTTCTTTTTTGTCTTAATTTTTTGTATCGATTGATATATTTTCTATGATTTGATCATGTTCTAATTCATTTCTATTTCTATATTACTGTTTATATCGAGCCATAACCGCAAAATATCTCAAGCGACATATTTTTCATACATCGTTTTTTGTAATAAATAAATTCATTGGCATCAATTGCATCATCTATAAAAATTTAAGGGTCACACTCTGTACATTTATGAAGTTATAACAAAAAAATTTTAACTTTCTGACTTAATTTGTACAAGAAATAAATAATAAAAACCTTCCCCTGTAAAATTCGTTTTGTCGCTTGAGATATTTTTTCGGTTATGGCTCGATATTTTATTACTTATTTTTTCCAATGATTTTTTATAATTTTGATCTTCGCTAAATTCCCATAGCATTTTCATTTATAAGATTAAAATCTTGTTGTGATATAATCAATATTAAATGAATAAAAATAAAAAAAAATAAGTGAATAAATTGCGGAACATGAAATAAATTTAAGAACATCTCTTTGTGAATAAAACTAATGCTGTTTTGGTGATCTTAACAGTCCATTTTTCTCACAACCTTTCGTAAATTTTATAATTTTCGAATTCCAGAATTTGCGCCACACGGTACACAATACCCTGAATCCATTGAAAGGTTAGTTTGTTGAATCAGAAATGTGGCAAAATATAAAAATTTAAATACACCATAGTAACTACATAGTCTTACTTGTATATTTTGTTATGTAGAACTCAAAAATACATATTTTTATAAAAAATTATGAAAAAAACTAATTTTTAAACATTTCACACAAACAGAACAGATTTTAAAAATGGAAAGGCGAGATATAGCCCTTTAAAACCATATACATAAACATATTGTGCAAACTCATATGTTATGAGTTTTAATTGTGGAAAATGTGATTTTTCCGTATTTTTTTTTTAAGTTTGACCATTATTAATTATTAAACTTAATTAAAAAGTATAGAATTAATCCTGATATTCTTAAAAAGTATACTCTTGTGAAGAGGTTGACAAAGTTGTCATTTGGTAAAATAGTACAAAAATTGCCGTTGTTATTGTTTAAAGCATATAACAACCACATCAAATTTTATAGGTATATTTATTTATCAAATGAACTTTAATTTTAAGTACTTTCAAAAATTTTGATGGAACTTGGTTGTTTATTGCAAATTTGCTAATTTTACATTTGAGCAAGAATTGGATTAAGAAAAATCTTCAATTGAAAAAAGCTTAAAAAAAAATGCAAATATTAGAAACTTTCTGCCAGTCGATCAAAGGTGAAATATCACATATCACAACTGACCAGTTTGACCAATACGATTATGTATGCCGTTTTAGAGGTTTATCTCTGGCCTTTCCTAAAAACTATGAATTTTCAAAACCTGCTCAAAAATTGTTGAGTAATCAATAATTTTGTGTGAAAAGGTCAAAAAAGGGTTTTTTTTCTAACAGAATAAATATGAGGTTCGAGGAATATTAATTACTTAATTGCCCATTAGCAACCCGATTAACGGATTCCGGCCTGCCGCAACACACCCTTCCAGGCGCCTCTGCTTCTTGCGCGCCTACGCCAGTTGGTCACACCAATCGAAGGCTTCCTCGATTTGGTCCTTCCAACGGATACAAGGTCGTCCTTTTCGCCGACTTCCGCAGTTCCCCGCATCAAAAACCCGTCTTCCCGGCCCATACTCCCCCATTCGAACGACATGGCCGAGCTAGCGCTGCCACTGGATATTAATACGCCGCACAACGTATATGTCGTTGAGGCTCGTTGAAGCGTTGAGCTCATACAGCTGACTGTTGGATCGGATGCGGAAATGATCGCTAATTCGCACTGGACAAAAGATCTCACATAGGATTTTTCTCTCGAATACTCTCAAGGCTGCTGCGTCAGTGCTTAATAGGATCCATGCCTCTGCGCCATAAAGAAGCACGGGTAAGATAATCGTCTTGTAGAGTATTAGCTTTATCGTACGACAGAGGTCTCTACTGCTCAATTGTCTATTGAGACCATAGCACCTGTTGGCAAGAGTGATCCTGCGCTGGATCTCCAGACTGACATCATTTTTGGTGTTAATAGCGGAACCAAGATAAATAAATTCCTTGACTGTACAAAAGTATAGTTATCTTGTCGATAACATATATTTTGTTTTGCCCTCATAGTCTTAGTAGACTCCCGTTCAATAGCACTAAATGTACTAAAGCAGCAGTCTTTTCAATTTTCAAACCCAAACTGCAAAATAATCACGTGTTACCTACATTGAGTATTTCATAAAGTTCTTATTTTGCGAAATACAAGTTGTGTCAAGACTTAATGGACGTTTCATCCAAAAAGATTTGTTTCTTATCGTTCATTGTTTAGAACATTAGCACATTATCACACTTACTTCGTGACATTTTGAAAATTTCAAAGTTACTACAAAACAAAAACAAAATATAAAATACACTCACGTAAAAACAACCAAGTCTTAAAACAAAACAAAAATGTTTACAACAGTTAACTAAAGAAAAAAAACTTTTGACATATTTTGTGTCCTCAAATCTGTGCGAATCAATGTTGTGTCTCCAAATAAAAACAATAAGCAACAACACTGCAGACCAAATGCTTTCGTATCCACTTGCATCACCATTGAAAATGTTGAGCATGTCAGTGTCGTATCTTTTAAATCTCTCACACAGAGACTGTATCAAAAACAAAATTTACCAAGAAGCCACCGCATGCATGGAATTGTTGAAACGCTTGGATGTACTGTATGTATGTAAGTTTGAGCAAAAATCGTTCACATTGCAGCTTGGGTATTATGAATGTAACGCCTCGCATCAAATGCATCTAAAAATTAGTTCTTTGTGTCAATAGATGGCATAAAAATGTTAACCGCTAATGCTCAATTGTTAAAGAGTTCACCTACATTCTTTTTTGATGATAAAGTACTGGTTACGTATTTGTTTTGGAGCACAAAAATACTTATAAATAGTATTAGAGTAGTAATAAGAAAATCGTATTTTAATTAAATTAATTTACTTATTGATTGAAACATAATAAGGAATTCAAATTAAATAAAAGCAGTAGATTTATTGAATTTTTACGGTACAATCCATACATAAAGAATATTTTTCACATCAATAGAAAATATAAAACAGAATTTATGGAATTAAATCTACACTGGCTCAAATAAGTCTCCGTACACCAAGTAGACAGAGACTTTTTTAGTTAGAATTTTGGATTGTTTTTTGAGTTTTTTGTATAAAAATAAATTAAACTTTTTAAACACAATTTTTGTAACCAATTATTATAAGCACAAATTGAGCTTTTATACAATTTTACTTCGTCCAAATTTGGTTATTAGTTTCTGAAATATTGTGTAAATTGTCTCTGCCTGCTTGATGTACGGCGACTTACTTGAGCCAGTGTAATATTTCTTATTGTCATTTTATTAATGACGGAATATTGATTCACTTGCCAGGAAAATGGGAAAACTATTTCCTTCATTTTATATTTGCAATATACTTATGTTTCTCTTCTTTTTCCCATAGAATAATTCATAGGAGTAATTTCTTAAGCCGCTTTACGGTTTTTCCTATTTTGTTTTCGTAATACAACTTCATATGCATATGTGTGTTCTTGGTCATCAAGCATGAATTATTTAATGGTTTGATTCTTTTTGTTTGTTTGTTTATATGTCATTTGAACTTTTATTACGTGAAATAAGAATACCTGATATCTGACAATGACAAAAACTATTATATAAACACATTCAATGCGCCAAGTGCGCAGCAATCTCTCAAAAATAAAATATACGCGTCTATATGAAAGTGATTATTTTAATGGCAGCGCGTAAACAAGCGTCTTTTTTCGCTCACGGCAATGAACGGATTAGTCATGTCATTACAATAAGATGCAAATTACAATACATACAATATAACTTTTAACTACAGTCTTAAAACCATTAATGAAGAAGTGACTGCTCATTTTTAATTATTTAACTTAAGCTCTGAAGCTGTAGCTTTTGAAATAATTAAAATTTCGCTTGGCTATAGATAGCGATAATTGAAAAATTGCTGTGCATCACTCTGTAAGTCGAATCTTCTTATATATAACAATGCATTTGTGTTTTTTTTTTGGGTTTGTTTGAAGTCTATAGACGGCTAAACGGCTTAACCGACTTTCTTGAAATTTAACAGTATCTTCCTGTATGTAAGGAGTTATAGGCTACTTTTTATGTTGAAATAGGCAAATAAAATAAAATAAAATAAATTAAAAAAAATATGAGTGTTATTGTCCAACAAAATATTACGTATACGTCACCCGTTAGCCTTACACGACAGTACATAATTGAAATATGTCTATATACATATATAAAAATGAATGTGTGTTTATTTGTTTGTAAGTTTGTTTGTTTGAAGTCAGTAGACGGCTAAACGGCTGGACCGATTTTCTTGAAATTTTAACAGTACCTTCCTGTATGTCTCGAAGGAACTATAGGCTACTTTTTACCTTAAAATTTGAAGTAGGTGAGGTGCCATGCCTACATACCCAAGCATTTAATGTCGCATATCTCATAAACTGCACCAGCTAGAGTCCTCAAATTTTGTATGGACGACTTTGACGTATATATGAACAAAATGGGCGGATTGGCTATAGTGGGCGTGTCACATCCAATATAAAAAAAATTAAATTAGTATATCTAAGAATATACATAGGCTCCATCGCATAATCGGACAAGCATTAGTCTGATATAGCACATACATTAAACTTAAAAAGAAAATATTAAATATATGTTTTTTTTCCTTTTATTTAAACTCTACATTACAGCCTTTTAGATTAATAAAAAATAACAACATTTTTCATCATAACGGTAATTTTATAAAGAAAAAGAAAAGTAACTCAATTTTTTGCGCTCAACGCATAATCGGACAAAGAAGAGCACCATTGCAAAAATGGCGAAAGAGAACAATTAATAGTTTGTGGTATATCCTTTGTTCTCAAGAACGGCCTATAAACGTTTTGAAATTGATTTTACCAAATTCTAGCATGCATCAGGTTCTATGGAGTTCCACTCTACCAGTAAAACCGCCTTAAGCTGATTCAAAGTTTTAAATTGTTCTTGGTATACTGTTCTAGCTAATTCTTCTCAAAGATGTTCAATTACGTTGAGATCTGGGCTCTGCTCAGGGGTTTCTATAAGTTTGGGGCAATTATGGATCAACCAAAGCTTTTCCACACCCGAAGTTTGCTTATGATCATTCTTCTTGTAAAAAGCGCTTACACCAAAGCCGTAATATATGGCACACGGCACTTGATTTTTCCTTAATGTACCTCAATGGGCTGTATTGATTGCTAATATCATGTGCTCTGAATATCAAAAGAATACTTAGAGGACATGGCAAATCTAAGTGAGAAATATTCATATTAACACGCACGTTTTAGAAGTCGCCGTAGTCTAGTAGGTAGTGTGTTTGCTCATTAGACGTAAAGCCAGGGTTCGAGCCCTAGGCCAGACATCAAGACAAAAATACAAAAAGTATTTTCTTCGGCGACTTCCTCTCAGCAGATTTCTGGCAAAACTCTGAGAGTAAATAAAATTGCCATGAAAAAGTTTATCAAAAATCTGTCGTTCGGAGTCGACTTTAAACTGTAGGTCCCACCGCTCATGTACAAAATTAACACACAAAATACATAAGTGGTGTGAGAAACTAGGACGTTGCACAAATGGTCCATTCGATTTCCGGGTGCTGTACTTGACTTAATTGACAAGTACACGTCCTCTAACCTAAGCTAACCTAACCTAACACGCAAACAGCGTTCATGCTATCCCCAAAAAAGTTAAGCCCTAAAAAGAAATAAAAACGTAAAACCCATTTCAGTATGCAAAGGCAATGGCACCTGTTAAGGATCCACATTACAATAAATGTATTCCAAGACGATGGATTAAACGACCGTAATGCCAGGAAGGTTCTGGTTTTGAGCAAACGAAAGCAACAACAACAGGTTATGTTGTGAAAAACTTTTTATTACCTCAAACTCAATTGGTTTGACAAGGATCTTCGTCTCACTTTAAGGGTTTAGATCTATCAACGCCGTAGAAACTTCAATCCCCACATGCTCGTCTGCTTGCATAGTGCCGTTATACCCTCATATTCCCACAATTCCGAGCGCATTTAGCACAATTAAAATTTTTTTGTGCTTAAATTTTTTGTCTAATTTAATTTTTGCAAAGTATGTTCATATCACAAATTTAAGGGAATTCCCTTTTTGAGCGTAGAAGCAAATTTACTGGTCAAAGCAAATGTAAATGGCACAAATTTAGGGGAATTTCCTTTTTGTACATACAAGCACAAAGGTCAGAGCAATTGAAATGTGTTAATATTTTGTGTTGGTAAAGAAATTTTTTATTGGCTAATTTGTTTTTCTATCATTACATTACATTTAACGCATTAAAATAAAAAGTAAGCCAAAAATATTTTATATTTAATAAACTATTTATTTATTTATTTATTTATTACAATACAATTACAAATTATATCCTAATTATATACGAGCGAAGTAACTTGACTATTTGCTCGGTGTAGTGTCACAGACCAGAGTCTCTGGTGGGAATCGAACCCACTATTTATATTTTTAATTTTGTTAATATTTTATGAATCTCTAAAAGAAACTGTAAAATAAAAAACTTCTCAATAAATTCTTGTTTTTCACTAATTTTAATAGGTTTCAGAGATTAGGAACCAATCACCTATTTTTGCATACGATCAGTGTCTTTTTTACACGGTTTTTTTTACACGGTTTTTTCTGGAACCAATCTACCGTGCAAAAACAGAATTAAGTGTATTTCAATTACTGTCGTGTATAAAATATTACATAGAGGTGATGGGTGACGTATACGTAATATTTTGTTAGACAATAACACTCATACTTTTTTATTTATTTTATTTTATTTTATTTGCCTATTTCAACAAAAAGCCTATACCTCCTTCCAGACATACAGGAAGATACTGTGAAAATTTCAAGAAAATCGGTTCAGCCGTTTAGCCGTCTATAGACTTCAAACAATCCCACAAACAAATAAACACACAGATAGGTATCACAAAAACAAATTCCATTTGTAACGATCGCTAATAACTGCAAGGTGCAATAAGAAATATTTCAAAAGTAAAAATATTAATGTATGAAACTAGTCTGTCTCGAGATCCATATCCGGTTGGAAATTTGTGGAATATAATAACAATAACATTGAGTTAAAAGTGGTCAACAGATTATGATGAGCTATGGAAATTAATTCAGGCCGCGTTTAAGATATAGCAGTATGATATACCGGATTCGGTAAGCCAAAATCTTGTTGACCATATATCTAGATGATGTCTAAGAGTTTCGATCAAATTTTAAATACTCTAGAACATTTTTGAAACTAAAATTTATAGCGACTATGTTCTCTGGTAGTCTTACCTCATGTGCTTGTTACTGTGTATTTATATTCCAGTTTAGTTGACTATGCCTTATGATCACAAGTTATTTGGTGCTATTATTTGATGAGAGTAACTCCATCGATTACCTGATGTCTTGGAAAATTGTAGCGTATACGTGTATGCTGATGACGTTCAGTTTTACAGGAGCACTTGTATTGATAACATTAATTTTTGTATAGACCTGATTAACTATGATTTACGGAAACTTGACAACTGGGCCAAGGCTAATGGACTTTGCATAAATCCCTCCAAATATAAATGTTTATTGCTTTCGAGAACAAAGAGAACATTTGTTGTGCCGGTCACAATTATCAGGGGGAATAAAATTTATGTTGTTGAAACAGCATCCAATCTGGGTATTATCTTTAATGGTCGGGTAACGTGGTCTTATCACATTAATGTCATCGTTGACAAAGTTTACTGTATGCAAAGAAACAATATGCGCTGTTATAGATCCGACTCCCTTTGCCATACGTATACAAATGGCTAAATTGTATTTGATTCTTGTTCTTTTATACGGGTCTGAAATTTTCACTGATTGTAGGCGGAAACTCAACTTGGCATACTATAATATCGCTAAATATATATTTGTTAAAGGACGTCGAGATCATATATCAGAATTTTCTTACCAGATATTTGGAATTAATTTTGGCAATCTATTAGATATTAAATGCCTTATTAATTTAAAACAGCCTATATACTTATTTAAAAAGATTAGATTTGCATGATCCAACCGCGGTAGGAAAATTATCCAGCATAGATATAACACTCTTTTGTCTCAACACCAGTTTTTTATATATACCATCAGTCTTTGGAATACTTTACCTAATTATATTCAGAATGTTGGCAATATAATTAATTTCAAAAAGGAGCTATACAATTTCTTTAAGTAGTCTTTAGCATATTTTGATTATTAAATTTTTACTTTTTATTTTTATTAGTGATTTTTTCATTTCCATTTTGTTTGTGTATATTTCTTGATATTTGTGTATACTGTTATTCGTATTTTTCCTACTTTATTTTTTACATATGTACATATATGCATTTCTTTTTTGTCTTAATTTTTTGTATCGATTGATATATTTTCTATGATTTGATCATGTTCTAATTCATTTCTATTTCTATATTACTGTTTATATCGAGCCATAACCGCAAAATATCACAAGTGACATATTTTTCATACATCGTTTTTTGTAATAAATAAATTCATTGGCATCAATTGCATCATCTATAAAAATTTTAGGGTCACACTCTGTACATTTATGAAGTTATAACAAAAAAAATTTTAACTTTCTGACTTAATTTGTACAAGAAATAAATAATAAAAACCTTCCCCTGTAAAATTCGTTTTGTCGCTTGAGATATTTTTTCGGTTATGGCTCGATATTTTATTACTAATTTTTTCCAATGATTTTTTATAATTTTGATCTTCGCTAAATTCCCATAGCATTTTCATTTATAAGATTAAAATCTTGTTGTGATATAATCAATATTAAATGAATAAAAATAAAAAAAAATAAGTGAATAAATTGCGGAACATGAAATAAATTTAAGAACATCTCTTTGTGAATAAAACTAATGCTGTTTTGGTGATCTTAACAGTCCATTTTTCTCACAACCTTTCGTAAATTTTATAATTTTCGAATTCCAGAATTTGCGCCACACGGTACACAATACCCTGAATCCATTGAAAGGTTAGTTTGTTGAATCAGAAATGTGGCAAAATATAAAAATTTAAATACACCATAGTAACTACATAGTCTTACTTGTATATTTTGTTATGTAGAACTCAAAAATACATATTTTTATAAAAAATTACGAAAAAAACTAATTTTTAAACATTTCACACAAACAGAACAGATTTTAAAAATGGAAAGGCGAGATATAGCCCTTTAAAACCATATACATAAACATATTGTGCAAACTCATATGTTATGAGTTTTAATTGTGGAAAATGTGATTATTCCGTTTTTTTTTTTAAGTTTGACCATTATTAATTATTAAACTTAATTAAAAAGTATAGAATTAATCCTGATATTCTTAAAAAGTATACTCTTGTGAAGAGGTTGACAAAGTTGTCATTTGGTAAAATAGTACAAAAATTGCCGTTGTTATTGTTTAAAGCATATAACAACCACATCAAATTTTATAGGTATATTTATTTATCAAATGAACTTTAATTTTAAGTACTTTCAAAAATTTTGATGGAACTTGGTTGTTTATTGCAAATTTGCTAATTTTACATTTGAGCAAGAATTGGATTAAGAAAAATTTTCAATTGAAAAAAGCTTAAAAAAAATGCAAATATTAGAAAATTTCTGCCAGTCGATCAAAGGTGAAATATCACATATCACAACTGACCAGTTTGACCAATACGATTATGTATGCCGTTTTAGAGGTTTATCTCTCGCCTTTCCTAAAAACTATGAATTTTCAAAACCTGCTCAAAAATTGTTGAGTAATCAATAATTTTGTGTGAAAAGGTCAAAAAAGGTTTTTTTTTTTCTAACAGAATAAATATGAGGTTCGAGGAATATTAATTACTTAATTGCCCATTAGCAACCCGATTAACGGATTCCGGCCTGCCGCAACACTCCCTTCCAGGCGCCTCTGCTTCTTGCGCGCCTACGCCAGTTGGTCACACCAATCGAAGGCTTCCTCGATTTGGTCCTTCCAACGGATACAAGGTCGTCCTTTTCGCCGACTTCCGCAGTTCCCCGCATCAAAAACCCGTCTTCCCGGCCCATACTCCCCCATTCGAACGACATGGCCGAGCTAGCGCTGCCACTGGATATTAATACGCCGCACAACGTATATGTCGTTGAGGCTCGTTGAAGCGTTGAGCTCATACAGCTGACTGTTGGATCGGATGCGGAAATGATCGCTAATTCGCACTGGACAAAAGATCTCACATAGGATTTTTCTCTCGAATACTCTCAAGGCTGCTGCGTCAGTGCTTAATAGGATCCATGCCTCTGCGCCATAAAGAAGCACGGGTAAGATAATCGTCTTGTAGAGTATTAGCTTTATCGTACGACAGAGGTCTCTACTGCTCAATTGTCTATTGAAACCATAGCACCTGTTGGCAAGAGTGATCCTGCGCTGGATCTCCAGACTGACATCATTTTTGGTGTTAATAGCGGAACCAAGATAAATAAATTCCTTGACTGTATCAAACGTATAGTTATCTTGTCGATAACATATATTTTGTTTTGCCCTCATAGTCTTAGTAGACTCCCGTTCAATAGCACTAAATGTACTAAAGCAGCAGTCTTTTCAATTTTCAAACCCAAACTGCAAAATAATCACGTGTTACCTACATTGAGTATTTCATAAAGTTCTTATTTTGCGAAATACAAGTTGTGTCAAGACTTAATGGGCATGTCATCCAAAAACATTTGTTTCTTATCGTTCATTGTTTAGAACATTAGCACAATATCACACTTACTTCGTGACATTTTGAAAATTTCAAGGTTACTACAAAACAAAAACAAAATATAAAATACACTCACGTAAAAACAACCAAGTCTTAAAACAAAACAAAAATGTTTACAACAGTTAACTAAAGAAAAAAAACTTTTGACATATTTTGTGTCCCCAAATCTGTGCGAATCAATGTTGTGTCTCCAAATAAAAACAATAAGCAACAACACTGCAGAGCAAATGCTTTCGTATCCACTTGCATCACCATTGAAAATGTTGAGCATGTCAGTGTCGTATCTTTTAAATCTCTCACACAGAGACTGTATCAAAAACAAAATTTACCAAGAAGCCACCGCATGCATGGAATTGTTGAAACGCTTGGATGTACTGTATGTATGTAAGTTTGAGCAAAAATCGTTCACATTGCAGCTTGGGTATTATGAATGTAACGCCTCGCATCAAATGCATCTAAAAATTAGTTCTTTGTGTCAATAGATGGCATAAAAATGTTAACCGCTAATGCTCAATTGTTAAAGAGTTCACCTACATTCTTTTTTGATGATAAAGTACTGGTTACGTATTTGTTTTGGAGCACAAAAATACTTATAAATAGTATTAGAGTAGTAATAAGAAAATCGTATTTTAATTAAATTAATTTACTTATTGATTGAAACATAATAAGGAATTCAAATTTAATAAAAGCAGTAGATTTATTGAATTTTTACGGTACAATCCATACATAAAGAATATTTTTCACATCAATAAAAAATAAAAAACAGAATTTATGGCATTAAATCTACACTGGCTCAAATAAGTCTCCGTACACCAAGTAGACAGAGACTTTTTTTAGTTAGAATTTTGGATTGTTTTTTGAGTTTTTTGTATAAAAATAAATTAAACTTTTTAAACAAAATTTTTGTAACCAATTATTATAAGCACAAATTGAGCTTTTATACAATTTTACTTCGTCCAAATTTGGTTATTAGTTTCTGAAATATTGTGTAAATTGTCTCTGCCTGCTTGATGTACGGCGACTTACTTGAGCCAGTGTATATTTTCCCTAATATTTCTTATTGTCATTTTTTAATGACAGAATATTGATTCACTTGCCAGGAAAATGGGAAAACTATTTCCTTCATTTTATATTTGCAATATACTTATGTTTCTTTTCTTTTTCCCATAGAATAATTCATAGGAGTAATTTCTTAAGCCGCTTTACGGTTTTTCCTATTTTGTTTTCGTAATACAACTTCATATGCATATGTGTGTTCTTGGTCATCAAGCATGAATTATTTAATGGTTCTTTTTGTTTGTTTGTTTATATGTCATTTGAACTTTTATTACGTGAAATAAGAATACCTGATATCTGACAATGAGAAAAACTATTATATAAACACATTCAATGCGCCAAGTGCGCAGCAATCTCTCAAAAATAAAATACACGCGTCTATATGAAAGTGATTATTTTAATGGCAGCGCGTAAACAAGCGTCTCTTTTCGCTCACGGCAATGAACGGATTAGTCATGTCATTACAATAAGATGCAAATTACAATACATACAATATAACTTTTACCTACAGTCTTAAAACCATTAATGAAGAAGTGACTGCTCATTTTTAATTATTTAACTTAAGCTCTGAAGCTGTAGCTTTTGAAATAATTAAAATTTCGCTTGGCTATAGATAGCGATAATTGAAAAATTGCTGTGCATCACTCTGTAAGTCGAATCTTCTTATATATAACAATGCATTTGTGTTTTTTTTGGGTTTGTTTGAAGTCTATAGACGGCTAAACGGCTTAACCGACTTTCTTGAAATTTAACAGTATCTTCCTGTATGTAAGGAGTTATAGGCTACTTTTTATGTTGAAATAGGCAAATAAAATAAAATAAAATAAATTAAAAAAAATATGAGTGTTATTGTCCAACAAAATATTACATATACGTCACCCGTTAGCCCTACACGACAGTACATAATTGAAATATGTCTATATACATATATAAAAATGAATGTGTGTTTATTTGTTTGTAAGTTTGTTTGTTTGAAGTCTATAGACGGCTAAACGGCTGGACCGATTTTCTTGAAATTTTAACAGTACCTTCCTGTATGTCTCGAAGGAACTATAGGCTACTTTTTACCTTAAAATTTGAAGTAGGTGAGGTGCCATGCCTACATACCCAATAAGCATTTAATGTCGCATATCTCATAAACTGCACCAACTAGAGTCCTCAAATTTTGTATGGACGACTTTGACGTATATATGAACAAAATGGCAGGATTGGCTATAGTGGGCGTGTCACATCCAATATAAAAAAAAATTAAATTAGTATATCTAAGAATATACATAGGCTCCATCGCATAATCGGACAAGCATTAGTCTGATATAGCACATACATTAAACTTAAAAAGAAAATATTAAATATATGTTTTTTTCCTTTTATTTAAACTCTACATTACAGCCTTTTAGATTAATAAAAAATAACAACATTTTTCATCATAAAGGTAATTTTATAAAGAAAAAGAAAAGTAACTCAATTTTTTGCGCTCAACGCATAATCGGACAAAGAAGAGCACCATTGCAAAAATGGCGAAAGAGAACAATTAATAGTTTGTCGTATATCCTTTGTTCTCAAGAACGGCCTATAAACGTTTTGAAATTGATTTTACCAAATTCTAGCATGCATCAGGTTCTATGGAGTTCCACTCTACCAGTAAAACCGCCTTAAGCTGATTCAAAGTTTTAAATTGTTCTTGGTATACTGTTCTAGCTAATTCTTCTCAAAGATGTTCAATTACGTTGAGATCTGGGCTCTGCTCAGGGGTTTCTATAAGTTTGGGGCAATTATGGATCAACCAAAGCTTTTCCACACCCGAAGTTTGCTTATGATCATTCTTCTTGTAAAAAGCGCTTACACCAAAGCCGTAATATATGGCACACGGCACTTGATTTTTCCTTAATGTACCTCAATGGGCTGTATTGATTGCTAATATCATGTGCTCTGAATATCAAAAGAATACTTAGAGGACATGGCAAATCTAAGTGAGAAATATTCATATTAACACGCACGTTTTAGAAGTCGCCGTAGTCTAGTAGGTAGTGTGTTGGCTCATTAGACGTAAAGCCAGGGTTCGAGCCCTAGGCCAGACATCAAGACAAAAATACAAAAAGTATTTTCTTCGGCGACTTCCTCTCAGCAGATTTCTGGCAAAACTCTGAGAGTAAATAAAATTGCCATGAAAAAGTTTATCAAAAATCTGTCGTTCGGAGTCGACTTTAAACTGTAGGTCCGCTCATGTACAAAATTAACACACACAAAATACATAAGTGGTGTGGGAAACTAGGACGTTGCACAAATGGTCCATTCGATTTCCGGGTGCTGTACTTGACTTAATTGACAAGTACACGTCCTCTAACCTAAGCTAACCTAACCTAACACGCAAACAGCGTTCATGCTATCCCCAAAAAAGTTAAGCCCTAAAAAGAAATAAAAACGTAAAACCCATTTCAGTATGCAAAGGCAATGGCACCTGTTAAGGATCCACATTACAATAAATGTATTCCAAGACGATGGATTAAACGACCGTAATGCCAGGAAGGTTCTGGTTTTGAGCAAACGAAAGCAACAACAACAGGTTATGTTGTGAAAAACTTTTTATTACCTCAAACTCAATTGGTTTGACAAGGATCTTCGTCTCACTTTAAGGGTTTAGATCTATCAACGCCGTTGAAACTTCAATCCCAACATGCTAGTCTGCTTGCATAGTGCCGTTAATACCCTCATATTCCCACAATTCCCAGCGCACAGTAATTTTTTACTCTAACTGATTTACTACGATTTAGGACCATTATTACAACTTTCCGTTAACTAAAAGGAGGATTTTAACGGGCAGATAAATTGTTTTTCATTATTATAAGTGGACAATATGGTAGAAGTGAGCATTAAGCTAAATGGAGGAACATCCTACCGATAACTTTTAAAGTTAAGTTTATGTTTGAACTTGCCTTATTATATATTATTTTTAATACGGCAACTTCAAATATAAACAAAATGAGCATATACAACATTGCTCCGGCACCGCCATATTTTTGAAAAAGATAACTTTATTTTATTATTAGGTTGTAATAACGAAAATAAGTTAAATTAGACTTTAACCTTAAACCCAACTTTAACGGGAAGTTGTAATAATGGCCCTTAATCTCATAATAGTCGAGTGCTCGAATGGAAGCCTCACTGTCAGATAATGTCGTTATGTCTTGGTTTTTGTACCTCAGACCTCGTTGAAAGTATTCCATCATACCCTAGCTTCTGTGTTACTTGCTGCACCAATGCGGCTAAAATGCATCCGTATAGTAAAGTGCCCCCACAACTATGATTATTTAAAAGATATTCGTGTAAGGTACTTTCAGTTTATTCAGGAACTTTACATTTCCTTACTTCCCTCAATATAGTTTTTAACATTTATTGTGCTTCTTTATGTAGCATGATTGCGGACATACACAAAACTAAATTTTTTGTTCCCTTCTTCTTTATTTTTCACAAATTAAATGAAAATTTTGAATGTAATTTTTTGTTTGTCTTTTTTTAAGTTTTTATTTTTCTTCATTCAGTTGTATATACTCATATATGCATGTGTATGTTCGTATGCATGTAAACTTAATTCTCTGTTACGTTTCCAAAATATTCGTGGAAAAAAATGGTCTAAAAAGAGAATTACGTGTACATATATTCATAGGCAAGGTTGGTACGTGTAGGCACCCAGTTACTTGTGTATGTGTGTACATATATTTCATTGATAAATTTTGCATGATTTTAATATTCGCAAAAGTTTTTTGAAACTTGTTTGTATTGTTTGCCTTTAGCATCAAATTATACGAACCCATAACAGCAACCAGAAATAACGACAACAAAACGACTCGACATGTAAATAATTTCAGCAAATTTTTATAAACATTTTAAATATAAAAAATAAAATAAAATAAAAACTTGGGAAAAAACTAGCATTAGTTTAAAACTTTTAGCAAAAATTTAGATGTGTGCCTTCGAAAGAAAATACAGTGATTTGTCCTATGACTTGACCAACTGCTTTTCGTTATTTAAAATAAATATTTTTCAAGCATTAAACGAAAAAGAAAATAGAACAATGAATTTTATTTTTATTATTTGTTTAAAAAATAAACTATGTTTATGTTAAACCCTTTCAGATGCTAAGCTTGCAATTTCCACACAGCAACTGAAGGGATATAATAGATATTTCTCGATAGACTTGGAAAGTCTGGTGTCTGAAAACAGGAAGAGAATAACAACAGCATAGATTTCCTGAACATAAAAATAAAACATTGGGAGTATACAAAACGGCTACGGGATCTTCTAGAATATCAAAAAAACTGTATCTTTGTTATTAGGATGGACTGGATTAAAATTATTTAAAGTGGCGTGCTACAAAGACCTTTAAAACGCCTTTAACTTGACGAATCAAACAACTTTACGAAAATCCATATGTGGTTGGGAGAGTAATGATGTTCTGAAAGTTGAGTTATTTGTAGATCGCCTAATAAACTGTGTTCAAGCTGAATTTGTGCAATTATAAAGCCAATTTGCCAACAGTTGTTGATGTCTAGTAGGTAGTGTGTTGGCTTATTAGACGTGAGTATTCGGTTCAAACCCCAGGTCATACATTTCCAACTCAACGAAATAAGAAAAATATTGTTACGGAAACTTCCGTTCAGTAGATTTCTGACAAAAACTCTGAGCGTAAATAAAATTGCCATGAAAAGTTTCTCTAAAATCTGTACTTCAGAAACGACTTTAAACTGTAGGTCGCGCCACTCATGTATAAAAATTAATGCACACAACATAAGTGGTGTGAGAAAATAGGTCATAATCCTGACTAAAGGATGGTAATGACCAATTATGTATGTATGTTGATGTAGTCATGCTATCAATAACGTTTGATTATAAATCCGGAATAATACTGGTCACGACCGAAAAAACTTTTAAAAGTGATACATTCACCAACAAGATGGTAATTGAACTGTGCCACGTATTTCTATGAGGATCTTTCTTTTCGTTTTATATGTTATGTTACGTCTCGGATATTATTCTATAAGTTGGAGTTTGCAATAAATCTGTGAGGGTCACACGAAAGCTGAAACATGCAGATGCATTTCAGACTATCACTTATATTCAAAAAAAAGTCACGGGACTATTAATCTAACCCACAGAATGGTGAAATATAAATTTGTTTCGCAAAATTTTATTTTGTTTCCTTTTATTTCTTATTTGGTTGTACTGACACCTATTGTGGAGAGGTTGGCCTTTGCATTGAGTGCTGAAACCTCGATTAGGATATTAATCTTCCAACAGAAACTATAAAGAAAAATTAGAATAACATTTAAAAGGAAATAAAAAAAAAAACTTTGTTACATATTAGTATTGATGAATGGTGAAATTAATAAGAAAAGCATTCGAAGAGAAGAAGATTTCCTCTTATCTTTTGTGATGATATATGAGTTAAAAATGTTGCTAAAAATATTTCGAAGCAATTGGAAAATTATATACAGCCCAGAGAATTTATGGTTCATGAAGTGACTTTTGCAGCCCATCTGTTTTATATTTTGCTTTGATTATGCAAACCGGAAATCAAATACGCCAAAACAAAATATCGCCGTGTTACACGAAACATTCGATTATTGTTCAGGACTTCAACGAGCCATTTGTCGAAGCAGAGATTGAAATGTATTGAAAAAACTGCATACTCCGTCAAAATACTTTGGACTTCAGTGGACACATTCACATAAAAAAGAAGATCAGTCATCTCCATATAAGATTAGTAGTTATCTTTAACTTCTTCGCAACGACTATATATAACTGTCATCGTTCGCGACAACACAAGTGATAAAATAATTGACTGCCGTGTATATGCGGCATTACCCTCTGGGGATCAATAAGTAACTGCCTTATTTACACGACGACAGCCGCTGTGAAGCACAAAGTGACTGCCGAATACCAAAGCACGCGTTCAGAAATAAAATAAAATATTGTTACGAAAATGGAAATGGTGTTTTGCTTTTACATCGTTTAACATTAAAATTATAAACAAAAGCTACAAATACAAAAACAATGAACTTGTTTACACGATAAACAAGTAAACAAATGCCAACAAAAACCAGTATAAAAAAGGGATAAACAAAAAAAAAAAACAAAAATGTCCGATCAGTAAAGAATTTAATTAAAACTAAACACAAATTTATTTTTATTTTAGTTGCAATCTACGAACTCATATTTTAAACGTTTTTAAAAGGTTAAAACGTAACAATATAATTACTTCGGTTGTTAAATTTATTCTAGGTATTGCCCATGGCCATAACAAATATAATTTTTTTATCAAAGTTCTCAAATCAACTTATTTTGTTTCAGTATAATTGATTAATTCAGTAAATAAGTACATACATTTATTCTTCTTTACAGCATGGACAACATCTAAGTCGATTTTATCTTTTTGATTGGCTCATTCATGATATTCTATATCGAAAAGCCTTCGTTTTGATTAAAAGACACTTAAGGTTATATAAAACTAATTGTTATCTGAAATAATTATAAAATATATAATTCTGTTACACTTTTAACAAATTTGGTTCACTTAAACATTTTACCTTTACCAGCATTTAAACGGAAACCCTTCCGTATACACACTACCAAGGGTTAAGAACTTTTGTTGGACATATAGTGAGAGTGCAAGTGGGTGAAAAAAATGAAAGCATAAAAGACCATTTGCATGTGAAAATATGTATAAACTGCAATTGAACTTTCACCCATTTATTTTCAATACAAAGATACTTTGCAAGTACAGTAAGAACCCTTATGAATCCATATGAATATTGATACCTAAAGTTCATTAGTTGAAGGAAGAGAGCAACAAAATTTTATCTTATGAGCAAATAATATTAATTATGACCAAATCATAACTGTATAACTAGCTTCAACTTCTATGAAATTTCTCCAGGTGTTGGCAGATCATAGAATTCCATTAAATTGTGGTTTTAGTCAGTGGAGTGAGGATTCATTTACGTGTTGACTTCATTGAAATGTACATGGTGAACATTGAAATTAATTTTAATTAATCTTCTCAATATTTATTTCCAAACAAAAAGGCTGATGTTATAAGCGTTATCAAGGTTTTCGCGTTATTCATTGTACCTGTGATAACTCGGTAGTTCCCTGTTATATGTAATATGTGCGGTGTTTACGTTTTCGAAATAATGGGAAAAAGCAAATCATTCGCCCGGGACTAAAAAGTTGTTTTTGAAAATAACAAATCAAACCTGATTTCAGCGAAACCTGCTACGATATTGTAGTGATACGAT
This sequence comes from Sarcophaga variegata, assembly GCA_932273835.1. Lineage (NCBI taxonomy): Eukaryota > Metazoa > Arthropoda > Insecta > Diptera > Sarcophagidae > Sarcophaga > Sarcophaga variegata. The sequence continues at coordinate 71,181,811 of OW026360.1, forward strand.
ATTGTAGTGTGACTAATTTTAGAAATTTATGCATATTTATTTGTTTATGCCAATAAATAATTATATTGCTACGATTATAGAAACAGTGGACATCGTTTAACATTAAAATTAGCAAAAGCTAGGTGAAAAATACAACGAACTTGTTACAAGTAAACTAAAAGGGGATAGACAAGTTAGCGAGAACGCAACAACAAGCAATGTGAACAAAATACACCAACAACATTGAAGTCGCTATAGAGTTCTAGATAAGGCGAAACCCCGAACATTCGACTTCAAGAACCTACATCAGATTGATTACGTGGGCATATAAAAAGGCAAGACAAAGCAGGCAACGAGTAGTAAAAATTCAGTCAGTGTTGTGTGAAGACGCGTTGCGTGTGAAAAGAACAGTCGTGGTTTGATGATCGCCGTAGAAATGATCTGCGCTGTAAGCAAAAATGAACAAGCAATTATTCGTTGTATTCGTCAAGTTGTAAACGGTGGCACACAAAAGTAGTGCGAACAATAAAGAGTTTAATTGAAACTAAACACCAATTTATTTTTATTTTGTTTGCAATTTTATTCTAAACGTTTATAAAGGTAAAAACGTAAAAATATTCGATATACTCTGATGCCATGTTCACACAGCAAATATATAACCATTATCAGTTCGGATATTACTACAGTAATCGAGTAGTGCAAGCTATAATCTAATCAGTGAACACTTGGAAGATGTAAACTATTGTCAGAAAATAATCCATCCATATTTTCGTTTTCAAACGAAATACAAATATCTCGAAAACGGGATCAACTATACCCAAAATTTTGATATGACCATAGTTTCTACATTTCCGAGCTATTGTAGCAGTCATACTCATTGTCCCGATTTCTTTAGTAGTAGTCGTATATGTACAGTGGATTCTAACATGACAAACCCCTCTAACAAAGTATATCAATTCATATATAAAATTACTCGTACTCCTACAAAAACTTAAACTAAGTGCGCTTTTTTGTTTTGCATGTTTGCGGCTGTGTATCTGTGTTTGTATATCATTTTTATTTTCGGTTTGTGTCTATTGGTTTTTACTATATTTTTTCTACTGTGCAATACAATCCTTCTGGCAATAAATTCTGTACTAGTTTTCCCTGTTTTCTTTCCTGCTATTTACTCGAGCACAACATTTCATGATGTTATAAAATTTTATATGAGTAACTACGTGTGGGTTTAACATTTTTTTCTCTGCCCTTCTGTATGTGCATTTGTGTTTATGTGTCATCATAGTGATATCACGCTTGAAGCAATCATCACTAACATTTGTCCTTAACAAATGTTCCCTAAATTGGATTTGTTGACAATGCACCAACCCACCGAATGTTGGTAGCGTTGCAACGTAGACCATCGATGTGTACGGTGTTATCAACTCTTGCTATCCAAAACGCGTGAGAATATTTAAAAATTGTTTAAAAGAGATACAAACCTCAGCTTAAATTCAAACCAAATATGTTATAAAAACTGTAAATTTGGGCATAAATATGAAAACACAGTGATATTATATTCTGCATTTGAACTGTGGAATTTAATTTTTATTTAGTTTTTCATTTTGTATGTAGATATATATGTATGTATTATGCATATGCTGTATGTTATATGGCAAAAAACTTGGACTTTTAAATTTTATTATGTACTATAATGTTAAATATTTATGAGACTAGGAATGTGAAGTTTTAAAATATAAATCGCTGTTCATCATGTTGTTTCTTATGAAAAAATCCACTCCAGATTAAAATTTTTTGTTCTTAGGAAAGCTGTCTCTTTCTTAGATAATTGTGGTCACAAAAGGCCAAGGTATTGCTAGCCAATTGTTGTGGATAGTCTGGTAGTTGGAAGCGTAGTCTGGTTTCACGTTAATCAATAAAGAGGACTAGTCACGTTTTATCTCTATGTTCAAACCCATCCGTGTAGGAAAAAGTCCCCATAATCATCTGCGCAATACATACCTCTGACCAAAAAGTCGATATAGTATCACAGTTATGCAATTGGTTGTGATTAATTTTACTCTGCTGATACTGCTTATGGTTGAAGTCGCCGTAGTCTAGTAGGTAGTGTGTTGGCTTATAAGACGTGAGGCCATGGTTAAAACCCCATGTCAGACAACTCCAACTAAACGAAATATAAAAAAATATTTCTTTGGCGACTTCCTCTCAGCAGATTTCTTTCAAAATCTCTGAGAGTAAATAAATTTGCCATGAAAAGTTTCTCAAAAATCTGCCGTTCGGAGTCGACTTTAAATTGTAGTTCCTGCCACTCATGTATAAAAATTAACGTTCACAACATAAGTGGTGTGAGAAACTAGGTCGTAATCTTGACTGAAGGGTTGTAATGGCCAGTCTGGTTACAGGTTACTCTATAAAGAGGCCGTTTTATCTCTATGTTCAAAGCTTTCCCTGTAGGTAAAAGTCCCCATAATCATCTGCGTAATAGATTCCCCTGACCAGAATAGACGATATAGTACCACAGTGATGCAATTGGTCGCGATTGATACGTTAGGCATTCTGTAAGATAGTTCAGAATTACACAAGTATCCATTTAGTATCCCAATTATACTCTGGTGATACGGTTTCTAACTCTTTCTGATCCATTCCCACCTAGCCTGGAGACGATACGCCATAAAGGTCACCTCATATTAATGCCAATATTTTGGAGGATACTAGTTTAGTGGAGGACATGAACTCCATTGGTCTAAACCTGGTTAACAATGAAAATCCCACCCATTTTACGTCCACATCCAGCACCTTACTTGACCTTTGCTTCACCAATAATATATTCCGCTTGCTGCTTTTTGACCAACTATCTGCACCAATGTTTTCACGACATGATTTACTGTTTATATCTTACGATTTTAACCTTAGAAGGAGCGCTCAAACAGGAATTTTTCAATACAGAGATTTCGAAAATATAGACTATCAGTCTCTTGGTACCGAGTTATTATCTCTAGATTGGAATCATGTGTTCCTAACCTCTGCTGTTGATGAGCAGTTGCATTTATTTGATAACAACCTAAGATATCTTTATGATAAATATATTCCTATAAAATCGAAATCCCTACGGAATAGTAAACCTTGGTTTACTTCCTTGGTCCGCCTCTTTTTGTAAAAGTTCTGAAAAGATTCTTTTTTGCCCTGTTGACTTTTTTCCATTACCCCTCTTGGGTGCATATCGCTTCTACAAAGCATTTCTGCCTTATTTTCATATTTTGAACCTATTTTAAATGTTCCAGTTAATCAGGTCATTGTTCTGCTGTAGCAAGCCATAGGATAATGAGGCTGATGCCATTCGCCTCCGTGTATTTGGTATAGGTGTGGGGAATCTTGCTGATTGTTGGTTTCTAGCTCTTTTTCGAACTAGGTGGCGGCCTGACCTACCTGTGATGTTATCCTTCTTCCATATCTAGGTGTGAGGCCCTGTCCCCTAAAACCTTAAAAAGCTATGGTAAATAATTGCAACCGTTAGAAAATATTCACATATTTGTTCCATAGTTTTGCTAATAAATAGAAAACCGTCTAAATCAAACATGAAAAAAAGTTAAGTTGGCAGTATTGCCTGTATTTGATTTTATTTCAAATGGAACGTTCTTTAAAGCTCGTTGTCTAATTTTGGTTTGTTGGCAGTATTTCATTATTCTAAAATCAACATTAGTTGCTCACTGAATTTTCATCAATTTAGTTTTCTTTACTGATTTATAGAATTGAATGCTACTACCACTGGCACCGTTATTTGCCACAATATTTGTTTTATTACCTTGTCTCTCTCATTCATTTCAACTTTGAAATTTAATTTTTAAAAGCAAAATTTAATGGACATAACTTCTTTAATTTCACTTTTGGTGTAAGAACTGTAAACCAGCATTTTATTTACCGTATGAACAACAGTTCATTGGCAGTCTGATGATAGTGTTTGTTAAATAATTTCGTTTTTGATTTTTTTATTAAATGTGAAATAATTTAATAGGATGTCAGTTATAAAATTTTAATTGATTTTTTATAACACATTCGCTATTAAACGCGTAATATAACTATTAAATATAGTATGTTTTAAAATATAAAAATCAGATATTTATATGTGTATGTATGTATTATTTAAGATTAAGAATATAAACAAAAGCTGCAAAAACAAAACAATGCAGTACACAAACTTGTTTACAAATTATCGTACTGCTTAATATAACAAGAAACAACAGCATAAAAAAGATGGTAAATAATGCTCTAACAACACTACAAGATTAAATGTAAACAACGAGAGATTTTGAGAAGGCGAAGTCATGAACATTCGTCTTCAAGAACATTCATCAGACTGTTTACGAGTTAGTGGAGTTCATTCAGCCTTGTGTGAAGATGTGGTGCGTTTGAAGAGAGTAATCGTGTTTTAAAGATCTCCGTTACAAAGATCTGTCGAATAATTGTCTAGTAATTGTTATTGTTTATGCATATAAAGGTATAAAGAGAGGAATAACTAAGAAAAGCAATTGTTGTCGTTAACATGAAGTTGTGAACAGTGGCACAGAGAATGTTGCGAATAATAAATAATTTTAATTAAAACTAAACACAATTTAATTTTATTAGCAATCTACGGGTTGATATTTTAAACGTTTTAAGGTGAAAATGTAACAATATTGTAGTAAAAAAAATAAAGAAATCAATAATACTTTTAGATAAGTTTTACACAAATGTTTGGATATATGACGGTTAAAGTATAGCACATCAATAAGCTACTTTAGGGAGTTTTTGAATCATAGACGCACAATCGAAACACGTAGCGTTATAATCTTAGAATTTACATTTATTAATTTTTTCAGTGAGTGATAGAAAGTTTGATTCTTTTCTGATACTAAATATGCTAAAGAGTGAATGAATCAAAATATCTCAAAAAAGAATTCCATTTTGGATTCTAAAACTGTAGTTTTGCACAAATTATCTGAATCGCCAGACTACCCAATTTATGGCAAGCATTCCTAGATAAGTAGCCCTTCTAATTTGTTGATTTTGATTTCATTATTTTGCCAGGCAATTTTTAAATAAATCTTACATTATGTAGGTGAGGGATCTGTATACATTTCGAAGCCTCCGTTCTATGTGGTTCTAACCGTACTTACTTTTAATGTTTTCTATTTCTACGTTCTCTAATTTAAATACTGTCAAAATTTGGTTAAGATGCGCCCATCCGTTCCGAAGTTATAGGGAAAAATCTACTTAGAATACACATATAGTCGTATATCACGTGAAAACTTTGAGCGTTCATAACTCAAAACACACTTTTTCGACAACAGATTTTTGAGAAACTTTTTATGACAATTTATTGCCAGAAATCTACTGAGAGGAAGTCACCGGAGAAATATTTTTTTTCATATTTCGTTTTGATGTCTGACCTGGGGTTTGAACGGCGTCCTTACGTCGAATAAGCCATCTCACTACCTAATAGAATACGGCGACGCTTCATACCACACGGAGCTCAAAAAAGAGTTTTATTGTAAATTCAACATCAGCATTTTTGCAAAGATGGAAGCGTGAATATTTGAAAGAGTTCGATAAAATATATAAATAGAGAAACCCAAACCGTCTTGTAAAAGTCAATGGCATTATAGTTATTAGAGAGCACAATTTACTCATGAATGCATAGTTACTTTGACAAGTAACCGATATTCACACAGGACTGCCAAGAGTGGTCGAGCTATAGACCTGAACAGAAACTTTGACTAGGCCTATAACTTAGTTCGTAGTCTACACTTATTACCAGAAACTCATTCAATTTAAACACAAATTTTGTTACTGAGATACTCACCTGAATCTTCTAATATTATACACACAAAATTGATCACCCTAGTACATACTTCAGACGTACATAACGTTCATTAACATATACTTTATTAATTCACAGATGTATTACAATAAAAGACGAATAGCCCCCGTAGTACTCGCCGTAAACCGGCAATGAATTCACAGCAGAACTTCCGTTAGTATGAACGCTTGCAAATTTAAAGACATTTTTTGGCACTCCATTAAGAGTTATATTGTTCTTTGTATGTATTAACGACATACCTTATATTTTAAATAACTGTAACGCACATATGTACGTATAACATAATCCATAAGAATAACTTTATTATTAACAACAATCAGTCCTGCCACAACCATAAACAGCTGTTTACGATTTAATGCTTTTATATTTTTCAAGAGTGCAAATCAAAAACAAATCTGGTGATCAGCAATCAGCTGTTAATGGTTATAGTTCAAAACCATTATTCAATTGGTATATATGGTTATTGTTATGCCAATGGCGTTATGGTAAGTCAATAATAATCGATTATAGTGATGGCCATAAAGTTGGTTTAAACAGCTGATTTATATGGTTATGGTCATATAAATGACTATTTGAACCCTTATGAAGGCAATTTGTATAGAGAATATCAACTCGATCAATCATGATTTATAAAACATTGACATACGACCTATGGACTTTATGTAAATCCTTCTAAGTCAAATTGTTACTCTTGAAAACTAAAAGATCATTAAATATGCCAGATATAACTATAAAAGTGAATAAAATAGTATTTCTTGAATCCGCATGCAATCTGGGTATAGTCTTTAAATGTCGGTTAACATGGTTTAACCATATGAATGTCATCGTTGGTAGAGTTGTTTGTAGAATGCTTTGACATGCGTATGCAACTTCTAAAACGGACTTAATTCCTGTACTTTTACGAGGTTCTGAAATTTTTCGCAAATTATATTACTGATATTAAGCGAAAACTCAATTTAGCTTACAACAACATAACAGGATACTTACTTATTTAATTATCTGTTGAGAACACTATCAACGGATCTTAACTTGCCTTAACACATCGTCAGCTGGTCATATCAAACGATGACAGGGCTTTCTCTCTTTGGTCATTCCAACGCAGACAAGGCCGTCCTCTTCGCCGACTTTCGTAAATACCCGCTTTAAATAGACGTCACGCCGAAGCATTCCCTTCCAGTCGAACGACATGGCTGAGTCAGCGCAGCCGCTGAATGTTAATACGCTGCACAACGTCCGTGTCGTTAAGGAAATTATACAGTTCATTGTTGAGTTGGATGTGGAAATCATCACCAACTCGCTCGAATACTCTCAAGGTTGCTTAATAGTGGCCATGCATCTACGCCATAAAAAACCAAAAGGTCTCGATTACTCAATTGCTTATTGAGACCTAGATCTATGGTCTGACTGACATCGTTTTTAGTGGTAACGTATATTCACAGATAATATGGAAAGTATAGTAATCGGCAGTAATCTGCGATGCAATACGCCGTATGCTCCTACTTGTCGACTACATATGCTTCGTTTTGCTCTCATGTTCTTATCAACCATTTTCTTATCACTGAAAGCAACAGTAACATCTCGCTTGGTACGTCCTCTGATGTCAGTGTCGTCAGCGTACCAAGGTATGCATTTCACGTTGCTACCATATTTCATACTTTTCGTATCAGATATTTTGAATTAAATTTGATACTGTCTTAAATATGAAATGCCACATAATTATTATCTCAAAACCGCCGACATTTTTATTTAGCAGTATTAAATTTGCAACCGTGGTAAGAAAATCATCTAGCAGAGGTACACCACAAGTCTCTAGAATTCTTCAGCAAATCATATTCAAAACACGGGCATTGCAATTGAGTTTATTTATTTTTTACGCATATTTACATATTACATTACATATATTTATTCCTTTGTTTAGTTTTATTCTTTACATCGATTTCAATACTTTCTTTGTGAGTAACATGTTCTTATTCATTTTTACTGGTATCTGGTTATAATATTGTTACGATTATGAAAAATCTAGATACTGGTGGTTTGCTTTTACATCGCTTAACATGAAAATTATAAACAAAAGTCACAAAAACAAAACAATGCAATAAACGAACCTGTTTACAAATTATCGTACTGTTAAATATAACAACAAGCACCAGCATAAAAAAGTTGGTAAACAAGTAAACAAAAACTACAACATTACGAATATTCGCCTTCAAAAACGTTAATCAGACTGTTTACTTTGCCATAAAAGGCAAGGCAAAACAGGCGAGTGAGTTAGTGAAGTTCAGTCAGTCTTGAGTGAAGACGCGGTGCGTTTGAAGAGAGTAATCGTGTTTTGAAGATCTCCGTTACAAAGATCTGTCGAATAATTGTCTAGTAATTGTTATTGTTTATGCAAATGGTATAAACAGAGGAATAACTAAGAAAAGAATTGTTGTTTTTACATCAAGTTGTGAACAGCGGCACATAGAATTTTGCGAATAATAAAGAATTTTAATTAAAACTAAACACAAATTTATTGTTGATTTATTTGCAATCAATAATTAAACCAACCAGAAGAAAAATTAATACTAGCATCAAGACTAGATGTTTGCGGTGGAATTTCCGTTAACATTGAAATGTAGAAGAAAAATTGGGGTGTGGTAGACTAGATAATATGAAGGACTGTAAATTTGATGTTGAAGAGCTTAATAGAACTTTCCTAAGTATAGACATTTGTACCAATTGATAAAATTGATGTGAAATCGCCGTAGTCTAGTAGGTAGTGTGTTGGCTTATTAGACGTAAGGCCGAGGTTCAAACCCCAGGTAGACATCAAAACGAAATATAAAAAATATTTCTTCGACGACGTCCTCACAGTAGATTTCTAGCAAAAACTTCTAACTAAAATTGCAATGGAAAGTTTTTCAAAAAATCTGTCGTTTGGAATCAACTTTAAAGAGTTGGTCCCGCCACTTACGAATAAAATAAACAGACCCAACATGAGTGGTCCTGACTGAAGGGTTGCAATGGCCAATTATGTATGTATGTATATAAATTTGATGTTGAAGAGCTTAATAGAGCTTTCCTAAGTATAGACATTTGTATCAATTGATACAATTTTTCATAATATTGCGTGTAATCTGAAAACAATATTTTTAATTTCTCTTGTGTGCCTCAGTCTAAGGTCTTTTATGTTTCAATCTAATTAATTCGAACGCAGTAGATGACACGATGACAATCACCCTAAAGTTGTAATAATGACTTTTCCGTCTAAATTGAAATGTTTACAAATAATATTTATAATCAAAACTTATTTTGAAGGCCACTAGCGATATTGTGCTACGGATTTCAAATATTTGAGAAAATTTTTCATTTTCATATGTCATATTATATCGGAGTATAATAATTTGTAATCTGAAAAACAAATTTCATACTAATCGTAGCTGCGTTTCTACGTTACAAGATGTTTCTGAAATTATACAACTTATACATTATACTTATAAATATACAAATATACTTATATATTATACAACTATACTTACCAACACAACCATAACTATGATAGTATGTGCTTGAGCACCACTGCTTTAGGGGTGTACCGTTATGTTATGTTATTTAAATTTATGTAAATAAGTGCAGAATACAGTGCGTCAAAATGATAAGGTCAATGACTAATAAGCTATTAATCCACGCAGAAAGTATCATAATTGTTATTTTTTCTAAGAATCTAAAGGGTCCGCCAAATAACTTTTTTTTTGAAAATGTTTTAAAAAGGAAAGTACAATTCTTACGGTTAATAATGGAAATTAATTTCATTCAAATGGCTGCCTTGGCTGGCCATGCAGTAGCCTACACGATCGGTCGAATTTTTAAGCACATTATCGATTGTGTGCAGCTGTATTTCACCAATGGCTTTACGAATATTGTCCTTTAAAGCGTCAATTGTCTCTTTAATAATAGTCCAACGGTGTCAAATATCAGCTCTGAGGTGGCCAAACGACATCAGCTCTGCGGCTAATAATGCGATCTTTAAAACCAGGTCGCAAAACATCGAGTGTAGCTTCGGCTGTGTGGCACGTAGCGCCGTCCTGTTGAAACCAAATGTTGCCAATATCCTCCTCTTCAATTTTTCTGAACAAAAATTCGTTCATCATGGCCCGATAACGATCGCCATTGACTGTAACGGCCACTCCTTGCTCATCTTCGAAGAAAAATTGCCCAATTATGCCTCTGGACCAAAATCCGCACCAAACAGTGCCTCGTTTTGGGTGCGGCGGCTTTTCAATGTATGCGTGCGGATTTTCTGTACCCCAAATACGACAATTTTGCTTGTTTATATACCCGCCAAGATCAAAATAAGTTTCATCTGAAAAGATGATTTTTTTTTGTCAAAATCGGCATCTTCTGGTGTAGGCAACTGCATGGCCAGCCGAGGCAGCCATTTGAATGAAATTATTTTCCATTATTAGCAGGAAGGAGTGTACTTTCAAATAAAAAAAGAAATTTGAGAAAATATTCAGTAGTTTTTTTTTAAGCGTTTTCAAAAATAAAATCTGGGCGGTATGGGTCGCGGGAAACCTTTGTCAGCTTATGAACAAGGACAAATTTTGGCACTTCATGAGTGGCCGTCCAAAGGTTCTGACTGCCCAACCCGGCTAATCTCACGAATGGGCTCGAATTCTATGAAAAGTGGGGAAACAATGAAAGAGAAATTGAACTTACAGGCTTCAAAAAGCACAATTCTAAGAGCTATTAAGGCCCAACCACACCTTATCAAAACAAAATTAAAAAAATTCCTGTCTGATTAAGCATAAGGAGTTTGCGAAAAACAACATGACAACTAATTGGCATCAGGTATACGTTTTTTTCAAAAAGGTTATAGGATATTACAATACATTGGCTTTGTAGGTAGGACGAGATGGTCTCAATTGCTATTTGTGAGATTTAAGGAAGGAGCCCCTGTTTTTCCCAAACGGAATTTCGGGTAGAGCTGTTGGAAGGTTTGGGCTGACTTTAGCTCACATGATACCCTGGTACTCTACTTCCCTTCGACTTGAGTGAATACTTTGGAGTACCAGGGCATTCTTTCCTAACGTTTGCTGCAGCTTTTGGTCCAAAATGTTGACAATACGTTCACCTTTGAGCAAGATAACGCAGTAATTCATGTCAGCAAGTCGACCAGACAGTGGTTTGAGGACCAGCAATATCAACGTACTTGATTGGCCATCACGTTCCCCCGACTTAAATCCCATGGAACATTTATGGGGACTGCTTGTGTGTAATGTTTATGCAGACCATAATCAGTACCGGATAAAAGATGAACTGAAAGTGGCAATCTGCAACAGCTAGCGGAAAATCCGTTCCAACGTTCTGGAAAGTTTCATAAGTTCGATGCCATCCCGTATTTTTAAGACAATAGAAGGGAATAAAATGTATAAATGAATCACTGACCTTATCACTTTGACGAACTGCATTTTGCACTTATTTACATAAATTTAAATGACATAACATAACGGTACACCTATGAAAGCCAAATTGGCTTTTTTCTCACTTATTTGAACGTAGAATTTTTTTAAATAAGTTGGCATACATAACATTCTATAGTTTGGATGAATTGAGTAAATATTAAGTGACCTTACCATTTTGACGTGCACATTATGCTTTTTAGTAGTGGGGAATATATACATAAAAAATTTCGTATGATATCTTTAGCTATATGTTGCATTAAAAACTACAATATATTTTAAAACCTTTAAGTGACGCCTCTATAAAAAGAAATTATAAATTATTCAAATACATACTTAAAAAGTCGTCAGTTAGACTCAAAACCCTCGATCATAACATGTTGATTCATTATCATTCATTATCTGTTCACCTGACTCTTGAATGAAAACAATATCATAAACGAAACTTTAGTTCATTTAACTGGTACTCTATGTACTTCGACCGAATTACTTCATTCTTCATTCGCCAGTTTGACTAGTTGGCACTCCATCATTTACAGTTAACAGTGTTGTAAAATTTCTAAAAGTTTTAATTGATTTCGTTTTCTTTTTATTGGCTGGGGTGGGACGTTTTATTTTTATTAACTTTATATGCTTTAGTTTTTGTAGAAAAAAGTAAAAAGAAAACTAAAAAAACTTCTTGAAAAATTATTAAATTTCCAGCCAATGAGAGATTGGAAGATAAGACACTTCAATGAACAATCAACACTTTGTGATGTAAAGAAAGTAACAAAAAGATAAATTTACTGTGAAATAATATAGCATAAACAACAAATACAATATTGTTACGTTTTTAACCTTTTAAAAACGTTTAAAATATGAATTCGTAGATTGCAAATAAAAATAATTTTTTGTGTTTAGTTTTAAATCAATTCTTTATTGTTCGCACAATTCCGTGTGCCACTTTTGGCAACTTTTGAAGTTTTTGAACAACAAAAATTTGCTTTCTTTACACTTTTCCGCGTACACACTAACAATTGTTCGTTAGATCTTTACAACGGAGTTCTTCAAACCACAATTATTCTCTTCCCACTCAACGCGTCTTCACACAAGACTGACTGAATTCTGATCCGTTGCTTGCTTTGTCTTACCTTTTATATCGCAGGATAAACAGTCTGATGGATGCTCTCGAAGGAGAATGACTTTGCCTTCGCGTAATCTCTATAAATGTAAACATGTTGTTTTCGTTATTGTTGTTTGTGTATTTTGTTTACGTTTGTCCTTGCGGTGTTGTTGTTGCCTGTTTGTTTGCTTTGTTTATCCCCTTTTTGTACTGATTTGTTGCTATATTCTTGTTTATTCGCTGATCATGTAAACAAGTCTATTGTTTTGTTTTTGTTTATCATTTTAATAATACCATTGCCATTTTCGTAACAATATATTTGAAATATAAAATAAAAAAAGGAAAAAAATTGAGCGACTTGCAATGAAAAGACTGTAAGAGCGTGAAGTGTTTGAGATACTGGAATCACTGCTATTACTACTGAGTATTTAAAGGATAATTTAAAAATTATTCAATAAAGGAATATACATAAAAAATTAAATTGCATTTGAATCAAATAACACAAAATTGATTAACCCTTTAACTGTTACATTCATATTCAAACAATTTTATCTCTCTCTTCTCTCAGCGGATTTCAGGCAAAAACACTGAGAGTAAAATAAAATTGCCATGGGAAGTTTCTCAAAAAGTTCTGAGTTGACTTTAAACTGTAGGTTGCGCCACTCACATGCACTACATAAGTGGTTCGAGAAGCTAGGTCATAATCCTGACTGTAGTGTTGTAATGATCAACTGCGTATTTACTATAAGTATGTATACTTGCTTACACACTGATTATCAAATTAATAAATTTTTGTAAAATCTTTAGAAAAAGTGTTGAAGGTTTTTTTCAATTTGTTTGGAATTGTGAAAAAGTCATGTTTCGACGAAGTATTGAATAAATTGTAGGTTAAAGAGACACCACGTTTCTGATGATAGACCATTACTCTTCACATGAAATGGATTTGAACTTATGAACTATTTGTTGTTTGTTTACATTTGCCCGACATTTTACAAACCCTCAAAGAAGGTATCGATAACTGCATGATATTGAAAAAAACTATCGATATATTTTTTATCGCCCAGATTTTCTATATTGCTTATGACGTATGGATTAGTTTCCGAAAATCGACCATTTTAAAATCTTTAATTGAGACTACATAGAATGTAAAAATAATTTTTTTTTTATTTTTTAGTAATTTATTTATACTTTATCATAAAACAAAATAATATTTAATGTTTTTCACAACCCAAAAGAAAAATATTTAAAAGTTTCTGAAGAAAATAGAAAATAGTCTGAAGAAAACACATTATTACAAGCCCCATTTAACATGATTAGTATGGAGAAATAAAAATAAAGAGCTCAATCCAAAGAACTTGCGCAAAATAGTTAAGCATGGTGGGGAAGTATAATACTTTGGGTTTGTATGTCGGAACTAGGAGTGGAATTTATTGAGGAAATAATGAATAAGAGAAAGTATTTAAACGTTCTAAAGAACAAAAGCAACAAGAGTTCGGAAGAATTAAGAATTCGTAATGGTTATTACTTCCAACATGCCAATGAACCCCAATCATACTGCTGCTAATGCGAAGATGTGATTTGCATACCAAAGTCGCAGCAGGCTTAATACTTAATACACAAAGTCCCGATAGGAATTCAAGAGAGCATTTAGGAGATCATTTGGGCGAGCGGTCACGCCCAAACCTCCAAGAGAGTATTTAGGAGATCATTTGGGCGAACGGTCACGTAGTCACTAAGTCTTAAACAGAAGTCAACTGAAAAATATGTTCATGGCGACAAACTCAACAAAGACAAAAACTGGTACAGTCAATTTAAAATGGGTTAAATGGAGTGTTTGACCTTAAGGAATATCATACTTAATATACCGAATAACATTTTAATATATTGGGCTTTCGAATTTGAATTTACTCTGAGTTCAGCTAAGGTGTACTTGCACTTTTGCGGCGGAAAAATATGGAGACGCCAGAAGCTTTTCCTTAATTTTCTTTTGGGTTTTAAAAAACTTAAAAAAAATTTCTTGTTTTATAATAAAATGGAAATAAAGTAACCAAAAAATATAAGAAACATCAATTATTTTTACGTATTATTGCTTAAAATTCATGAAATTGGTGAAATATATTGGTTGGCCAACTTTGAACTTTTGCTGTCCATTGTACATTAACACATAGTGTACATATTTTAAGAATAATTTGTTTATTTGTAAAACTAGATCTCCAGCTTTATAATATGTTCTGATATGCACTTTTATTGAGTTAATATTCGGCTTTTTTTTTTCTTTGAACGTCCCTGGCCTCACACTAACCCACCCTCACCCGACCGCGGAGGGCTCGTCCCCATTACGTAGGGACACGTACACACCACAGTCCGGACTGCAGCGGGTAAGGGAAAATTAATGGCAACGAGGACATAAATCAGCTACAGAACTTAATCACAAGCTGAATAAAGTTACAATAAACAGGAACTACCTATGACAAGAACGAAAATATATTTTTATATAATAATTTACAAATTAATGCCAGCATATAGCTACGTTTTATATTACAAACACTACAATTAAAATCAATAAAATCATAAAATAAGTTAAAATCATTACATAATCTACGAAAATGAAAATTGCATCCATAGTTCGTTCTATAAAAATCTAAAGAAAGAGGACGATAGTGCCGTGAAAATCTTGCTGGAATACTGAAATTCAGGTTACAAAGCAAAAACTCAGAATCGATATCACCTTTAACCAGATTAAAAACAAAATAAACCCCTAAAACTGCCCTTCTACATTCTAAAGTTGGAAGTTTTATCAAACCTAATCTAGCCTTATATGACGGAAACCCATTGGCACAATCCCATCCTAAGCCACGTAAACAGAATAATAAAAACTGCTTCTGCACAGACTCTATTGAATCACTATGACAACGGTAGTATGGATTCCAAATAATAGACGCATACTCCAAAATAGGTCTAACAAGTGAAATGTATCGCAGTCTCGTTATATAAGGATCAATGAATTCCCTAGCCCATCTTTTCACAAAACCAAGAACAGCCCGAACCTTGCCAATCATCATACTAATATGATCAATAAAAGACAGTTTCATATCCAATAATACTCCCAAATCAAGAAATGTAGTCACAGTTTCGAAAGGGCAAAAATTAACTACATAAGTTTACGCAATTACGCCCCCGCGAGAGAAAACCATGCATTTACATTTCTTCAAGTTAAGACCCATTAAATTAATTCTGCACCAAATCAATATTTCGCTGAAGAACAGCCTGACCATGATCATCATCAAAAGTATAAAATAATTTAACGTTGTCAGAATACATCAGAATATTACAATCAGAAATAGCACAAGGAAGATCATTAAGAAACAATAAGAATAATAAAGGACACAAATGGCTGCCCCGCGGAACACCAGAAGTAACATATACAGTCTTAGACAATACATTCCTAAACAATACCCTCTGAGTCCTAAGGGAGATGTAGGAGTCTAGCCAACGATGAATAATATCAGGAATACCGATTAATGAAAGTTTAAGAAGCAAAATTCTATGATCAACTCTATCAAAAGCTTTACTGAAATCAGTATAATTTACATCAGTCCGAGCTCTGGCAAGAAAACCCATGAAAACATGTGTAGTAAATTTAAGAAGATTAGTGACAGTCGACCTACCTTTCAAAAAAACATGCTGGAAAGGGGATATTAAAGATCTTGTATTAAAAAAGATATAATCCGTCACCAGTTTCTACTTGGGAATAGCACTGAGTTTGACAATACCCCTGTAATTGAGAATATTGGATTATTGGATTAAATAAACTATTTTAAGTGTACAGGCATAATAATATACGCAGTTCAGGTGCTTATTCAATATTCATTTGACAGCTGGTAAACAAAGCAGCTGGTTGTTTCAACAACATTGTTTTTATTTTGTTTTTTTTTTTTTCTTTTTGTTTGTCGTTGTTGACATTTGAGTTGTCAAATACCAACAGAAAGTGTTTGATTAATTGTTATATGCTCACTAAACACACTTATGACAGTGCTGCATTTTAAGTTTTACTCAATATTATAACAATTTTCGTTTTTATTGCGCAATAATTAATTGAAGCTTTATATGATATATTGAGCTCAACAATGGTGTTTATTGCGATTTACGCAATAAAGGTGCATATCTGAACACCGTATTAGTTTGATATAAATAATTATAACATTTTTTTTGTTCAAAAATTTATTTTGAGGTGGTAGGGACAAGTTTATGTATTGCTCTCAGTATCTTACATTTTTATAAATGAAATAAAAACGCGTTATTTGGTACAAATAAAAATGAAACAAAGCCTCATCCATTATACTGTGATGTATTTCATTTAAGAGGAGGTGTTTTATAAAGTGCGGACGTTGGAAAACATTTCTTTCGTATAGAAGTGCCAAAGAGAAAATTGTTATTGTAAAGTATAGACACAAAAATATGTTAGGTTAGCATTTTTTAGTTTTAGACTCTCTTTCCTTTTTTGATTGTTTTCAAAACGTCAGCTACAGAAACAACATCGACAACTAATAAAACAGCAGCAAACATAAAACCTTTTGCACCAACTAACCTAACCCCCATGTTTAGTACCATTGCCCTAGATTGCCCCTTTGCTTTCGTTTAACCTGTCTATTTTATCGAAAAGGAATGAGTATATAAAAGATTAAGTAGCTATGTATGTGTAAGTATTTGTATGAAAATTTGTAAGAGTTCATACGGGTTTCAAACAGATATAAACACTTGATGACTTTTCCTTTACATTTAAATACAAAAACTTTATATGTTTGTGTTTACGTGTGTTCTAAAATGCAAACAGCAGTTCGAAAACTACCCACAGTATATGAATTACAATCTCTGTATTCGTTACTATGTATATACGTAGCGAATATTGTAACTTATGGCATGGAAAAAATTTAATATAAGTATGGTGTGTTTGTAAGGAATTTCAAATATTTTATGATTGCATTGACCTACATACCGAATTTAATGCTTTAAAAGTGTCTAAAAATCTGCTAAATCATATATTTCCGAAGGATTTTATATTTGTCTTTTGAAGTTTACAATTTGATTTTTAAAGTCATCCTAGCAAAACATACGTAGATATATAATACATATAATACAGTGGGCAGCATAAGATTGGATACCCAAACAATTTTGAAAATTTTATGAATTTTAAGCAAAAGCTTGTATAAAAAACTAAAATGTTAAATATGTATGTATGTATATACTAATAACACGGCGCGACAGTCTAAATACACCCAGCTAATGACATAGTGTAGGTTGAGAGTTTTGTTGAGTAGAACTTACAAATATTTTCTTTATATTTCTCGAACCCTCCAAACTTGTTTTATTTGACAAAAACGGTATTTTTAATCTTTTCACACAAAATTATTATTTTTCAACCTATTTTTAAAATCCAAAGTTTTTTACAAAGGGGAGAGATGAGCCTAAAATCGTATACATAAACATTTGGTTCAAACTTACATGTTATGAGTTTTGATCGGGTAAACTTGGCAAATATGATTTTTCTAATTTTTTCAAGTTTAAATATTCTTAATTGCAAAAATTTATTAAAAAAAATATACGATAAGTGAAAGTGCATTATCTTGTGAAGAGATTGACACTTCGTTGGATAAAATCGGACAAACATTACCGTAGTTATTATTTAAATAGTTTAACAGCCGTGTTATTCTAGAATTCGGCTAATATTTGTATTTTTCGCAAATATTATTATTTCTTTTCGTGCAAACATTGGCCAACTTCTTGTGGTAGCTCAAACGTGAAATTGACATATTTTCCAACAAACAATCAAGATCCATCAAAAATTCTGAAAATTTTAGAACTGAAATTTCTTTTGAAAAAAATATATAAGAAAATATAACATGACTGTTATACGCATTAAATAATAACTACACTAATTTTTGTTCGATTTGATCAAACGAACCGTAAATCTTTTCACAAGATAATTCACTTTCAGAATGTCATCAATTATTTCATATTTTTTAATTAAAGTTTGCTACTATGAACAAAATATGAAAAAATTCGAATTTGTCAAATTTACCTCATCAAACCGCATAGCATATTAAGTCAAATAATATATATGGGCAATTTCGTGTCAAGTGACCCAATTTAAAATCGATGTCTTCCGAAAAAAAAACTAATTTCCGAATATCCTTAGAATGCAAATAAATACTTTTTAAGATCACTTAGGTAGTACGTTTTAATGCCAAATGAAGGCAATAAATAAGAAGGACGAAAGGACTAATTTCCGAATGTCCTTAGAATGCAAATAAATACTTTTTAAGATCATTTAGGTAGTACGTTTTTATGCCAAATATTGAAAAATCTTATTCTTGAGTTAAAAAATAATATTTTTGATAGATATCCACTCGTATCCCATTAGGCGATTATAAAGACCTTAAAGGAAATTTTATAAGCTTTGTCTTGAGCATTTTGAAAAAAAATTAAAAAAATTAATTTAAAAAAAAATATAAAATTTTTTTTAAAAATTAAAAAAAATAATTTTTGGAAATATTGAAGAAATAGCTATCTAATATCCTTTGGAAAATTTTTACTAGGACCAATAGGTGAAAAGTTACACACAGTTCTTGACTGATAGAGCTGAAAATTTGTGTCTGGCCTACTATCCAATAGTCGGAAGACATCGATTTCAAAAATTGGGCCACGACACGAAATTGCCCATATGTATATCGTTTTAAAGGCCCTTCCCTCTCGTTTCAAATAAGGTTTTAATTTTGGACATTGGTTCAAAAATGTTTGTGTAATCAATAAATTTGTGCGTAAAGTCCAAAATAACAGTTTTTGTCCAATAAAACAAGTTTGGAGGGTTCAAGAATTAAAAAAAAAAATATTTTTGAGTTCTGCTCAGCAAAACTCACAACTTACACTATGCTATTAGCTGGGTGTATTTCAAATTTTTATTTTGTTGAATAGTGCAATTTATTTCTATTTTATAGTGACACAAAAGAATTATTAATGTATTCAACAAAACAATAGAAAAATAAAGAAGCTTTTCTGATGACTTTATATTTCTGCAGTAACACAACACAGAGTACACATTTAATATTAAAAGGCCCAATGTATTAAAATTTTATACCTAATGTTTTGTAAGATATCCCTCAAGGTCAGGCACTTCATTTAACCTATTTGGCATTGAATATTTCCTTACAGTATATGGAGAGATAAATAAAACTTTAATAGAAACCCAATTGATTAAAATAATGCATACAGGCACACACACATACATAATTCAGCTTCAGCTTACGCCTGGTTTTCACATCACTTATGCTGTGTATGTTAATTTTATACTCATATGAGTAGTGTTTAAAGTCGACTTCGGGCGACAGATTTTTGAGAAACTTCTTAATGGCAATTTTATTTGCTCTCAGAGTTTTTCCCAGAAATCTGCTGAGAGAAAGTCGCTGAATAAATATTTTTTGCAGTTCCTTTTGGATACGTCTGACCTGGCGTTTTGAACCGATATCAGATAAGCAAACACACTAATACTAGACTACGGCGACGTCTACTGAAGTAATAATTTAAGAAATGCTTAAAAAAATAGAAGTGACTTTATAATTAAGATCTACACTAGATAGTATGTATAGCAATAAACGGTAGTGAAAAACACATTACTCTCACAATCTACAATAACAAAGGTCTGCGTTCGTTTGCCCGCAGTAGTTATTTTTTCAAATTTGGATTTGTTTCAAAGCAGTTATATTTATATTGCTAAAAAAGAATGAATTTTAAAGATTTGTTTTTTTATTAGTAATAGTAAAAGAGAATAGTGTATTTGTCCTAGAAATTATTGGGTTTCAATTCCCAACCAGCATTTCTTGGTTTCTCGTTTTAGCTACCATACGGTGAAAAACCTTCCATTTCCGTAAACTTTAGAATTACCGGTAAGCTCTCTATGGGGTTGCAATCGGGAAATCTATGGGCTATGGAAATACACCAACATTTTTTGAAGAAATCCATTTCCATTTTGGAAGAAAAAAAGTACTAACGTTTTATTTTATTGAAAAATAAGGTCGCCTTCAAAATTTTATGATACTAAATTTGTAATAGTTTCTGAATTTATTCTTGTGGTAATGAAGCTAACAAACTTAAAGTTAAAATATAATGCATCCCACATTGTAACGCTTCCTTCAGATCATGACAATTACAACTACAGAAGTAATAAATTTTGCCACTCATCGCTTTATAACACCCACAGTGTATCTTAGATAATCGAGGCTTGGACCTCATTTTCAATTAAAATATTCCTTTCCCTCTCCATTATGGATTAAGCCCCCTTTCGGTGTCATTTAATCATTTTCTTGTTTTTCTAAAACATAGTTTTTACGAACATACCCACAAATTTAAAAATTTAAACGAAATTAATAATCAATTGGGCATCCAAATGAGCGTTTCCATTTTATTCAAGAAATTGCCTGATGTAAACAAGTTTTTTAAAATATTCTGCCGTTATAATTTTTTCTTTTTCTGTTGACAAATCGCTTCAAGTTAAAAATTGATTCGCAATGTAATATCCTCCCGAATTCAGCATAAAACATTGTTTTTTACACTCGGACTCAGCGGTGTAAAAACTTTTAGAAGAATGCTGGATTATTCATTTTTTAAAATTTTGTTGGCCTGTGTTGTTCAGTAACATTTTTCAAATTTGAAATTAAATTTTTTTTCAAGATTCTCAACTTTATGCGCTCACTTATGTATGTATTTGAAGCACCGAAGAAGTCAATGGTATTTCTATTTTGTTAGAAAAAATGCATACATACATAAGTGGTCATTACAACCCTTCAGTAAGGATTACAGGATCTATGGTTCAAAGTCGACTCGGAACCACAGATTTTTGATAAACTTTTTCATAGCAATTTTCTTAACCCGCAGAATTTTTGCAGAAAATCTGCCGAAGAAATAGTTTTACATATTTCTTTTTAGTCGAGATGTCTGATCTGAAGCTTGAACCCTTGCCTCACTGTCTACTAGATTACGGCGACTAAAAAAGAAAAAAATCGCAAAAAAGCTTGTGCTCATTTGCAATAATAATAAATAAAAGAGACCTATACATATATTGTTACGTTTTTACCTTTTAAAAACGTTTAAAATACGAGCTCGTAGATTGCAAATAAAATAAACATAAATTTGTGTTTAGTTTTAGTTAAATTTTTTATTGTTCGCACAATTCTGTGTGCCACTGTTCACAACTTGATGTAAACAACAACAATTGCTCGACAGGTCTTTGTAACAGAGAGCTTCAAACCACGACTATTCTCTTCAAACCAAAAAAAATTCTGTATTTTAGTACTTTTTCAGTAATTCTCCTTTCCAAAAATACCGCAATACCCCCGCGTCGCTTTTAGTACTATTTTATTAGTATATATTTTATGTCTTGCACTTTTCAATTATTAATGCATTAGCAACGAAATATTAAAGGTAGAATTAGTCTTTAGTCCCGGTTAGCCACGGAACGTACGATCCGCGTTCGGTTTTAGAATACGAAAAGCAATGAGAACGCTTGCCGAAACGTAATATAATTTCGGTAAGCAATTAACATTGCTCTTCATATGCTACAAACGAACGTACGTTCCATTACGTTCCGTCCACGTTTGACTAAACGGGACTTTTGCGTTTTGTTGCGTTCATTGTCACCAGTTTTTGTTTTGTATGTGAGGAACATGTATATGTCGTTAGTTTTTTGTTCCGTTCTGTATGTGTATTAAATATAAATAAATAAATAGCCAGATAGATAGTGCATGGCATACTAGATGTTAGCCTACGTTTCAAACACAATGTCAGACTCTCCAAAAAAATGGAAAAAATTTCTTCGCGACCGGATTCCGCGAAAAAAAAATTGCCATAAAAAAGCCTGTCGTTCGGATTTGACTTTAAAATGTAGGTCCCGCTACTCATGTATAAAATTAACACACACAAAACCAGTGGTGTGAGAAGGTAGGTCATAATCCTGATTGAAGTGTTGTAATAACCAATTATATATGTATGTATTTTTTTTTACAAAAGTACCATTTGATGCGAAAAAGTATTCTTTAAGTTAAGTTATGGTTCATTTTTATTACAACTTAATGATAAAACAAAGTTAACTTTTTCAAAAATATGGCAGTGTTGGAGCAATGTCGATAACATTGCTCAATTAACGAACTTTTTTAAACGCAGTGGCAACGACGGGCTTCTTTTTTTGTTGGATTTGCTCATTTTGTTTATATTTGAAGTTACCATATTGAAAATAATATATAATATGGCAAGCTCAAACATAAAGTGAACTTTAAAAGTTAAAGGTAGGATGATTCTCCCTTTAGCTTAACGACCACTTATATCTTATTGGGTACTCATAAAATTGAAAACAATTTATCTGCCCGTTAAAATCCTCCCTTTAACTAACGGCAAGTTGTAATAATGACCCTAAATTTTTTGGTTAAAATTTTCATATACATAGTAATTCTCAATTCACTGTTTCCCTTTCATTTTTTACCATGTTTTATGATTGTTGCAGCAATTTTATAGAAGTAAAACACAACAAAAACAAGAGAAGTGTAAATTAAGTCAATTAAAGAATTAAATCATTATATTTCTACCAAGTCATTGATGCGCATTGGATGGAAATCACAGCTAATAAAATTTTATCTACACATTTAAGCTAAACCACCTCGAGAAAAAGGAATTGGAAAATGAACATTTAGACACATTCAACAGCAGAAGTATTGATTTTATTTGCCTACAAATAGAAAATAAAACACTCACTAGGATGTTATATATTGCGATAGGAAAATATATAATAAATGAAATAAGTGAATGGATAGAATTAAATAATATGTTCTGCTCCATTAGAAATGCAATCAATAAAGAAATGCAGACCAAATTGAGAAAGAAAAAAAAGGCAAAGCACGTATGAAACGTATGGATAGATGGATGGCATGAATGGGTTACTACTGCTCAATGTGATGCCAATGTTAATAACTGATTGCCGGTGTTGGTGGAAGTATTTATAAGTGTTTTTTAAAATTTTCCAAAATAGACGAAGTGTATTAAAACCTGTAGTAAAAATAATTGTGTCTCTACTCTATATAGGCTGTTTAACTTGTGACTGTGAGAGGAATTATGGTGTTACTAAAACTAAAGGCTGATGCTTACGAAAAATAACGTCAAATAAGACAAATGATATAGAAAACGTAAGGAGAAATTGAAGTATGTTGCCTATGGTTGAATAAACTTAAATAGAATACGTACATATTATATATTTTTCCTTAAAAAAAGCAAAAAATATATGTGTTTGTAATTTAATCGGCTGGCATCTACATTTAACTTAAACCTCTTAAGACCCAAAAATCAAGCAATTCGTTTTGCGTATTTTTTTTATTTTAAACTTTTATTAGAAGTAATAGAAAAGAATAGTTCACACATGTGTACCTCAAACTTAAAAAATTGTTAATGATTACCAAAAGCCTTAAAATTGTATTAAACTTCAAAGCAGTTAGTTTTGAATAACATAAATAAATATTCGATTTCAAGCGCTAAGAATGTCGAAATTTAAATCCAAACTTGCATTAATCAAATCTATTTCTGGTCGCCTCAGTCTGTAGGGTTTAAACTATATTTCGCAAATAAGCTTTTACTCGAATGAGATTTTGAGAAATGTCGTAAAATATGTTAGTGGACTGGTACTTCATCATAGTTTTGGCTAGATTCAATCTGTATGAAATTAATCCAAGATCATCCTTCGGTGAAATGGTTCTTGGATATAGCAGGGAATATCTATCTCAACAGCTAACCACTATCCTCAAATATTTTCATTCACCACATGGAGATTAATACATTTGATTTAGCCATGTTAACCTTCAAATACTATAGGTCTTCGAAAGAATAAAAAGAACTTATTTTTCAATAAATCAATCACAAAATTTGATGGAACTTGATTGTTTACCGCAAAATGTGTTAATATCACGTTTGGGCGACTACCAGGGGTCTGTTTCACTAAACTACAATTCTACAAGTTTACAAGTTATAATCACAATTCTAATTCTTACAAGTGCTAATGAATTGTGTTTCATGAAAATTTTCACAATACTTGTAGCTTTTTGTACTTGTAAACTATAATTCCTACAATTACAATTTCTACAATCTATACAATAAAATAAAATTTTTTTACAAAGATGTTTTGATAAATGAAATATATGTGTGAATATATGTATATTAGAGTACTAATGAAATATATGAAAATTTCAAAAATTATTTTAAATACTTTTGCAATTATGGGTACTGTAATGTATATCGATAATTTGTTTTGATTGTTATCGCACCACTAATCAATAAAAACATATATACAGTATCGGACAAAACCTAAGCACCCCCTCAGTACATTTTCTTAAAATGATTATTTTTTTAAGAAAACAAAGTTATAAATGTTTCATTTTTATTTTTTTATTTATTTATATCCTTATTATTGAAAAACACAAGCTTAAGGAATTCAGAATTCAATAAAAAAAAGTTATGATTCAAAATACATTTTAAGTCGCAAATATAAGCGGACAAAACTAAAGCACCCCCAATTTAAGGTACAGATAAAAACTATTGAAATTAATATTTCTTTGCGAATTATTTATTCTGGATGACACACGCACATCTTTTAGGCATAGTGGATGCTAAATTATTAATTACTTCAGGTGAAATTACTTCCCAGGCTATTTTTGCGGATTCAAATAAATCTTCTTTAGTTTTCTAATTTTCTCGGTTGATTTTTAAGTTACCGATCTCCTACAAGTTCTCGATTGGGGTGAGATCAATTGAGTGCAAAATATTCAATCCAAAGATCAATTATTTCTTGGCTAATTAAAAAGTTTTTGCAGATTGATCGCACATCTCCTACTCATCCTGGCGGAAGTACACGTGCAACTTCGCGATATGAAGACTCCTGAATTAAAAAGACAATCCAAAATTATCCAACAGCATCTTCTAGTTACATACGAAACCACTTAGGTTTAAAAATTAGCGAAAGAGCAATTCGCAGAAGGACGGTAGATGCCGGATTATTCAGTCGCCAACCAGCAAAAAACCTTTCATATCGTGAAACATTTCATATCGTCTGCGCACACGCCTTATGCCATCTGAAACCTTTAAATTCAACTTAGATTCGTCAGAAAACAGCACAATCCTCCATATTTGGACACTCCAGTTAAGATTGGCCTTGATGAATTCAAGTTTCGCTTTTTTATTTTATGACGATATAAAAGTTTTTTTTGCTGGTTGGCGACTGAATAATTATTGTGTTTAAAAAATTGAAAATTATTATTTTATAATGGCAAATCAACACAATAAAGTTAGAGTGGTGCGAATGATTTTAGCTGCCAAAGACGTTCTTTTTTGTAAGCTTAGCGATAAACTTACCAAAGAGATAAAAATAGAAGAGTGGGAAAACGTGCGTGTGAGGTGTCTTGCACTTGGACTGGTGCCAAGTGGGCAAACATAAAAAGGACGGCACTGGTAAGTTGGCTTTATAAAGTGTTAACATTGTATTATAATATTTTTTTAATTAAGGCCAAGAGAGACAACTCACGAAAGACAGGGGCGGCTGGTGGAAAGGCCAAAAAGCTCACGGAGCTGGGCACCCTGGTCTTGGAGGTTATTGGAAAGGAGTCACCAACATGTGATGGCATCCGACCATTATATTCATATATTTAAAAAATATAAATAAATAAAACCAAACAATATAAATAAATAAATGCTAATTAATATTTAAATTGTTTGATTTTGTGTTTATTTGAAGTAATTTTTATTAAAAAATAGTTAAAAATCAAATTTTGATTTTTTTCTGAGAGTCTTCGTCGACCCTAAGCTTTTTTCTACAATTGTACAAGTGTACAAGTGAAAATTTATTTTAGTGAAACATAACGACTTGTAGAAGTATGACTTGTAGATTTGTAAATTGTAAAAATCACTTGTAGCCACAAATTTGTAATTGTATTTTTATGAAACACAATTATTTACAAGTTCACAATTTACAGGCAAAAACACTTAATTGTGAACTTGTAGCTTAGTGAAATAGGGCCCAGAAGTCGGCTAATATTTGTGTTTTTTGCAAATAATATTATTTCACTTTGCGCAAACATTGATCAACATCAAGATCCAACAATTCTAAAAACTTTTCTTTAAATTTGTGACATTGGTTAAGAAATGTTTGTGTAATCAAAACATTTTACTCAACAAAACTCACAACCTACACTATGTCATTAGCTGGGTGTATTTTGTCTGTCGCACCGCGTATTTTTTTTAACTAATGCAGATTTCATTCAACCTCACTTTTCGATTAATGGATAATGAATACTTGAGATAAAATTGCATTCTCAACGAAAATTGAATTGTTAAAAAAATTTATGTATGGCAAGCAATTTACTCGTGTATTTTAAAGTAATTAAGTCGGTTATGAGCAGAAAACCTCTGTGTATCGAGGTACCTGCCGGTCTTTTAAAATAATTGTATCTGATGTAAGCGATAGTGTCACTGAAAAACAGAAAACATCAATTTGACATCGTTCTCAACAATAAAAATTTCATGAAGCACTGCGTATCGAATTTTGGCAACTGGATACTACTTTCTTACTTACATACTTAATTGGCGATTAACAACCCCATTAATGGATTTCGGATCACCGCAACACATCCTTTTCGGGGCCTCTTAATACGCTGCACAACGCTCATACAGCTCATTGTTTGATCGGATGCGGAAATCATCGCCAACTCGCACTGGACCGAAGATCCTACGTAGGACTTTTCTCTCGAATACTCTCAAGGCTCCTGCATCAGTGCTTAATAGGGTCCATGCCTCTGCGCCATAAAGAAGCACGGGTAGAATGAGCGTCTTGTAGAGTTTAGTTTTGTCGTACGTGAGTGGTCTCTGCTACTCAATTGCCTATGGAGACAATAGTAGCAACTGTTGGGAACACTGATCCTGCGCGTGATCATCAGACTGACATCATTTTTAGTGGTAACGGCGGAGCCAAGATAAATAAATTCCTTGACTAGTCGTCACCGTACGCAAGCAACTGGACACTTTTTAAAAAATAGTGTCATTGCGATGCATTCCCGCCTTTCGCAGAACACTCTCCATGACGAAGTTGAAGAAGTCGCATGATAAGGGATCGCCTGTTCTGAAACCTCGCACGGTATCAAAACATTCGGATGGGTTGACGGAGCTGCAGGAATTGATCAACGTCATTCTGCATAGCCTTATCAGCTTCGTAGGTATACCAAGCTCAGACATTGCAGCAAAAACACGAGCCCGATGGTGTGTGTCGACTTGTTTTTCGTCGGTCTTTTCCAGGATTTGGCGTAGTGTGAAGGTCTGGTCGATGGTTGACTTGCCAGGCCTGAAGCCACAATGAGTGTTTTGATTCTCCAATATGACTGTAAAAGCCTTATATTTCACGCATATAGTAGGGGTATTTCACCTCCATGTGCCGGAAAGCGCTGGCAATTTGTTCAATGGGTAATGGTGCAAGGTTATGTAAATGCCAAATTTTTGAAAAAGAATTTCTGGGTGCCCTGGTAGTCTAGTGGATAGTGTGCTAGACTATTAGCGTGAGGGTCGTGGGGTCGATTCCCACCAGAGACTCTAGTCTGTGACACTACACCGAGCAAATAGTCAAGTTACTTCGCTCGTATATAATTAGGATATAATTTGTAATTGTATTGTAATTAATAAATAAATAAATAAATAAAAATGTTCTAAAGTGGTCTTCCTTCTTAATGAATTCCTGAGAAATGGATGCAACCATAACGAACAACCGTTTGGTACGAATTTTTGTCAGGCAAGGAGATTGGTTCTTACATTTCTAAGGATGGGTCAATAATTGCAGTGATTTTGAAAAGCATTCATTACAGAAACTTGGCAACGTAATTCCTATAGCATCAACTGTGCGGCATGGATCTGGACAACAGGTGGTTTCAGCAAGTCGGCATCACCGCAAGCTGGCAAACGCGCGTGGTAAACGGCCTTATGTGAATGAAGTAATGAGCTATGTTCAGAGCCGTGGTTACTATTTGATGGATATTTTATTTTATACTTAGTCAGAATATGAAGTCTAGTATGAAGTCTAATAGTAGTCTAGTATGTAGTGTTTTGGCTTATTAGACGCAAAAAACCTGGGTTCGAGCCCCAGGCCAGGTATCAAAGACAAAATACAAAAAGTATTTTTTCGGCGACTTCCTCTCAGTAGATTTCTGGCAAAAACTCTGAGAGTAAATAAAAATTCCCATAAAAAGTTTCTCAATAAATAAAAATCTGTCGTTCGGAGTCGACTTTAAGCTGTTGGTCCCACCACTCATGTATAAAATTAACACACACAACATAAGTGGTGTGAGAAACTAGGACGTTGTACAATGGGTCAATTCGATCTCCGGGTACTGTACTTGTCTTAATTGATCGTCCTCTAACCTAACCTAACCTAGTCAGAATATGTCTTCATTGCAATCTAAAAGAAAAGTCATATCTTCAAAATATGTGTTTTTATTTTAATATGAAAAAGTGCATTCTTACTGAGATAGTCTTTATAAATAAATTCTAATGTTTTGGCAGTATAGTGACAATGAGCGGTGTTGCAGAAATCATTCGTGTTGGTTTCTCATTAAAAAGAGACAAGTGGCCGGACCATTGAAATCTTGTTCAGAGATAAATCATGACTTGGTCATTTAAGTTTTAAGTTAAATTAGCAAGCTTGATGTTCCCACTTGTGTTTTATTAAATTTATCTGCCATTTTTGTTTGCATGTGTTTTCCTTGTTGCTACATATTTCACTTTCTTATTGAACATTGAGCATACTTCACGCAAGGTTCCACTTGCAATTTGATTTTATTAGTTCGGCAATCAAGCACCAATTGGATAACTTTTTCAAGTTTTTTAAACTTTATTTTTTAAATATTTAAGAAAATCACATATCATTGTTAATTTTCCAATAACAAAAGAACACATATTTTAAAAATATGAAATCAAATGAGATTTATATGACCTAAGGAAATTGGGTATTCATATCTTTTTAAATGCCTAAATTTGGAAGTGCAAGAATTTAATTTATAGACATTACATTAAACATTTGATGTAAAAAACAAGAACAAAAAAATTTTATAAAAAGAAACCATAAAAATTTAATGTATTCCTAACGGAAGTCGCCGTGGTCTAGTAGGTAGTGTGTTGGCTTATTAAGCGTGAGGTCTCGGTCTTTGAACCCCAGTTCAGGCAAGCCCAACAATGACAAATATTTCCTCGGCGACTTCCTCTCAGCAGATTTCTTGCAAAAACTCTGAGAGTAAATAAAATTGCCATAAAAATTTTCTCAAAAATCGTTCACAGTCGTCTTTAAACTGTAGGGTCCACTACTCATGTATAAAAATTAACTAAAATAATAACTAATTAACAGACAACATAAGTGGTGTGAGAAACTAGTTCGTAATCCAGACTAAAAGGTTGTAATGACCAATTATATATGTATGTGTAACAGACATAAGTTTTACATTTTCCCAATGAAATGAGAAAGATTACGAAGATGACGGTGATCAAATTATGAGTAAAACTGAATGATAAACGAGGTTAAACGTTTCTTATGTTTTCATTTACAATGAAATGAAAAATATTCAAGTGTCATAAGGCAGTATAGTCTGTTTATGCAATGATTTATTCAAAAAAGAACTTATTGTTTAAAGGACTCTGCTAGTTATATTCGAAATCATGCTGATTTGGTAAAGAGAAATATGAAAATTAAATTTTTTATTTTAAATTTCAAACCCAATTTTTAGTTCATTCACTTCATTTATTCTATTCTTTTTTTGCTTTTGCCATAGCACTACTTAACAACTTTATTTCCACAAAATTCTTTACTACTCTACTCTTCACTCAATCAATATTTCCTCCTTGATGTTGGAAGAAAATGTAACATATTTACATATACTTACATATACATATATATGCATATGTGTGATTTTGGGGAGTTTTCTTCTTTTTTATATTTTCTTCATTGAAACTTGCCTAAAAATAAAGGCATCTTATGAACTTTTCAAAGTACTTTTAAAGAGAGAGTTATTGACAGGAGATGAAGTAAGTGTTTACATTAGACCATATGAATTTATGTATTTTCTTAGTCTATTGTCTTCAATTTAAATATTTGAATGAATGTTTATATTCTTCACAGTTTTGTAGAAGGGAAACTGCTATTCCTTTTGATATTTTTTAATATTATTTTAAGCTTGGGAAATGTAATCAATTGGAAGTTATTGCTTGTATGACTTTTCAGAATGTATTGTATTTTAAAAATTTGGTTTTCATATAAAAGAATAATTCTATATAATATATGCAATAATATACGTACAGTCTTTACGTATACAGTCTGTTAAAAAAACGTTTTAACACAGTAAAAATCGTTTCTGTTAACAAAAAATTTTTTTGATTTGATATTTTCTTTAAAAACAAGTTTAAAAAAGAAATAATTAAAAAATAACTTTTTTACAGGGCTAACCCATATGTACAACAATCAATATTTTGTCTCCATTTGAATTTTGTTCTCGGAATACCTTACTTACTATGTCACGGCTTTTAACTCTCTTTGATTTTTCAGATATCTTTTGGCAGTACTTTCGTCACATAAGTGTTAATTTCGAATTAAAGTCCAGTTGTGGTCTCCGACATATAACCACAGTTAAAATGAGTGATTTTCTCACCGAAAATATTTATGATTTTTTTATATCTTCCTGTATCTCTGGAAGGAGTTGTAGGCTACTTTTTATGTTGAAATAGGCAAATAAAATAAAATATTTATGATTTTTTTATAGGTTTAAACTCAAAGCGGGAACAATGTAGAGTAATTATCTAATACATCATGTAGTAATATTTATCAGCAATAAACCCAAGCTTATTTGCACTGGTACATTACATTGTGTTTATGATTGCAAATTATGTTGTGACATTTCGATGTTTTTAAATATTTACACAATACTTTGTTATTATAGTCAAGCATCATTATAGCTGCATAGAAGAAAATCTTTAAATACAGTTGTCTCTTTTCAGCATTTAATCTATGTTTTATAGAAAACTGTTGCACTACATTTATCACTTGAACCCAAGTGTTTTCATCCACATTTTTTTTGTAAGAACCACTCTGGGATTAATTTTCGTAAAACCTACAACAACTAGGCAACTGCTGACTGCAAACGAGCGACACAAAAGTTATCGTTTCCAGTTTGATGGAATACAGTATTGTTGGAAGAGGCCCGCTGGCACCGTTGAACGTAATCATGTCAAGCAGACGGTGAAACATGGTGGTGGTGGTAGTTTAATGGTGTGAGTATGTTTTACCTGGTGGGACGGAGCGCATTATGAATAGGGAGCAGAGTTTAAATATTGTTCAGAACAATTCGGGCATTTGTATTTAGCAGGGCGCTTATCCTGTAATAGAAATAACTTTTCTGCAAGATGAAGATCCAAAACACACTGCTAAGATAGTTGCAAAATGAATTGGTGAATAAAATTTCAGAATACTGAAATTGCTAGCAAAAAACCCCGATTTAAACCCCATTTGTCGACAATTGTCAAAAGTAGAGTTTTCCTATACGAACGACCATCGACCAACTTAGAGGAACTTTGGTCATACACTTCAACAGATTGTGCCAGTGTTCCACATCAAACCTCTAAAAATCTTGGGAAAAATTTCAGGACTTTTGCTGAAATTTTAAAACAATTAACTCAAAAAGCTGTTCTTTTATTTATTTTTTTAGATACATGTTGTAGTATATAAAATTATTTTTATTAATAAAAATAAATAAAAACTTTTAATTTAATATAATCAACTTAGTTCACAAGTGTATGTGCAAACAGATTTTATTGACAACGTAGTTGTGAAAGTTATGCTTTGGTTTTTGTGTAATTATTTTATTCTAACACGTCTTACTTCAATGGTTTGTTAGAATGCCTGCAGAATGAAAATCAATAAAAACAATAATTTTTTTAATACAAAGTAGATAAAAAATAATAATTATTACAGTCAAAATCTAACAAACATTTTTTTGACAGACTGTGTGTACATAAAACTACATATCTCTCGTTTACTTGAATAGTATCTTAACTCGAAAAACTCTTTCTTCAAAAGATTCGTTTCAGGTTTCCAATCAGCATAGCGAGAAACAGTGCCATACATTTGAAATCTAAGTAATCAGAAAAAATTTTATCAAACAAAAAATTGCACAAATTTCTTATTTTTTACTAAAAAATCGTGCTTTTTAACTTAAGAAATTATTGTAGCAAACGAGCGACATGTATGTTTTAAAATATAAATAAGTGTGAAGAAGACTTCCTAGTAATAATATTCTTGTTTTTAAATTAGAATACATTTCCCTACAAACGTAGGAGGTTTTAAAAATGAAAAAAGGCTTTAATTGTTTGCAAAAATGCACAAAAATTTGGACCGAAAACTTAAATGACTTCATGTGATAACAAGAAATGAGGAAAGGTAATCAATAATATCCTGTTCATATACTACGTGTGAATAAATTCAAAAGTCTTGCAGTTTGCAACTCATGTTCAACGAACATTAACATTTAATAAACTAAAATACTATGCATACATATGTACATGTACATATAACGTATATTATTAAGATGTGTGTATACATATCCAAATCGTTATCGTATATAGGCTGATACAAAATATTAATTTCTTTAAATTCGTAGTTGAAATTAGTTTTATTTCTTTTCATTTTGGTTATTTTCAGCTTGAGCTCTCCAATTTATCCAATAATAGTGTGTTAAGGCTTCGGCGGAAATGTGACATATTTGTAAAAATGAGCAGCATTTTCATTAAAAGATACATTTATTATCATTTCATCGCCTTTGGACCTCCACAATCATTTAATACCAGTAACTTTGGCGAAATATTTGGCTGCTCCGTTGCTTACAGTCTTTTAGCAATCTTCTTACATATAAAAATGAATGTCTGTTTATTTGTTTGTGGGTTTGTTTGAAGTCTATAGACGGCTAAACGACAGAACCGATTTTCTTGAAATCTTCACACTATCTTCCTGTATCTCTGGAAGGAGTTGTAGGCTACTTTTTATGTTGAAATAGGCAAATAAAATAAAATAAAATAATTTAAAAATATGAGTGTTATTGTCTAACAAAATATTACGTATAAGTAACCCGTCATCTCTATGTAATATTTCATACCCGACAGTGATTGAAATACGTCTATCTATATATATAAAAATGAATGTTTGTTTGTCTGTAATTAATAGAATCGTAAACTATGCAGTTGATCATGCTATGATCTTCAGCAAAGTTGTTGCGCGTGAGCGAGGGGAGGTTTCTAAGTTGGTGTGACCAATTTCCGACAGGTGTCGCCACTGAAAATTACTAAAAATGTATTAAATCGTCAACTGGTCATGTTATGATCTTTAGCAAAGTTTTTGCATTTGATCATGTGTTGATCGGGCAAATATTAGACATTTTAGCATTTATCACATATGTTTTTAAAAACATTTTTATTCCCGTAAAATTTGAGACATTTTAATTTTGTTCCCGTGTCATCATGCCTCCAAAGCGGCACGCAATTGGTCGACCTACACATCGAGCACTGAAGAAAAGACTATTACGAGCCTCAGAATCAGATAGGCAACTAGCATTGAGACTGGAAAATCTTCGAGTACATGCTGCTAAGGCCCGTTGGCACAAATCACTTGAACAACGAGAAGTGAGATTAGAAACTGATCGAATGCGTACCACTCAGGCCTGTTCGTCTGAATCATC
Source organism: Sarcophaga variegata (assembly GCA_932273835.1). Lineage (NCBI taxonomy): Eukaryota > Metazoa > Arthropoda > Insecta > Diptera > Sarcophagidae > Sarcophaga > Sarcophaga variegata. The sequence goes on from OW026360.1 coordinate 71,216,017, forward strand.
TGAACAACGGGAAACAAAATCAATAAAATGATTCAAAATTAATTTGATATTTTTGTAATGTCTTTCCTTCAAATTTATTTTAGTTGGTGGCGCAGCAACACGCGCAGGGTACAGCTAGTATATTATATAAATGAATGTGTGTTTATTTGTTTGTGGGTTTGTTTGTGGGTTTGTTTGAAGTCTACAGACGGCTAAACGGCTGGACCGACTGATATTTTAACAATACCTTCCTGTATGTGTCGAAGGAACTATTGGCTTTTGATTTTAAAATTTCAAGTAAGCGAGGTGCCACGCCCACATACCAAATAAGTATTTAATATCGCATTTCTCATAAACTGCAACAGCTAGAGTTCTGAAATTTTGTATAGGCGACTTTGATGTATATATGAACAAAATGGGCGGATTGCATAGCAAGGGCTACGCGTATACACAGTAGATGAAGAGCAGTATCATTATCCTTCTCTTTATCTCTACAGCTTCTACAGAAAACATTTGCCCCGTTATAACCCCGACAACAGTACTGAGCTTGCTTTATGGGTATAGTTTGGACAGTTATGCTATATCTAGGGATTAATTTATGAATGCTTCGTTTGGCAGCATTCTGGATAATTTGCGTCCCTTTTTTAAGCATTTACAGCTCATAAGATCTTAATATCAAAACAATCGTCACAGATATTTTGTAAATTATGAGAGCCCTGCTAGTGGGTATTAGTTAATGTGAGGGTCGTAGATTCGATTCCTAGGCCTATGCACCGACCATTTCTATAAACGTTGACTTTGATTGCACCATTCATTCCTCTTAATCCATTTAATGCTCTAAATTGCATATTATTGTACATCTTCCAAGTATCTTGCCCTTCATACTTAACATTTCAAAATATATTCGCTATTACATACATAATTGGTCATTACAATCCTTCAGTCAGGATTACGACCTAGTTTCTCACACCACTTATGTTGTGTTCCTGAGAGGAAGTCGCCGAAGAAATACTTTTTGTATTTTCTTTTGATGTCTGGCCTGGGGCTCGAACCCTGGCTTTTACGTCTAATTGGCCAACACACTACCTACTAGACCACGGCGACTTCATCACTTTATTCGCTATTGAGTTCAGTAATTACTCAGTGAATATATTTTCCAATTTTTTGCTCAGGATTCTGTTCCAGAAATTTTATAATGTATTTATGTCCTACATACATACATAATTGGCCATTACATCAGTCAGGATTACGGCCTAGCTTCTCACATTTTATGTCCTTACTTGTGTTAATTATTGCCATATGTATATTGCCCAAATCATAACACAATTTTATGTACTGTTCAGACCACAGAGGTTGTTATCACGAATTAAATAACAAAAACCATATTGGTTTTTATATTATATTTAAGGCAAACCATACCTACATAAAGTAATCAAATAGCCAATTAATAAGTTATTAAAACATCCATAACAACTGAAATTTAATTTTCTAATGACATGTAGTGAAATTCCATTAAATGACACTTAACACATCATTTGATGGCCAGCAATTTAAGGTGAAACCGAAATATAAACCTACAAAAAGAAACAAACTATCCAACATAACATGTTTATTTATATGAATTCACACAAAATTTATCAGCTATGAGTTAAGGCGGGGTATGAGCCATTTTTTGTTTGAATGCTATACGAAGCAAAACAAATTCTAAAATGTGTCATCCTATTTCAGTTTAACAATATTTCGTTTCATTTCATAGTAGTGGTAACCGCAACACATTTAAAACAAAACCACTGTTTGCATTCTCATATTAGCCCACACAACCACAACTTAATTTTCACGAATGGCATATAAATGCGGAAAACAGTGCGATTGAAAACTGGAGTGAATTTTAATATCATAACATACATAACATAATTGGTCATTACAACCCTTCAGTTAGGATTACGACCTAACTTTTCAACCCACTTATGTTGTGTGTATTAATTTTGCCCATGACTGGAAGCACCAACAGTTTAAAGTCGACTACGAAGGACAGATTTTTGAGAAACTTTTCAATGAAATTTTATTTACTCTCAGAGTTTTCGCCATAAATCTGCTGAGCGGAAATCGCCGAAGAAATACTGTTTAATATTTCATTTTGTTGCAGATGTCTGACCTCACGTTAAATGAGCCAACACACTACCTACTAGATAGGTACTAGTTCAGATATGTTTTATTTTATTGCGTAAATCGCAATAAATGCCATTATTTAGCTCAATATTTCATATAAAGTTTCAATCAATAATTGCTCCATGAATACTCACATTGTTATATTATTGAGTAAAACTTAAAATGCAGTATATTCAGTGAGAACGCTAGAACTTTTTGTATTTTCAAATATCAACAACGTCAAATAAAAATAGCGAATGGGGTGGAAGGTAACCTTATTTATATTAACACTATTTCTAATCCTATTCCATTCTCTATATATGATTTAAAATTTCTATCGATTTAAAATATTTTGAATGTTTCGAAATTTTGGGGATAAGGACTATAACAAAACGATGAAATAAGAATATTTATTAACAAAATAGCACTAGAAATTTTTATTGTAATACTCGCTTGGAGTAGAGTGAATATCCATCTGCCAGAAAACAAACAGTATACATCAGTATTCGGAATTATACCACGCAATGCCAAAAATGTCCAAAACAATGGTTTTATATTACAAAATATACAAATCAAGACACAGAACCTCTGCCCAGGGCAAATAACTTACCGCAGTACAAAAACATACAAGATAGGAGTAAATCTTCAAAAATATACTTGATGTATTTTTTAATAGAAGTCGTAAAGGCAAATAGCGGTGTTATAATGTCATGTTCAAGAAATTCTGATAAAAAAATCTTAAATTAGTAATTTTTCCCGTCAAGGTAGGTTTAGTGATAAATTTATGAATTGTTATAAAAAAAAATAAAAACATTTTGTTGTTTTCCAGCTGTCAAATTATTATTAAATCAGCTGATTTGCGTATGCCTGAACACTTAAAATAATTTTGTCGATTAACCGAATATTGAGTCAATTAAAATTCATGCCTTAAGATAGTATAAGGCGACTTCAAAGCTCATATTTATTCCTACATAGTCTACAAGAATTATTTTAATTATCTAATTTTTTTATTTTTTTTTTCCTACATTTTTATATAAATAAAGATTTTTTTTTAAATGTTCCTTACCATTTTGGTTTGACTTTAAATGGAATACTTTATTCTGTAAACCTAATACTATGTTCAAACATGCACTTATATTGAGTAAATCACAATAAACGGCATTGTTGATTTTAATATTTCATATAAAAAGTCAATAAAAATTTATTGCTCAATAAATTCATAAATTGCTATAATATTGATTAAAACTTCAAATACAGCACTGTCATAAGTACGTTCAGTGAGCATATTACAATTTTCCAAACACTTTCTATTGATATTTGACAAGTCAAATATCAACAACGACAAAAAAAACGAATAACAACAAAAACAATGTTGTTGAAACAACCAGCCGTTTTGTTTACCAGCTGTCAAATGAATACTGAATAAGCAGCTGAACTGCGTATATTGTTATGTCTAAACACTTAAAATATTGTAATCAATAAACAGAATATTTACTCTGTAAAAGTGCATGTCTGAACATAGTGTAATGCTGCTACTACATAAACCGCCAGCATAACTTTTTTGTTTTTAGTTTTGCACTTTTATTTATAAATAAATATTATTTGCAAACCAATACAGAGTTGTATTATTTTTGCATTTTTTAGAAAAATAGTCTGGAGTGAAACAAAAATATGGAACATGTACCTAATCAAAACTCATCATATATCAGAGTTTGTTTTATTTATTTTTTAAATAATCTAAAACCATTTCTGCAGTGTGGCTTGTTTGATTTGTTATTATACCTTCAAATACATACATACCATATATGCCAAATAAAATCGATCTAAAACCTTCGAAATCAAATAATATTGACATACAATTTCAGTCGATGTATTGTTAAGTTAAAAGGTGGGATCATTGTTCTATTGATCTATTGTCGCAATGCACCAATTTTATAAAATTTTTATTGTGCTGAATAGGGGACCAATAAAGAAATTGTCCCAATCAAATTCTCTGCAGTCAGATGATTGCCTTATTGCACATAAAGTTGGTTGTCGTAAATTGACGCAAAACGGCTTAGTGGCAATAATTGCCGCATTCCAGTCACACGATTGTTCTAGTATATGGCAACAGCTGTTGTTGAGAAACAGCTGTTGTGCTAGATTTGTTTTGTTTAAAAAAATATAGAAAATTTTAATATATTCGGCGAAAAATGAGTTGTTTATTGAAAAAAAAAAATCCGTCGGCTTTAATTATTGTGTGTGCACTTGACCACAAAAAAGGATGAAAAAAAGAAAAAAGAAATCTGAAAAGAAGTATATGGGTCAGAGTGGCTCGCAAAAAGAAGAACTAATGGCGCATATAAAATAACATTAATGGAGTTTCGAGAAATAGGAAACCAAAAACTTTTTGTTCAACAATTTTTTAAGGATAATGATGAAACATTTAAGGAATTATTGCATCTAGTGTCACCATATATCGCAAAACAGGTCACAAATATGCGTAAGGCAATTCCAGCAAAAGAACGCTTACCTGTAGCTCTCCAATTTCTGGCTTCTGGAGATAGCTATAAAAGTCTTATTTCCCTAACACCATATCACTCTTTGTACCAAGTGTTTGTGATGCAATTTATAAAGCATTGAAAGGTTGAGATTTAAAAAGAATGGAACAAAGTAGCATGTAATTTAACAAACTGTGGAATTTTCCGAATTGCATCTTTTTTATTGGCACAGGAGTTTGTTTCCTGAGAGAGGGTGCAGTAAACCAATTAACTGTTCGTGCCTTCAAATTCTATGCAGTCATCCAACTCCATAATAAAAACTTATTTTACTTGGGAAAATAAATGCTGCTACAAAAAAATATTTGATTAAAAAATATTATTGGCGCGTATTGTCGTCTTTAATTGCCGCACTAGAACACAATAAATATTGGTGTATTTTTAACGTTGTTATTTGTGCATGGTTGCCTATCAAGCGTTCTCACGATTGTCGCACCACGGTTGCATTTGATTGGGCAAAATGAGAACAATATTGTTTTGGTTTGACATATGAGCTAATAAATTGTGAAATCACACGATTGACGTATAAAATATACCAATAATTCGTGTATTGCGTCAATCGTGTGATCCCACCTAAAGAAAGTGAATTTTTAATACGCATTCATAAGTTGAGTAAATATTCAGCATCAATAGACTTAACAAAATCCCTGAAAAAGGAATTGAAAATAAATCAAGCACGTTGGCATTTACTTTATACGCTTATACTTATGCCTTTCTGACAATACAAGTGGCTTTAAAATGCCAGGAAAATCTAAGAAAATTTCCATTCATCCATAAGAAATATAAAAAAGAAAATAATTCTATTATTTTTTGCTTAAGGAGGAGTATCTATGTTACAAATACAAATAAATAAAATTGGTAGATTTAAATTTGGGAGTATTATTTATTTTTAGGTCTAGAAAAACATTTGCTACTCTTCGACCCAAAAAATTTTCGTTAATAGTTGACGACTCAAATGATTTTTCAATAAATAATGCTTGGTTCTTGTTGCTAGATTTGTCGACAGCGCAAAAATTGTTCATGACAGATTTCTAGCATTGTTGGAACTATCTAAAACTGATGCGATATCTATTTACAATGTCATAATGAATTTTTTTGAATCGAACAACATTCCAATTAAGAATTTAATAGGGCTGGCAACAGGCTTAACCCATTAGAAGTCTCCGTACTCAACTGAGTACAGTTGTATTTTTACGTGTATCCAAGCAAAACTAAAGAAAAAACAATCGTTGTACCGTTATTTAGTTTCGCAACAACAACATTAAGAGCTCCAGAAAAATAATTTGTATGTAGTTTCTGTTGCTTATGCAGAACTATCAGTCTGAATTGTGTCGAGAATAAAGAGTGTGGTTTAGCAAACTATTTTGAAAATATTTGAAACAATAATAAAATTTGTTTAGTAATTTTGCATTATTTTTATAAAAATAATAACAACGAAACATACAGGCTTCAAAAAATGCTTAAAAATAAAAAATACATAAAATAGGAAGGTATAAATTTGGCTGTACTCGTTTGAGTACAATGACAGCATCCATTAGTAAGAATGTTTTATTTTTTTTTAGATTTAAATATGAGTGGTATACGATTTAAGGGCCAGCAGAGTTTCAAAGGGCTTCAAGAGGCCATTGATAGCATTTTAGCTGATAGTGAAGATGAAGAAATTGATATCGCAATCATACCACCTAATCCGAGTGAACTAACTGACAAAGAGGAAGGTGTTGATGGTAAGAAGTTTTAGTGGGTATTATTTACATACATGCATGATATGACAATTTCTAACGCTTGGAGGCTACATGTAATGAGCAGTGAGAGTCCCATGGATCAACTTTTGTTTCGCCGAAACATTGCGTGTTATTATTTAAGCCAAGGTGGACAAAACAAATCACGGCAATCTGGGTCAATAGTTGAAGGTTTACCTCAAGATAGAGTTTGGCACTATCCCGCAAAAGTAGAAAAACAGTTACGGTGCGTAGTTTGCCATGCCCGAGTACGTTGGCAATGCAAGTAATGCTATAAAACACTTTTAGTCGAAAAAGAATGTTTCGAAAAATTGCATACTTAAAAAGTCGGTGTACTCATTTGAGTACACCCCTAAAACTCGTTTCCAAAACAAAAATTTATAATTTTTATTTCATTTTATTTTTTTATGCTTGTTTTTATTAATAAATACATCTGAAAACAAAAACTTAAAGCCGGTTTTCATTTGACCTCTAATGGGTTAAAAACGTTGCTAAATAGTGAAACAGAAATTTTTTTATAAAGTGGTCTTGCCATTCACTGCATTTATGCAGCAGTTATGTTTGCAAAAAATTATCAAATGATATAGAACAATAGTAGTATTTCCCATAGCCCAAAAAGAACTACTGAATTCAATAAATTTCAAGATTATTGTTCCGTAAAGCTCCATAAAATTCTAGGAATTTGTTCAACAAGATGCCTTTCATTAGAAGGTGTAATTTCTTGAATCATCGAACAATGGACTAAGACTTTATTTTATTTCATGTTCATTAGAAGTTAAATGCATTCGATCAGCAGAATTAGCAAATTCAATGGGAACCAAAATTAAAACTTATTTCCTGTTGTTATATATATTTTACCAATAATAAACGCGTTAAATAAAGAATTTTAAATATTTATTTATTATAATATATTTAAAATATTAAGTCAAATTTTCTATTAATTATGAGTAATTTTTTTTAATAAAAGCGAACCCCTTGACGTTAATTATCTTGACAAAAATAACCATGTAGATACAAATAAAGTTTTTGTAGATACAAAAGGCAAAATATTTTTGAAAAATAATTTAGAATTTACAATTCTATATAGAATATTTAAACCAAATTAAAATAAGATTTTACTTTGGAAGAGAATATGTAAAATAACTACAAATAATAACACCCAGAAATGTTCTTTCCAAAGAAAAAATAAATATAGTGCCTTGATACTGAAATTTAAGAATTTAGTGGATTGTGATCCAGATAAAATCGTAACGCAATGGAACTTACTTCGACTAAGTGATATATCCTTAGATATAACACTTAGCATAAATGAATTTTGGGACAATGTAAGCACATTTAAAAATGGTTTAAATTAATTTTATTATGGTGCTTTATGTAATTTTATTTTTAATTTGCTTTCTCTTCCACATAGTTCTGCAGCTGCAGAACGCAAATTTTCACAATTAAGTTTAATAAAAACCAAACTAAGAAATAAGTTAGATAAAAGCACAATAAACAACATAATGGTATGTAAAGAAGTTACATGCAAGTCTGAACCGCATTATATGTGGTCTGCAAAAAAAGATCTCAATGATACCTGAATATTATAAATATAATTTTTGTTATATAATATATGTACTATATTTAGTATATTAAATATTTAAAAAAATTATTTGTTAATTTGATGTTAAAGATGAATTTGTTATGTTTTTAGCTTTAATTTTATACACTATGTTTATGTTCCTTTATTTTTATATTTTTTAAATGAATTGTTTTGTTTAAACATATTAAATGTGTTATATCTGAAATTCTTTTGTTAGTTTTAGCAATAAAACGTCATAAAAAAGTTTAATACTGAATAATCTACAATTATTTAAATTATTTATTATTGTTGGTAGGACTGGAATAATTTTGGTAGGTTTTGGAAAGAATATTGGTAGGGAAAAATTTTTCTTTGTGGCAACGCTGGTTAGTTAATTGCATTTCTTGCAGCTGCGTCCGCAAATTCATTTCCTTTTATCCCAACACGGTCCGGAACCCATAATATGATGATATCGTTATGAAATATCGAATTACCAATAACATATTTTCTGTTATCGTTATAAAGCTTTAGTGAATTCGCTATACTAAGGCTGTCTGTGCATATTAAAGACTTAGCTTGTTTTTTTGCCGCCTATGGCTGCTAATTCAGCTGATAAAATGGCCGCATGGTTAGGAAGTAGAGTTTGTTTGGCTATATCGAAATTTTCATTATTCTTCTCTACAGCATATGATGTAACGGGGTTTGAAAAGATTGTAACATTAGCATTGTATTCATGCTTTACATTTAAGTATAATTGCTTAAAAATTTGTAGATTATTTCCATGTTTTTTAATAAAGTCGAGGGAGATGTTAACTATAAGCTTAGTATTACTCAAAGTTGTGATACTTGATCTAGGTGGGAGAGGTATATTCATTTCTTTGGCATAGTTGATTATATGTTGTAAAGCACAAATGTGACGTGTTCCATCTTGGTCTATTAGATCCCAGAACTGCTTGTGTATTCCATGATTGACGTTAATTAACCCTTTTGCTAATAATTTAATGGATTGTTTTTTAGAATCGTTTCAGAATCATTTATTTTTCCTTCTATTCTTAATGCGTCATTAGGAGTAGCTTGAAGAATACCTGTGGCTGTACGGAAGCATCTGTTAAGCCCTAGTTATGCTACCGTAACGGAATGTAACCGCAACAGTAAGAAAAAGCTGATCGTTTTTGTTATGTATAAAGCAATACGAATGGTTATAGAAATGTAATGTAACGTAACCGGAACGTAAGAATCTGTAAAAAATATAATTTTCTTACATTTTTACGTGACATCTATTTAGCAGTGTTAACAACATGTCAATATTAAAAACCACCAAAACTGAAAACTAAAATTATAAACAGAATTTACATTTTGTACGTATGTTATGTGTGTCTGTACTTCACATATTTTAAAAACCCAAATTATAATTTATTTCATTATTAACTTTTATAATTTAAAATAAAAATAAACACTATTTTACTATTACATTATGTAGGTAGTGTTTTTTTATTTTAAATTAGAAAATATAGTTATAGATTTTTAACTAATTACAGCTTTCGAAAAGCATTTCAGTTTGCATTTTACTTTTATTAGAGAAGATAACTACGTTTTAACGTTCGTACAAATTTGGTTTCTGAAATACCTGACCTGGGGGGTTACTCTATAACTCGATACGAAAATTAAAATGTAAGTATTCGAACAAATTGTACTCTGTAGTACGAAAGTACGGAAATTTTTCGAAAGTGATACCATTGTTTTCTTTTTTTCGCACGAATAAAAAATTCTGTTACTCTGTATTACGAAAACGAGCATAAAAAGCTTAGTAAACATTCGAAAGTTCTTCGGTAGCAATTGTGTTGGTGACAACTAATAATAAATTTAAATTAGTATAATTAATACAAATACATTGCAAAATAAACATAAAATAATATATCGTTAATCTCATTCGCAAATGTGTTAAATCCCTCTTTTCAAATTTTACAGGAGACACAAAAAACATTGCGGCTTCTTCAGTTTTTAAAAATTTGCAAACTCGCAATTGCAAATTCGCAATTATTTTTACAAAATAGATCTCTTTAAATGACCTAGACCAAAAATTAAGAATAATTAATAATTAATATTCGTGGAGTTAGCACGTGCTGTTAATATTTTTCGTAGTTTTATGTACTTAGCGTTCTTGCAAACCTTGTAAAATATGTATTTATTATAGTGTTATCGTTTTGCATTAAAATCTCAATTTTTGGAAAAAAGTGCACTTAGCGTCTTTGCGAATTATATATTGCGAATTGTATATACCAACCAAAGACAATACGAAACTGTTGTGGACTTTATGATGACGCATCTGGATTTGGCCAAGGGCCATCTAAAAGTGCCGGATGCAAGAAACAAACCTAATAATCTGTGGCAGAAACTAAGAACAGATTGGTTTCACTTGGTCTACCGCAGCGAGATGTTAAAGTTTTGAAAAAAGTAAGCTTAGATAGATCTAAATATTTGTGTGCGATCTATTGCGGAGTTATTAAACATTTTAACTTTTATTAGGTTTGGGCAGACTATAAAAATGGTAGCCAAAGTAAACACTTTGATTCAAATCCACAATCATTTTCACCAGTAATTAATCAGTATTTAGTTGAAGAAAATTAGAAGGGATAAGAGTCTGGACACAAAAATAATTAGCTTACAGATATACATACATTTATAGATATATGTACATACATATATATATATTTAATGAATTCGGTTTTCTTTTGTTTTTCGATATTTTTTTATAAATTTCTTTATATTTTAAGGTGCAGCCAAGTTTATTTTTGGTTTTTCTATGAAATATTTCGAACGATTTACAGAATACGCTTTGATTTACTTATCGAAAACATTTTTGGAAAACTTTTACTTTTCGAATCGAGTTACGGAGTAACCCCCCTGTTTCTGTAAAATAAACGATTTAACTTGCTTGTCTATTTATATGGAAAATACAATCAAAAGCACTCAATTTTGTGTTTGTTGTCCTCAACACAAACTAAATTGAGTGTTTTTGTTTGTGTGAAAGTGAAATTGTTTGGCTTACAGAAACAGTACATAAAACTTTTAATAAGTACCTTTAAATAAATATAAAATCGTTGAAATGGATCTAAAAACTCGGTAGTGATAACACTGATTAACAGCTGAATTAAAGTAAAATAAAAGGCGCCGTATTAAACGTGATAAAAAGAGTGAAAACGAAGTTTTTAAAATCTGAAATTAATATTAAGTTTGTTTAAAAAACAATAATAAATATAATAAAATAAAAACTCAAACCCAAAAACATGTCTTCTGCATCCATATCTGAATTTTTGTCTTTTAGTTTTTGCAATTTTTATTTCTTTTTTGTTTTTGTTTATTTCTTTTATTGTTTTCTTTACCTTAAAACATATGATTACATTTTTACGTTCTATAATTGGTCTTACATTTTTACGTTCCGTGCACATTACTGTTACATTGCGTTACATTACGTTCCGGTAGCATAACTAGGGCTTTAATATTAGCATTAATTTTATTGATGTTGTTTTTATTGTCCAACGACACACCGTTATGCAGTGCTGAACAATACCCTCTGTCAATACATGACAAATTGAAATACCAGTTTCCATGGGAGGTCCTTTTTGCTTGGTGCAGATTATTTTTAATACGTTATTTATTTTATTGAGTTTACTGACGGTATTTTGTATATGTTTGTCCCAAAGAATATTTTTTGTAAAGGCGATGCCACGAACTCTCATTTCAGCATTTTCTCTGGTAGAGATAGGACTTAAATCGCATTTGTATTTTTTTACAGATATGTATTGCTTCACATTTATCAATCGGAATTGTTGCTCCTGTATCATTTGACCATTTGTTTATTATTGTGTCACACAGATTTAGGGATCCAGTGATTTCTTCATATGTGCCTGAAGTTATAATAATTACATTGTGCGATGTATCGAGCCATATTCGCCAAAGAAATGTAACCCTCAAAATTATAATTTTGCAGGAGAAGGTATTTTTTTAATAAATTTGGTTTTAATAAAGCTATTCCTTTGAAATTTAGAATGTAAGTTTAGTTCTGTGTGATATATTTAATTTTAATAATTTTTATTCGATATTTGCAATGTAACGGTTGTTTAAGTGGGTTACATTTTTTTTCACTGTTCTGCTGGCAACCTACCAGTAAAAAATATGTGGGTTAACTCAAAAATTTATTTTAAGGAAGTGGCTTTCTGTTCTTGTTTTATTGAATTTGCTTAACTTTCCCGTTAAAATTAAATTAAATTTCACTCTTTAAATAAAAATATGTAGGCACATTTTGGAATATACAGTGCTTGACAAAACAATGGAAACTTTTTCAAAAATGTACTTAATCGGACGAAAATTTAACATGTTTTTTAAAGATCGGCAAAACATTTGTGGAGTTTATTAATATGCACTGTTATTAACGTTTCTGTATATTAAAATTATGTATAAAAATGAATTATATAATTCAGAAATTAAAAAAGTTTCCAAAGTTTCCAATGTTTTGTCAACATCAAATATGTGAATAGTATTATTTTTTTATTTTAATTACTGAGTTATATAGTCTTTTTATATATTTTTTAAAATACAGAAAAGTTAATAACAGTGCATATATACTTTGTAAATAGCGTTCGATACAAATATTTATATGTATATCAGGAATAAAGTATCTACTAATTCTCAATATTACCTTCCTGATCAGTCTCAGGCAGCGAATCTTTGATCGGTTTATCCCATTTTAAATTTAAATATTCGTGTTGAAACTTTATGGGTATAGTTTTTTTATTACAAAGCGTTTTCGAATCCTTGCATTTGAGGGAAGAAATCTTTAAGATATCATCATATAATTTAATAGGTCACTTAAAAATGATTTCAGAGTTTTGTCTGAGTCATAACTTATGATTTCAGACTCATCAAAGTACCCATATTTAAGAGTTATATTTGAAGTACTTTTTCTGAATATTGCAGAACGAATTTTCATTGAATTGGGAAACATAGCTTGTGCAAATTTCTTTCGGTCTTTAAAATCGCTGTTAGTTAACTCAACACAATTATATTTTTTTTTGGGTTAGTTCTTGTGTTTGTGATTATAGTACACCACTCACTTGGTGCTGAAATGGATTCAATTATACTATGTATATGTATCGAGTCAACAGGCATCATGTTGTGTCCAAGCAACAAGTACATACATACATACATAATTGGTCATTACAACTCTTACGACCTAGTTTCTCACATCACTTATGTTGTGTGTGTTAATTGTATACATGATTGGCGGGACCTACAGTTTAAAGTCAACTCAGAACGACAAATTTTTGAAAAACTTTTCATGGCAATTTTATTTACTCTCAGAGCTTTTGCCAGAAATGTGCTGAGAGGAAGTCGCCGAAGAAATACTTTTTGTATTTTATTTTGATGTCTGGCCTGGGACTCGTACCCTGGCTTTTCGTCTAATAAGCCAACGCTCTACCTACTAGACCACGGCGACTACATATAGCAACAAGTACGTGTCTTGTACATATATAAGTTTCAATACATATTGATTAAAATCTTCCAAAATACGAATTTTTAATATATTTCTCAAATAATTTTGTTTTTTTTTTTTTTGCTTACTGGTTCACTTTATTTCGATTATTTTAAGAAAGAATTTTAAAGTAACCCACACACGCGCACAAAAAATGTAAACAAACTCACCATACATACATTACATTAAAATTCTTTTTGTTATGAGATCATAAGGGTTAAATCTGCAGCCATGAAAATTTTGCAGATGATGAAAATTATCGATAACTATCGATTTCGATAAAAAAACGAAAATAGATTATGGTGAGGGTTACATCAACTTGGCGAATATGGCTCGATGTGATCAATCCCCCTGATTAATTTAAGTTCATTAATTAGTGAATTCACATAGGCAGCGTACAGAGCCACCGAAAACGGAGAAGCTTGAGGGACACTGTTATCTAGATCCCAGGGATTTGAGATGAAACCGTCAACTCTTACGAATATTTTTCTATTGGAAAGAAATGATTTTATCAATTTTAATAAACTTATTGGAGCACCCCGTTTGTGTAATTCTTTTATTATAACGAAATCAACAACCTTGTCGAAAGCGTTCTCTTTTTCTGAATTTTTTTCTTGTTCATTTTCCTTTGAAAGTTTGTGGCCTAGTCTTTTAATGAAATATTTTTAAATTTCGTCAGTCTTTTATATTAGAATGTAGTTATTTTGCATGGAATTTTTTCATACAGTTTTAACCATGTTACCCACAAGGCAGTATGGATCATAATTTAATCAATAAAGTCTGCCCGTCTGAATGTGTTCTGATAAGTAAGTTAGCCTAACTCTCAACATAGTTTTGTACTTGTAAAAAGACCCAAACTTTGTTGTTATTTAAATTTGGTTTTTGCTTACATTTTATTTTAGTTAAGAACATTAAACTAACCACAGTTACCAAAGACTTAAAAGTTTTATAGGTCTGTTACATATGAACTACATGTTGTAAATGTTGTTAGTTTTTCTGTTGATTTCTGTATATATGTATAAGGTTGTTTGTAAGTCAACTCAGAGTTTTGTACAATCATGCAGAAAAACAGTAGAAATTAATTTTTTTTATATGTTCAGTGAGCACGGAATGTTTTATACAATTTTAATGTAGGGCTTCTTTTTATGCGAATTTAGCAACAACCACTATAGGCAATTAATGCAATATTCTAACAAGATTTCAGTCTTCCTAGAGAGTGAGGATCAAAATGTGTTGCGATCCTTATTATCTCTGTTATTGGCGAGTTATTGGTGAAAGATAACAGCTTGCGGGTAATATATTCAGTGTAAAATTTATTGTTATCTATCTGTGTAAGAATTATGAATGGTAATACTTTTCAAATCCTATCAAATAGACAGTATCAAACGCACACTTCTGGCTTGATCACCATTATTATTGCTTAATATTGACATAATTGTCTCACTCTTCTTCATTTATCAATCCAGAAATGGCTACATACCTGTTCTTTCTTATTCAAGAGGTTTGAATTATTATATATTTTTTCTTTTTAAACAGTGCTTCCCTAAGCTGGGCGATTTTTTTATTTTATCAAATTTCTGGCAGTACATAATGCATCTTTGATATCAAATTACAGTATAAGGTTAATTAGTAGACGGTATTATGATCTGCCTGAACATTTTGTAAGTATTTAATTAAAATTTAATTTAAATAACGTTATTTAATAACATAGCGTTGCATTTTTTTGCTCGCTGAAATTTGTCACTTTTTCTTAAATGTTAAAAAAAAGTAAGTGGATAGAAAAATTTTGATATTGTAACTTGCATTTGTTAACTAAGTTTGTGGAGCATAAAAATAAAAAAGAAGTATTTAATTTCCGTACTATTTTTTTGAAAGAGACGTACATAAAGATCAATCGGCTTAGCGTTGCATTTTTTTTGCTCGGTATTGTATATAAGTTAATTGGTTATTACAACTCTTCAGTCAGGATTATGACCTAGCTTCACACACCAGTTATGTGGTGTGTGTTAGTTTTATACATGAGTGGCGGTACATACAGCTGAATGTCGATTCCAAACGACAGGTTTTTTAGGATCTTTTAATGGCATTTTTATTTATACTCAGAGTTTTTGCCAAAAATCTGCTGACAGGCAGTCGTCGAAGAAAAATTTGTTCATATTTCGTTTTCTTGGAGATGTTTGACCAGATGTTTGAACCGTCTTATAAGCCAGCACTTTACCTACCATATTACGACGACTTTTATTACACCGTTTATTTTATGGTGGTTGTCATGGCGTAATAAGATTGAAAGCCTATTGTTTAAATTTTAGTACTTATTTAGGTTTGTTAATTGGTAAACATTTAAAATTCAACTCATATTGCCCAGAAATTAAACGATGGGGTACACCAAAGATTACAGGTATTTCAAACCTTTAGTAAAACATTCAATAATTGCAACTTCTAGACTGCTGCAGATTAGATACAATAATACAAAGTTTATTGTAATTAAATGTGAAAATGTTGTTTTCAGAAGAAAGGACACAGAGCGAATGTTTGCAGCACGGATCTCTTTAACACAAAAAATGGCTTAAGCAGTATTCAAAGCAAATCCTGTAGATTATAATGAAACAATTTCTTTGACACGTGGCTTCAAAAACTTCCGAAAATTATGCATCTCTTCAAGTAAAAAAATTCTACGTATTAAGGAATCTATTGCGAACCCAGAATTACTTACTTACTTACTTACACCACCTCGGTTTCAAAACTGAATTCATTTGTTTCATATAGTGTCACAAAGGATAATTAATTACTTAACATTTTATTGTAATCCTTGTGTTAATTGTGGCGGAACGTACTGTTTAACATAGACTCCAAACAACTGATTTTTTGAGAAACTTTCATTTTCATTCAACAAGCAAAAAACAACAATTCTTTTTCTAAAGTTTGTTCCAAAACAGCCACAGGTCCATTTAAATGGTGTGTATTCAAAGCACATTACTTTTATTTTTTCCTGAAGTTTCCAATTAGAAATGGTCTTAGCTTAATACTTCTCAGCTTGACATTAGCTTGTTGTTTTCGTACCAAAAGTTAATAGACGTAACAATAAAATATTTTATTAAATAAATCATAAAGAGATACCCAAGTATACCATTCTTTCCAAATATTTTTTAAACCTACACACCAACTAGTTTAATGACATTTTTGAAATTTCAACAAAATAGTTTTGTATCCTTAACTCCATCCCATGCCGTATGTTTGCGTTCAAGTCTATACAAAGAAATACATTTTCAGAGACATGATAGAACTTTTCTGATGCTAGAGGCTCTTTAAATTTTTGTTATAGACTTTCTTCTTTTTCGTCTTTTAAGATTTGCTTATACAAATGCTGTTGCTTTATTTCATATCGTTGGTTGACGAACTGCTGAAGTTTTGGAAGGGCGACATATGAATATGAGTTGAAAGTTTGAGTAATCTTGCAACAAATTGTTTTAAAGTCAATTTTCTACAAGATAGAATCGTGTAGAATGAAAGAATAAAGGGTTTCACTTTTCACCAAATGTCATGAGTTACTTTCGCAGCATTTTGGTTTAGTAAGTAAGTAATGTGACTAAAACACAGTTGACATTACTTAGTTACTGCAATATTAAAAGTAAGAAGAAAAAAATACATGAAGGATATAATAATTTTATTCGCAATTAACGGCGTGATTTGGTGGTTCAAATATTGAACTGTAGACCCCGTGGAAGGTGTGCGAAATTTAAATATTAACAGACCACATATCTTTCCAGGAATGAAAATCTTGGTTCCAAATATTTTATTTCGATTTATTTTATATTTCATTAGTTGGCAGTAAGTGGATCAGAGTAGGAATATAAAATGAGCCAAAAATATTCAGCCCACAATTATTTCGAATTCTATGCCTATTTTCATTGCGAAACAGACAGTATTTATAGATATAAAAGCAAGTCGCATTCAGACTGCATGCGTTAGTGTTAGTATTTTGTGGTAGAAGTACGATTAATATTACTGCCCTCAATTCATATATAATTTTTTTAAACCTCTTGGAGATGCTGTTTGGTGTCAGTAAAGATACCCCCTGTCAGGTACCTAATAAGCACTCATTTGTTTTCTTTTAAAGAGAATTAATACCACACAGGTTTCAAGTAGGTTTCATCATAGAACGTATAGATTGGGTTTTTCCGTGATTGTTATCCTCAAAAAATGTTCTTTGAGTACAATGCCTGATCATGCTGTTCTACTGTTAGATAGCCTAAGGTAAGGCTCAAGGCATTTCCCACTACAATTATATAGTATATTATTTAAAACCCTCTGGATTAAGAAGCATGTTCAAAATGCTAAATTGCTGTATTTGCTTTTACTATATTACGTCAGGTCACGATGCCCCTTATAGAATCTTGGTCCAGACCTGTCTATCGCCTCCATAGCGATATAGTATTCACTACCATATCGAATTGGTGTATATACAACGAAGACTCCAGCACCACCAATATATATGTTCACATTGCGCAGGTTATGCCAAAGGCTGTCATATTTTGTTTCTTATCCTACAGCAAGTGATCTTGACTCTCGTAAACCTGCTTCCTTTTATATAAGCTCTCCCGGCAATTTCCTGTGTATCTAAATATTACCGGCGTCAAACTGCTGTCGAGTATTATTCCATTCTTCCTCTTTCTTTTGTTCGAGCTAATTCACAATCCCGATAACGTTCATTAATAAAAATATCACAAATAGCCTCATCAAAATTGTTCTTTCATAATTAAAAGTATGTCATTTACAGACTCACTTTAGCCTGCGAAAACCATCTTGTTTGTATATTAAATCTGCCTTCTACTGGCACGAAGGTCTCATTTTCAAAATAATATATTTAAATTTCGCAATAGTGTTTACAAAAATATTTCACTGCTCGATCTTTTAAAGGTTATATTGGTTCACATAATTCAGAACCATTTAATATAATTGCAGGCTGTCCCAAAGGGACATACAGTATTTATTAACTGATATTATGGCTAATTGATATTGTTACGTTTTTACCTTTTTAAAAACATTTAGAATATGAGTTCGTAAAAAGGAAATAATTTTAAGTTTTAAATAAATTTTTTATTGTTCGCACTACTTTATGTGATATTGTTCACTACTTGATGATACAACAACAATTTGTTTAGTTCGCTATTCTTCTTTACACTTCTGTTCGCGTAAGCACTTACAACTGTTCGGTAGATCTTAACAACGGCGATCTTCAAATCACGACTGCTTTCTACACATGCAACGCGTCTTCACACACTGACTGACAGAATTCTTACTGCTTATTGCCTGCTTTGTCTTGCCGTTTTATATGCCCACATAATCAGTCTGATGAAGGCTTTTGAAGTCGAACGTTCGGGGTTTCGCCTTCTCGAAAACTCTATCGCGACTTCATTGTTGTTTGTGTATTTTGTTCACATAGTTGTTATTTCGTTCTCGCTTACTTGTCTATCCCTTTTTCTTTCATATTTATGTTGTTGGTTTACTTGTAACAAGTTCATCGTATTTGTTTGTGTAGCTTTTGTTTTGTTTCATTTTGATGTTAACCGATGTACACCGTTTCCATTTTAGCAACAATATAATAGCTAATCTAAATAGAGGTTTATCTAAGATTTTTTTAAAAAAATGGAAAATTAGTTTAGGTTATGTTAGGTTAGAGGACGTGTACATGTCAATTAAGGCAAGTACAGTGCTCGGAGGTCGAATTGACCCATTGTACAACGTCCGTAAAGAGGCAAGGATAATAGTTGAAATATGATAAAAAGCAGGAGATGTAGGAAAGGGAAGAATGGGAAGCGGAGGAAGAAAATTAGTTTAAATACTGATGAAACAGGAGCGTCCAATATTAGGATAAATAATTCTATACAGTGTGAATAGAAAGTGAAAAATCATGGTGTTATACTCTCTCCGAAAATGAAGTGCAACGATCATATATCATTTATAATAAATAAATGTAACATTTTAACACATATCAAATACGCTTTTATAAATGGTATAAAAAATAAAAAACTTATTCTAAAGCTGATATTCCATCCTGTTATAGCACAGAATGATTTTTTTAAACTTACATATATATAATCTTACTTTGTTTTCCTCTACTACGCGCGAGCTTGAAGTTGGTTATGGATAAGATCATAAGACTTACATAAAGTTTTAATACCATGTTTCAATTCAGAATGATGATTCAGATGATATATGATTTCAGAAGTTCTTATCTAGTTATTGGTTAATTAGTTTAAGCACTAGCAGTTTTAGAATAAAATTCATATAGGTTTTTGACTAATTTTCACCTCCAAAAATATATTGTATAGGGTGGGAAATTTAAAAGTTTAAATGTGAAAATGCAATATAGCAAGAACGGTTTGAATTTTTGCCAAATTTATTTTTTTGTTGTGAAGTACAATTGTTCTGGTAAGAAATAAAATATTATTTCATTCATATCCTTGGCTAACCTAACAGTACCTCATTTCATCTGACAAAAATTTTGTGCACTTTTTCGAGTGTATGGAGTCGTATCTCGCTGATGGCCTTCAACCGGATAAATTCTAGTGATGAAAATATGATTTTTACAGTATGATCACATTACATACAGTGCTTGATGAAACAATAGAAACTTTTTCAAAAACTTTTTTAGTTGTTTTAATTGCACAAAAGTTTAAAAACCTTCTATAAAA
The DNA here is from genome assembly GCA_932273835.1 of Sarcophaga variegata. Lineage (NCBI taxonomy): Eukaryota > Metazoa > Arthropoda > Insecta > Diptera > Sarcophagidae > Sarcophaga > Sarcophaga variegata. The sequence goes on from OW026360.1 coordinate 71,236,209, forward strand.
ATTGGCAAAATATTTATGCTGTGAAAACTCATCACTAGATCGATATTTATCACAAATTGCTTTTGGCTTAAATACAACATTAAAATCGTTTATTATTCTAATTTTTAAGTCTTCACTAATCTTCACTTTAGGGATTTCTAACAAAAAAAAAAAATAAATAAAAAAAATAAAAATGGTGATCATGATGAATTTTATTAATTTTTTTTTAATATTTTGGTACCTTTTCGTGCAGAATCATAAATTTCCGTTTTTTGTTAGCACCGAAAAAGTTAATAGTTTTATAATTTTTTTTAAATTTCTGCATTATAAAGTTTTTTAATATTTTTAAATACATAAATGTTAATAACAGTGCGTATTAATAAACTGCACGAATATTTTGCCATTTTTTATGAAGAGTTTTAAATGTCCGTTCGAGTAGAACACATAAATGACACATTTTGTCAAGCAGTGTTTATATGATTATATTGACGAAAGTGGCGTTAAACCAATTCCAAAACGATACAAACAATTATTCAGTATTTTAGATTAATCATACATACATATTTACAAAATTTTCTTAAAGAATATTTTTCTTTATTTTTGGATAATTTTCTGTTTTTGCTGTAATTAATGAATTAATATTATATACATAAGCGTTTATTTTCTTAGACGTTTTCAGTGCAGCAAAGACAACCATTTGCAGGTAATTTAAACGATTTCATAATGAATCTCTAGAAAGTTTATTTGGCAACCAAGATTGACTCTTGACGCTGGTAAGGCAATTGAAGCGAGAGAGAGAGAGAGAGACCATTTCTATCTTTGCATAATTATAACTGTTGCCTACTGTAGTCCAAATACCAATACGATTACACACACTCATGCCAATAAGATTATATTGTTGCCTTTTTTTGTTTTGTGTCGGTAACACAATTAATTTGACGCCATTTCTTCACTACAGTTAATTACAGCAGTTGGACATGGCCATCGCTAGCATGGCATTTGAACTTTTTTTCCAATTAATTGTACGCTTACACATATTTACATTGAACCATATGAGTATTGCCATAGATTTTGGCGTTTAAAAGAAGTACCAATAATTAAAGCGCTTTTCTTTTTTAGGGAATGTAATCTGTTTTGATCAGTCATTAAAAGGATTGGTAACATTGTTAGTTCGTTTCAAACATTAGAGAAGTACGTACGATCTCCACTAAGCCCGATGAAATGACTTTTAACTTGAATTGTGTTCAAGCAATTTAAATTCGCCAGAATTCGAACTAGTATGCCTAATACACTCTTTGGTAAGTGACATTAAGAGGGTTCTTCTGAATCACAAAAAAAAAAAGTTTTCTGGACCGGACAGTATTACAGTGCAGGTCAATTAATTAACATTTTCAATGCCATTTGTAACATGTAACACCAATCTCTTAAAATGATGAGACTGAAGAATTTTAATATATTCCGACCATTTCAGGTTTATGAAAGGTATAACTACACAACTGATGTATATGTAGAGTCAAACAATTTAATCAGGTAGAATTGGAACCAGTTGATTTAACGATTTCATATGGGCGAGATTGCGTCTGAAAACATTTTCAAAATATTTGTCAGGTGGACTTTTAAAGGACTTATTTGACATCGGTAGCCATTTGTTTTCATTTATATCGAGCCTTATCAAAAATCATCTTATGCGAGTTGATATAGGCGGGATTTTATATATTTATACATTTTTTTATATATTTAACAGTTAACTTAAGATACCAAATGTTTATGTTTTATTTCTAACTGTATTTCTATTTAACTTCTAGTTCTACGTATTATTTTGTATCGTCTGTAATTATGAAACCTGTAAATATTCACAGCGTTGTGGTCGTAAAAATTCTGTGCGATGTTCACTGGTATAATGTTTCATTAAGCTCAATGAAATGTTCAACTTCATTAGTTCCTTTAAACGGTGTAAGAAACACTTCAAGCTATTTGATGTTCTTACTATTTACGCCACTTATATCCGACCGAAAATATGATATAGCACTTGAACTAGATGGTATCTCAAAGTCTATTCTGTTATCCTTTCACTATTTTGTTTACTCTTGGTTCACAAGTTTTTCCTGTCAATTAAAATCTAATGTTAATAAATTCTACTTCCTTTTTTGTCTGTTCGTCAATCAACTTTTCTAACTCCGGCACAATGCACAGCCTGAGAAAGGAGATGACAATAAAGGATCACCGAGAACCCAAATGCACCTATACCCTTAAGTGCACACAAATTAATAAATTTTTAAAAGTGAAAAATATAAATTTATTGTTTTATAGATTTCATACTTTATTTTGCTCTAAAAAATCTAAAGAAACCTGTTAACTTTAAAACCAGGTCTGACATATAAAAAAAAAGAAATTTGAAAATTTCTTCGGCGCCTTCCTCACAGCAGATTTTTAACAAAAACTCTAAGGGCCATTATTACAATTTGCCGTTAAACTTTGGTTTAGTTAAATGTACCTTTAGCTAAAGGGAATCTGCCACGAAAAGTTTCTCAAAAATCTGTCGTTCGGACTTTAAACTGTAGGTCCTGTCACTTATGTGTAAAATTAACACACACAACATAAGTGGTGTGAGAAACAACGTCATAATCATGACTCAAGGTTTGTAATGCCAAACTATCTATGTATGTTAGCTTTAAAATTAAATAAAAATTTCAATATAATCGCATATTATAACATTACTCTACCTTAACGTGAAATAATGATTTATTTAAAAAAATTGTTTCAAAAACGTGGCATTCACTGATGTTATCTCAATATTGCAATCAATTCCTGCAAAAGAATTTCATTACATATGTCATAAAATCAAATGGCAACTCTATCTGCTCAAATAAACCTCCTTTAAAATACACGTACATATCCATAAAAATACAGCCACAACTTGTTGTCCACTCATATTTACATTTCGTTTCATTCTTATATCCTTAAATATTGCTCTACAGCTGCTCACCATTGTTGCTATCGATGTTGTGGTTCAGTTCTCCTACTGCCGTTTGACTTCATGAAATGTTGGTGAACATATGCTTGTTCGAAAACACTGCATTCAGTCGGAGTGGAAAAAAGAAAAATTAAAAGCAATAAAAAATTTCGAAGATTATTGACCGAAAGAAGATCAATGCGTTTAAAGAAGAACTTTGTTAAGTTCAAGTGTGAAAAATGAAAACAAATTCATGATAAGTTATGTTTGATTTTGTATGCGGAATGAATTTAAGTAAATTTATATGTGGGAATAAAATCAGGATTTTTATTAAGTTGTTCCTATCTTTATATTTAAATAAAACAACCTTTGGGTGCCCTGGTAGGCTAGTGGGTAGTGTGCTAGACTATTAGCGTGAGTGTCGTGGGTTCGATTCCCACCAGAGACTCTGGTCTGTAACACTAAACCGAACATTTGGTCAAAGTTACTCAGCTCGTATATAATTAAAATATAATTTGTAATTATATTGTAATTAATAAATAAATATATAAAACAACCTAATCACGACGAGGCAGTTTACACGGGGTAACACAATGGGCCATATAGGCCACCAAGAGAACTTGCCTGTGAACGGCAAGCTAACCTAACCAAACATAATAGTCAACTTATCGGAGTTAAGAAGTATTTTCATATTTGGATTGAAATTAGGAGAAGTGTGTTGTGTTGTCGATCGTATTCAAGGATTTGATACCCGCACTGTTAATAACGCTTTTAAATATTTTTTTTTGTTTTTTTTTTTAATTTGGATTTTTCATTCACATTGAAATACGTCTCAGATTGGGAAAAAGAGTGAAGAAAACCAATTTTAAAATCTTACCGATTTCTTCTGTTACTCGTTAAACTGTACGTAAAAGTAGATCCCTAAATGTACTTATTGAGAAGATGTTTACACAAAAAGCGTTAATTGTGCGACAGTTATACACAGTTTATTATCGACATTATTAAGAGACACTTCCTAGCAATTAGTTACTCTGAAAAAAGCATATTTTAAAATTACTTTTTTTTAAAGATGTCAGAAATTTGGATTAAGTTCAGAGTACTCTATTAGTTAGCCACCACACACACGTTCCACTAGAAAAAAGGAAATTGAACTATTCTGATCACAATATTGAATTGAACAAATATTTTTATAAGTTTTAAAATTCAATTAAAAAATTTCAACTACATGTAATGTCGGCTTCTTACCATAATTTTCGTAAAAATTAATTAAATTATAAGGATGCCGGTACGTATTCAAAGAAAGGTTAAATTGTTTTGAGTGTTTGCAGCAGCTTAACTTCACTATACGACATGAATGTCGTTAAACATGAATACAATTTTATGCTAGAAATAATTACAAGGACGACGTAAAGGAAAAGCCACGATTGAAAACTTAATGAAGAGTAAAAAATGAGAATTTTCAAAATGAAATAAAAATAAACGAAAAAAAATATATTTTTCTTTCCGTAAAATAATGATTTTAGTTGAAAATTGAAAAGAAAGAAATTATCTGTGATCCCAAGCAATAAGTCGAAAATGGTACTTTCTAGAAAAAATACGTTTTGTATACAGAAGTTTTCCTGAATACATTGCGAAATTTTGTTAGAGAAAATTTGTTGCAAAATTAAAGACATTTAGGGCCATTATTTTGTTTTTCATTATTATAGGTGGGCAATAAAGTAGAAGTGAGCGCTATGCTAAAGAGAGGATCATCCTATCTTTAACTTTTAGTTAAGTTAAGTTTATGTTAGAACTTGCCATATTATATATTATATATATTAAAATATAGACATAATGAGCATATACAACAAAAAAAATTATTTAATTGAGCAGTGTTATCGACATTGCTCCGGCACTGCCATATTTATGAAAAAATTAACTTTATTTTATCATTAGGTTGTAATAACGAAAAGAAGTTAAAGGTGACTTTAAAGTGCACTTTAGCTAAAGTTACCTTTAACTAAACACAACTTTAACGGGAAGCTGTAATAATGGCCCTTATGCGGGCAAGCCCAAGTTCAAAAACAGTAACGAAAGGCTGATTTGTTATTTTTAAGCGCTTATTATAAATGCTATGCGGCTTTATTATAACTTAGATCAACATGTTTTTATTAATAACTTATTAAAAACCATTGTTAAAGCGATGGAAATTTTACGTAATATAAAGTTCTGTTAGTGGAATATGATAGAATGCATAACTCAAATTGACCTAAGTCGACTTAGGCTCTTATTACTTGTGACCACAGATTTTAGCGCTATTATTAATTGGCCATGAATACATCCTTCCAGGCGCCTCTGCTTTTTGAGCGCCTTCGCCAGGTTACCACAGATATTTGAGATAGAAATTTGTAGTTACAGTTTTTTATACAACAATATAAACTCTGTTATTGCGTATATTCTCCACTCACTTAAACCGTAGTTTCATTCACTTGCATTTCTCAGTGAGAATTTTTTAATTACGATTCATTAATACAATAGAATTCCGATTATTGAATTGTACATATAGCAAAATGTCGCCGTACAATGGAACAGATCATAGATTGATCGATTTCTTTTGACTTGATTCGATTTCAAAAAGGCAAAGAAATTTTCTTCATCTAGAAATAAAATTATCTGTACAAAACACTCATTATTCATAAAGAACAAGTCTGCTGATCAAAGCTTTATCTCAAAACAGTATAACAAATACCGACGAACTCCACACAACACAATTATCGTTTTCAAGTGCAGTGTGTGTGTCAACAAAAACTCATGGGAAGTCTTGCCCAAATTTCGGTACAAATTATTTTTCCTGGAAATAGATAAAGTGATATCAAATCCCATAGCCTCTGAAAATGGCTTCTGCACCTAATGTATATTATATATATAAATTTAGTTTCATTTAAGTTTCCTTTTTGTAATAAATTATTTCAATTTAATTCCATTAGAGGTGTTGTAATTTTATTGCAATAAATTCAAACGCATTTAAATATTTCTGCAATATAATTGTGAAACTTACTTTCTTGTGCAGGAAAATAAACAATAAAAAAAGAAAAAATTTTTGAGTCTTTAAGCATATAGAAAACACCTGAGTATAACTAACGAAATGCTATCAGCATTTTTGAAACTTCAAATGCTTTTCGAAATATAAAATGTGTTTTATTTATTTTTATTTATTATTATCTTTGGTTCTATCACCATTCAGTCACGTTTCTTTCTCTCCTAATTTACTACTTTTATCATACATTAAAAAATCCACCGAAATCAAAAGAAACATTTTAAATCAAAAGGTGCTAATGCCGTCCCAGTACCGTAAACACACGTGAGATAAATAAAATATGATGAAAGTTTCTAACTTAAATAACGTGTCCGTAAAAAATGAAAAATATTTAACTATTGCCATTTATTTGTCGGATTTGATAAAAGTAACTTTAAATTGTTGTACGAATTATATGAAATAAATTTACTCAGAAATTTGATTCTATAAGTTATCTGTTAAGTTGGAATAGGTTTAATTTGGCACATACTCTATAAATCTATTTATTATTTAATATCTAAAAATTATTGTTTTAAAATTTTTAAAACAAGAGTAAAAGAAAATAAAAAGAACTAAAATCGGTTTTATTTTTTCATCACCTCATAAAGACAAAAAATAAAATAATATTGGAAAACTCTAAAATCACGAAAACATTCTAACATATCGTACAACGTGTTGTATGAGTGTTGAATTTTATATAGAAACAACATTTGATACGCATACGCAACGTGGTCTGAGAGAATTTTTTGTTTAGCAGCAAAGCAGTTGTGTAAATAAAAAAAAAATTATGTCAACTGAAAAGTAACAGAATTCAAATTAAATTTATTTTTGAGATTTATTTTCTTTCGTAGATCAAAAGTAGGGTATTTCACTATTTACTAGTTGGAACGTTTTAATTTAGTTACCAAAAATACAATCCAGATTATTGAATTTATTTATCTCCATACCAAATTACCCCAAATACAGTAAGTTAATAGACAGCGATTCAGATGATCTAAATGAGGGACTTTATTAGGAACTTTGATAAGCGTCATTCACAAAAACAATCGTGATTTAAGGTTTGAGGAGAATGTGTGTGTAACTTTTTAATAGCAATACGACTGGAATTCATGTAAGTTTTCGAACACAAAATGATAGGAAATGGGTTTGAACAATACCTGTTAAATTTCGGTTACGATTAGCAATCAATTACATTACTTATTAAAAAGAATCGTAATGATTATATAATTCTATGAAAAATTTTTTCGAATTACTAATTGACTACGATTACAAAAAATCTAAAAATAATCAGGATTACTGGCGATTAGTACAAAATAATTAAAAATAATCAAAAGTAATAAAATTATTTTCAATGATTATTTTGAATTCCTTTTGAATATTTTCAATAATTGTCATTCTTTGCAAAACAATTTTTTTTTTAAGATGTTTTAAAAATTGTTCGAAATTCTTAGGCTTTTGTATTCAATTGTGTAGCAATTTGTACTCTGTTAGAATAGTAATACATTCTTTTTTTTTTTGTTGTCCTATAAATAACATTTTAATTTAAGATTTTGAAATGTCAAGATTTGAAATGTTTTCTAAGCGGTTTTTTCTCAGATCATAATTTTAATGATCCAGACTTTTTTAAAAGAATGTGTTTGAATTTACAGACCTATGATCAAACAACAATTTAAAAAAAACGAATTTTATGTAGAAAAAGAAAAATTTAGATTTTTAGCTACTCAATTCAAGTTAAGTATACAGATTACAGATAACATGCGCTAGGTGTGTTTCCTGCCACCACGTGATAAAAGCAAGCTGTGAAGTGACTTTAAACTTCATTAAACATTAAATTTTACTGTTTCGAATAAATTGTAGAACTCATTCAATTCACATTCAAAAGAATGTAATCTAATTACGATTACACATGCGACAAAATGAAAAAAATTAAATGCACACAGCTAATGACACAGTGCAGGTTGTGAGTTTTTCTTGAATCCTCCAAACTTGTTTTGTTTTACAAAAACTTTGTTTTGGATTTTACGGACAAATTTATTGATTACACAAACTTTTCTCCACCGATGTTAAGGGATGGGCCTTTGAAACGGTATAGCTATGTAAATATGTAGGTTGACTTAATTTGCTATGGCTTTTGATGAGGCAAACTTGACAAATGCGAATTTTTTTCATATTTTTCAATTTTGTCCGCTGATGACATTCTGAATGTGCATTATCTTGTGAAGAGATAAATAATAACTACGTTAATTTTTGTCCGATTTCATCAAACGAAGAGGCAATCTTTTCACAAGATAATGCACTTCAGAATGTCATCAACTATTTTATAATTTTTAATATAATTTATGTATACCATTTTAAAGGCTCATCTCTCCCCCCTTCGAGTAACTTTGGAGTTTGAAAGTAGGTTAAAAAATATTTCGGTTATCAATCATTTTTTTGAAAAGATCAAAGATACCGTTTTTGTCAAATAAAACAATTTTGGAGGGTTCGAGAAATATATAAAACTATTTTTGAGTATTACTCATCAGAGCTCATGATCTATATTATGTCATTAGCTGGGTGTATTCTGACTGTCGCTCCGTTTTACCAATCAGTACTTAACAGGTATGGTTTGAACAGACTTAAAAATTTCTAATTACAAGTTGTATTGAGTATTTCAAATTACCGAAGCGTACTGTATTATTAGGAATTTGAGCTACTTGAGCTGACAGTTACCAAAATTGATGCAACGAATCCCAACACACAACTTACTTTTTACACTTTCACTACTAAAATCCATTATTATTGTCAATGAGAAAAGCTACCATTACCTCCAAAGTACCTCTAAATATGTTATATGCATACATAATTGAGTAGCGGGATCCACAGTTTCAACTCGGCTCCGAACGCCAAATTTTTGAGAAACCTTTCATAGCTATTTTATTTACTGTCTGAATTTTTTCCAGAAATCTGCTGAGAAGAAATTGACGAAGAAGTGTCAACAACTACAAAATTTTCTTGATAGCTAATTATTACTGTATCAGTTTGTATGTCACGTGCTCAATTTTTCATGTAATATCAATTAAACTGTTGAAGCTCAAGTTAGAAGATAAAAGCTCTTGTATCAAGAGCCGAAATATATATTTAAATTTTCAATTTCTTTGATGTTAATAAGGATAAAATAACTTCGAAAATTATACATTCAAGCGCCAAAACAAACTAATTAGCTTTTTGACTACAACTTTTGCACTCTACTTGCTGACAGTATAGGTTTCTGTAAGTTTAATTTAAAAAAAAACTCAAAATATTAATAGCGATTGGTAATGTGCTTTCTTCCCAATCATTCGGTAATATTTTGGGTTAATGATCAAAAAGAAATTATAACCATATTACTAAAGATTATTTAATAGGCGGTGTAATTCGAACAATTAAACATTTATCGATGGGATCGTAATATATTGATAGAGAAATTTTAATGGAGTAAAGGTTACTCCACACTACAGCCGCCGTAGTCTAGTAGGTAGTGTGTTGGCTTATTAGACGTAACGCCAGGGTTCGAGCCCCAGGCCAGACATCAAGACAAAATACAAAATGTATTTTTTCGGCGACTGCCTCTCAGCAGATTTCTGGCAAAAACTCTGAGAGTAAATAAAATTGCCATGAAAAGTTTCTCAAACGTTAAACTGTAGGTCGCACCACTCATGTGTAAAATTAACAACATAAGTGGTGTGAGAAACTAGGACGTTGTACAATGGGTCAATTCGACCTCCGGGTACTGTACTTGTCTTAATTGACGAGTACACGTCCTCCAACCTAAACTAAAGGTTACTTAGAATTTGGCTTATAAAATTATCGTTTACTTCTGGTTGTCGCTTAAATCTGAAATTGACTTTTTTCGGATAAACAATCAAGATTATTCAAAAATTTTTAAATTGAAAGTTCATTAAAAAAAATATATGAAAAATATGACATGAATGTTGTAATCTTTAAATAATAGCTACGACAATTTTTGTCCGATTTTAGCAAACGAAGTGTCAATGTCTGCAAAGCAGCACTTGTTTTATTTATTTATTTATTAATTACAATACATTTACAAATTATATTCTAATCGAGCGGAGTTCCTTGACCATATGCTCGGTGTAGTGTCACAGACTAGAGTTTCTGATGGGAATCAAATCCACGACCCTCACGCTATTAGTCTAAAACACTAACCACGAGACTACCAGGGCACCCAGCACTTATTTTATTATTTTTTTTATTTTAACTTTGGAGGTTCTAATTTCCGTGCACTTTTTCGAGTGTATGGCTTCGTACATCGGCAATGACATCACGAATGTTGGCATTCGAATGCTCAATTATCTCTGGTTTGTCGACATAACACTTTTCTTTAACGGCGTCCCACTAAAAACAGTCAAACGGTGTCATTTCACAGCTTCTTGACGGCCAATTGACATTACCATTTCGGCTAATTTAACGGCCATGAAATGCTTGGCTCAATTAATCATGAAATGTGTGGCAATTTCCACCATCTTGTTGAAACCAAACATCGTTCAATACCATAAAGAGTGGGTACAAAAAAATCGATTATCATGGTGCGATACGTGTCTCCATTGACCGTAATGGTTGTGCCGTCCTCATTTTCAAAGAAATATGGGCCATAGATGCCTCCGCTCCACAAGCCGCACCAAACAGTCTCTGTAAGACTACAAGTGGGTTTCTTGTGACCCAAATACGGCAACTTTACTTATCAACGTACCCATCAAGATAAAAATGAGCTTCATCGCTCAAGATGAATTTTTGATAAAATTTGGGTCACGTGCCAACTGCTCCTAGAGTTCATTCAGCGAACAAGGAAAATGGAAGATGGAAGGATTGTTTAAAGAGATAGTGGACATTTCACCTTATTCCTAATACAACAACCCACTGGAGAACACCAGTTCTTGGCTGGTCATAAAATTTTAAATACAAAATTATTAAAAAGAAATATATTTTGTTAATTCTGTTACTAAAAATATCAGGAATAAGAGAGCATTTCAATTTCGACTTTCTCTACCAACCTTGATTTTTTATTGTTGTAATGTGTAGAAATTAGTTTTTATTTGACATGATCAGTAAAATAGCGAATAGAATAAATAAAAAGAATTTTTTTTAAATAGAGAATTAGGAAAAAAGAGATACAGCAAACCACATATACAGTGGACAGCAAAAGTCTTAGTCATGAAATTGCTAAAATACATTGCCGTACTAAGACTTTGCTGTGTTCTCAGTTGCAATTGTTTTGACCACCACTGTATATCAAATATTTTCGAAATATTTTTAATTTGAATACACACTTGAAAATCTGAATTAAATAAAAACAATTTTATATTTAGTTTAAACAAAGACTTGAATACAATTTGTTACACATTCCACTTTCTTAGGATTATTACAATTTCTCAATTCAACCGCTTCTGTACATGTAAAAAAGCGAAAAGCCAACAAAAAGTAATTTAAACTGCCATTGGCATTATAAAAGTTTTATCATGTCTCATATACAAACTTTACATACATGCATCTACATATGCAAATATATATGTGAAGAGATAAAAAGTAGACCAAGAAAGATAAAATTCAAGGCCAGAGAAAAATTAGAAGAGTCCTTAAAAATAAACTATTTTTGTATGTTTATGGAGCGTGAAAATATATATACTGGGTAAGTTTAAAGTTCAAATAGTTTTAGATAAACTAAAAACTTCCTATGCTTTGGTAGTTTATTTAGTATGTCTTCATTCAGCTCATATGTAACTATTCGGGAATAATTTGTTGCTTTTTTAAAGCAATTTCTTTTGATCGGGTAAAAAGCATATATGTACAGAAATTTATTTTCCGTAGGCGCTAAAAATTAGTAATTAACTAAAACACTGACTACTGCCTAGAAACGTGTAAACCTTAGTGTTTCTATATAGTTTTGTTATTAAAGTTCTCTACTGTAATGAATGAAAAAACACTTTTAAATATTTTTCTACTTTAGTTTTATTAATGATTTTCTTAAATCTAACTGTATGCTAAATTCTTAATTCTAGCACGCTATGTATTTGGTGGGAATACTCTGAGACAGCATAATACACGCTGTCCCAAAATTTATGCAGTGTGGACAATATCAACAAGAATGTGTTGACATTAAGTTACAGACAAATGGTATGGTAACTTCGACTAGTCAAACACACTACACTACATATTCCTATTGTAGAATTTTTATTGTTGTTTTGTTATTCTAATGCTTTGCTACTCTAACTTCAATGTTGTGTTGCAGTATTTTGTTTTAATTATTCTTTTTTTCTAGAGTAGACAAATACTGTTTATTTTGTCATCGTAATGTAATAAAATTATTAATAACATTATAAACAGCAGGCATAGCAACTCTGTTGAAGATTTTCGTAAAGACTAGGCTGTTTTTAGATGACAGAAATCTAGGTGGTCACCGATATTACTAGACAAGAAATCGTGATTTCAAATCTCGGCTCAGATATCTGAAAAAAACCAAAAAATATTGTCAATATTTCTTTTGGTAACTTCCTCTCTGCAGTCTTCTTGCAAAAGTTTTGAGAGAAAAAAATTGAAATGGAAAAGTTTCGGCTTTTGTTCGGAGTCGATTTTAAATTATATGTTCCGATACTCATGAATAACATATACAATACGGAACCTAGCTTGCAATCGTAACTGAAGCTTTGTAATAGCCAATCAAATAAGAATAAATAAAATTCCAGTTGTAGCTGTAGGAAGGAAGACGATTTTTTATGTTCCTAATAAGCAGCTGTACGAAGATCCAAATTAATACTTCGTTAAAAAAACGTGAGAGAAAAGTGCCTTCCAAAGAGGGCTTTATCTTATTAATGTTTTTGTGCAACTCAAAACAAGATATCGTAATGGGCATATGCTTCCTATTATAGAATTGCGTTACACAAAAGAAAATCTTAAAATGGTGGAATAGAAATGCAGGCCGTAATGTCATTTCAAATACTAGTAACTACACCTGAAGGATCATTTGGGTTCGTCAATAGTTCGGGCAATTAACTCTTACTTGTTATGACTGTAAAACCAGTAATGCTGCATGCAATATCAAGAAATCTCCGAATGTTCTGACGCGATATAATATCGAACGCTGAACTTAAAGCACAGATCAACTGTATTGGCGATCAAAAATAGAGTACAGAATAGGATTCTCGCATAGTCACTGTCTGGAATCTAAAGAAAGTAGAATAAGAGGAAGACTAGCTCAAACCTGGTGAAGACAGGTTCATGCTGAACTTTCAAAAGCAAGAACAATTGCAGTAAACTACATCAAATAGAATTGATTGGAAGTGACTTGTAGAGGTTCTATAGTCCTTATAAGATTTAAAGGAGTGAACATCAATATATACATTCCATTGAATATATTACTAATGAAGAACTAATTTAACGCTCTCAGGCTTTTTTCCGATATTTTGCACATAAAATTTTCTCTTCGAAGTAATGCAGCTCCCAAGTTATTTATGTACTTCCACAAACACAACAAAGGGTTGATGTAGACGAGATCATCGCAAAGTATTTAAATAATTAGTAGAAGTTCATTGGCAATTGGAACAATGAACGAATACTTTCATTTTAATGATTTTTGTCAAGTATTAAAAATAGTACTTCATTGTAACACTAAACCACATTATGCTCCATAATAAGCATTTTTATTTAACCAAGAGCATTGACATTTAAAATAATTAACAGAATCAAGTCACTTTGTATACACAATAACAAAGTGATTGTATCCATCTGACCAAGTAGAATCGATGTCATTGGCTTAATGATTGCTCAATAGTTCAAGTGCTCAATAGTATTCTGAAGTGGTTTTTTCTTTGTTCTTTAAATTCTAAAGTTTGGTGTAGTAGGCTAGATATTAAAAATTAAGATTTTGTAAAATGAGTCTTAAGACCAAGTTTGTTGCATGAAAAAAAATATGAAAAATATTATTTCTTTGAAAAGAAATTTTACAAAAGTTATTGTTTTTGTGAAAAGAGTTTTAAAGTGAACATTTAAAATAAATTAACTGGCGGGTTATTGAAAAAAATTTTAAGTGAAAACAGTAAGAAGAGTTTTGCGGTTAATACCGTTATTTGAAGAGTGTTTACTATAATATATAAATGTATCGTACAAATTTCTAATTTTTCATTGTTTTTTTTTTAAATTAAATCATTTTTGAAACGAAAAAAATTTAGCAAAAGGCAAATGCAGGTTAATGTAATATGGACGATTTTAATATTAGCAAGAAGTGTAGATTTTATGCCTGTGTAAATAGCGAAACTAATTTATTTATATATTATCACACAATTACACATATAATTAAATTTTTATTTGTTATTAAATTACTCTTACATATGTATGTCTATGTGAAACATGACCCCTTTGTCCAATATATTGGACATCACCTGACAGCCAGGTTAGACCATCTGCATATGATTTGACGTCAAATTCTGAATCCACAGTCTCAAATGAAATCAAAGTAATATTTTAACAATTTTATTTTAATTATTAGGATTTAATGTTCGAAAACAGTTTGCCGATATCTCTAAGAACAGTCTATATACCCCGCAGGTCACGCGTTAGATCTGTATGGGTACGTTCCCCATACATCAAAGTTGATGTTCTGCTAGTGGGTAATTCATCATACGTGATTAAAGTCGCCGTAGTCGAGTACGTAGTGTATTGGCTTATTAGATCTGTGACCAAGGTTCAAACCTCATGTCAGACATTTCGAACAAATTGAAATATTAAAAAATATTTCTGCGGCGACTTCCTGTCAGCAGATTTCTGACAAAAACTCTAAGAGGTAATAAATTTCCCATAAAAAGATTCTCAAAAATCTTTCGTTCAGAATCGCAGGTTTCGTCACTCATGTGTTAAATTAATACACACGACATAAGTGGGAAGCTAGGTCGTAATCCTGACTGAAGGATTATAATGACTAATTATGTAAGTAACCAATTGTAAGTCATCTTATTTGGAGAATATTTCAAAGAAAATGATATATGAAGCTCTACAGTTTTGAATTAATTTTACGATTTGTGTTTCAGAGCAGTTATGTGCTACATTTTATTGCTTTATTTATTTGGATTGGAAGTCACCAAAAATCTGTAACTAAAATCTGTATCTAAATCTGATTATTCCAAAAGAATTATGTTTTGGCCGGCTCTGTGTGGTACTATAAGGAACAAAGACTGCAATGCTTCCACTAAAAGTTTGTTGACTACCTTTAATACAATGGAATATCAGATTTATATCCTAAGTATCAGGATAAATTTCAGTGCACAGAATAAACCTGCTTTAAAATATAAAAATTTCCAATTGAGAAGTTGTGTGAACAATTTTATTTTTATGTTTTTTTTTTTAATATTAAGACTTTCAATAGTTATTGTTAACAACAAAAGAAAAGTAAGCCTGAAAATGTAACACTCAATAGTATACAAATACAGAATAGAGTATAAATATTTTCATGAATTGCATTTATCAAATGGTATTTGATTTCAGTTTATTTGTGCTATAAATCCGAAAGGCATCTCTATTCATTTCCATAAAATTAAACAAGAGGAAGAAAAAACAAATTGTAAACGTAATTTCTCTTGCAAGTTTAGAAAAATAAATATCGTTTTCTATTTCTTCTATGATCAGAAAAAAATCATTGAAATGTTGGCACACATGAACACTCATAGAGTTCGAATATAACAAATGCTTATGTATGCGTTATATGAACGGTTAAAATGTATGTATGTATGTACATACTGTATTTATGCACACTCTACGGAATGTAACAATATATCTTTAACACGGTGTTCAGATATGCACCTTAAATCGCAATCGCTCAATATTTCATATAAAGTTCCAATTAATTAGTGTGCAATAAATACAAATACGCAAATAGTTATAATATTGAGTAAAACTTAAAATACAGCACTGTCATAAGTGTGTTTAGTGACTATTAGGGAAGCCAAACGGGATTGATTTTTAAAAATCCCGGGATAATTCGGGATCCAAAAATCCCGAAAAATCCCAGGATTTCTCGATTTTCTCTTAGTAATAATACTTAAAAAACATATTTTATTAACAATTTCATTTATATTCAAGTTATATCAGAAGTATATGTCTATAAAAATAAAATATAAAAAACAAAACAAAAAGTAACAAAAAAGCGTAAATTAACAAAAATTAAAATAATTCATACATATAAAAATACATTAGTTTTAAGAAAGTTATTTGGATTTCAAAATAAGTATATTATTGTTTTAAATAATTTTTTAAAAAGATTAAAGCATCTAACATGTCATCTGATAACCTTGAACGAATTTTATTGACAACATACTCTGCCGTTGAAAAACACCTCTCGCAATCGACACTTGTTGGTAAAATAGTTCCAAGGTAGCTATATGCTGCTTGTAAATATTCACCTCTACCTCCTCCTGATGTAAATAAATCTATTTCTTTGGACAGCTGATTATCTAAACCAGTAATTTTAATTAATTTTATAGGGCTTTTGCATTCTTCGATGGCATCAAATAACTTTTTTGCAATGGAAGTAGGGTTCTCCTCATCTGAGGTGCTATTATCGAAATCAAGTGATATAGACTTTTTTCAGGACCTTTTGAAAAACGCAGAATTAATGCCTTTAATTCAGATTTTAATAAAGTCATATCCAAATCTTTATCAAAATCAGTTTTTTTATTTGGATTTTTAAGGAAATTTAGTAGAGGTGAACACACACTTCTTCTTTCCTCTATTCTTTTGCGAAGTGATTTATATAAATCTTCAGCAAGACCACAATTGATTGCTCTAATTTCATTTAGCATAAATGTTAATGCAGCATCAGCTTTACATAAAGTCATGTCACTTCGACAGAGCGCTTCAAGAGTTATCTTAATTGGGTTTAAAATATTTATAATTTGTTTCATCAGTCTAAATTCTTCATCAGACAAACTCTCAATTTTTAAATCAATGCAAGCTTTTTTTACAGATATTTCTAACTCTAAAAACCGCCGGCACATTTTAAACAGAGTATTCCATCTCGTTCTGCAATCTAAAATTAACTTTAGCTCTTTTCCTGCTTTACATATAATTGCAAAATCTCATTTTTTGATGGAGATTTTCGGAACATTCTTACAGTTTTTCTTACTTTATCAATAACAGGTTTGACATGGAAGCTTTCTGTAATTTCACTGTAGTCTTCTCTAAAAGATCCTTCAAATTTTTCAAATAACTCTTCATCATCCTCTGATGAAGACATTTCATGTTCAGCCCTTGAAGTGGAAGGTACTTGGTACAAAATATCTACGGCAAGATGCAATCCATGCGCCAAGCACAACTGCTGTTTTGGGGCTATAAGTTTACCAATTTTTTGCATAGTTGAAGCTCCATCTGTCGTAAAACCAACCACATCATGACCAAGCGAGATTTCATATTCGTTTAATCTGTCTTTTTAAATACTGGACGCAGTTTTCAACCGTACCGAACTTCCTCATTCTTACCAGTCCAATATTAAAAAGCTTTTCACTTGTATGTAAAATTACATTTAAGTAACGTTTATTTGAAAAAGAGCTCCATTCATCAAGCACGATGCTAAATTTTTTGTCTTCTGATTTAATTCTTTTTATTTCTTCCTTCATGTCCTCTGTACATTTTTTAGAATATTCCAGAAATTTTTCTTTGATAGTTTCTTTTGATTTTTGAACATTAAAACCCCTAGCTATCAAAGACTTTCTTAGCTCTATGGAAATTATAAACAGAGAAAATGGAAGATTGTCAACAGCTGTTAAACGGACAATAGTAGCTGATAATGATTCTTGTTATCTTGGTGAACCAAAATCCGTAATTTTTAAAAATTTTTTGATGCGGTTCCTTGCAATCGCATTTATCCAACTTTATCACATGTATCTAAAAAAAGTTATTCAATAACTATAACCGTTGTAGTTCAAATTAACCTACCTTAAGGTGTGTGATTAAACCTTTTGTAGACCCGCCTTTGGTTTTTAGAACCTTTTTGCACAATTTGCATTTTGCTTGAGGTTCACCTGTTGAATCCACCAAAAAATAATACCACACTGAACTTTTATTATTCTTTTTAGTTTTGTGTTCCTCAAAGCTCATTTTTCACATAAGTTTAGTTGTTCTCTTTAACAAATTCAAAATTTAATTATTTGCTTGTAATTTATAATAGCCGGCTTTAACAATTAAAATTGGTATAATAATGTTGCTGTTCCATTAGCTTTTATTTACAATACTCACTTACTTATTGCAAGATACACTTGAAAAATTGCATGGGTATTATTTAACGTAATACTAAAAAAAAAATACAGTAAACTATTTTTTTAATTTATAAAGTACATATGAATTCACAATCCCGAAAATCCCGAAAAATCCCGGGACAAATTTTAAAAAAATTCCGGGATTCGGGATTTGTAAATTTTAGTTTCGGGATTTCCCGATTGGCATCCCTAGTGACTATATTACAATTAACTGAACACTTTTTGTTGATATTTGACAACTCAAATATCAACAACGACAAACAAAACAAAAAAATAAAACAATGTTGTTAAAACAACCAACTGTTTTGTTTACCAGCTGTCAAAAGGATATTGAATAAGCAGCTCAACTGCGTATATTACTATGAATATTGACTCAATAAAAGTGTATAACTGAACATAGTATAACGCATGTACTTTTTTATTGCAATATTTCCGAAGATTGTCCAAATTTCTTAATAAAAGTTATATACCCTACTAAGAACCTGCATAGATCATGTATTCAGTAATATTTATGGGAAAATATCAGTTGATTCAGTGGAGTGCTCTTTGACAGATCATAATATTATTTGCTGTAAGGTAGAAAATAACTTTGTTCCAAAAAAATACATTGAAACTGATCAAATTCAATGCGACTACAATAAGATCAGCGAGTATTTGCAATGCAATTTACGGGAAATTGATGTAAATTCGAATTCATCAGACCTAGCCGAGAATATGATAAGTTGTATAAAAGATGCTATTAACAAATCAACAACCTGTACTAAAAT
Organism: Sarcophaga variegata; assembly: GCA_932273835.1. Lineage (NCBI taxonomy): Eukaryota > Metazoa > Arthropoda > Insecta > Diptera > Sarcophagidae > Sarcophaga > Sarcophaga variegata. Next base: position 71,255,241 of record OW026360.1, read on the forward strand.
CAAAACTAAACTTCGGTTTGAACTTTGTCCATGGATGAATAAAAATTTGCAAAATTTGATATTATACAAGCATAAACTACTAATTAAGCGACGAAAGTCCAAAGACTGTAAGTTCGACGATTTGCTGAAAAGGTTAAGTAAAATTATAAAAATTGCAAACAAATTATCAAGGAATGATTACTATTACGACAGTCTGAATAGAGCGAAGGGAGATACGAAGAAGTGCTGGAAGTTTTTAAATAAAATACTTGGTAGAGAGTCCAAAAATAATATAAACCTCATGACGTCGGCAGGTACGATGATTCTTGATGATCAGGTTAAGGCTAATGAATTAAACCACTATTTTGTAGAGTCAGTAAGAGACTTGAGGAATCATATACAAGTATATCCTAATGATAATTGTAATCAACTTAGAACACTATACAGAAGTTCTAATCGATTTTCTTTTAAAGCAGCCACTGTTGAAGATATGGAAATTATCATAAACAACATGGATACGAAGAAGTCTACTGGCTATGATAGAATTTCACCTAAATTAGTAGTTAAATGTAGGGATGTTATTTTACCAATGCTACTTAACATTTTTAATAAAATCATCGTTTCGGGTATTTTCCCTGATTGTTTAAAGATCAGTAAGATTATACCCATCCCGAAAGTTTCAAATGCTTCTACGGTGAACAAGTTTCGTCCAGTTGCTCTCCTTTCGATTATTGACAAAATATTTGAAAAACTTATATACCAACAACTTTTTCTGTACATTGAAAATAATAATTACATTTACAAACAACAGTTTGGATTTAAAAAAGGTTGCGGAACAGATGAAGCAGTTGTGAATGTAGTCAATGATATATGTAACGGATTAGATACAGGTTTTAATGGTGTAGCAGGCCTATTCCTGGATTTTAGCAAAGCTTTTGATCTAGTTGATCATAATATTATGCTACAAAAACTGAAATATTATGGTGTGGATGAAAGAGGGCTCAACATGTTTGAGAGTTATTTCAAAAATCGGAAGCAGTATGTGGAAGTTAATCAGAGTAAGAGTGATATGACAAATGTTGAATGTGGTGTTCCACAAGGTAGCTGTTTTGGTCCCCTACTGTTCAAAATTTATATAAATGATATTAGTAATTTGGATCTAACTGGACGTTTGTATATGTTTGCTGACGATGTGTGCCTCTTTTATCCGTACAAATATGATTTATCGTTGAAAGCAAATATGGAACGGGATATATCTCTGATTTTTGAGTTTGCTCGCCTAAACAAATTAGTACTAAATGCAGATAAAACTAAACTAGTGAGATTTAGACCACATGCTGTTAATAATAATTTTAATATTTATGTTGATGGTAATATAATTTATGAATCAGATTCTGTAAAGTATTTAGGAATAACGCTTCAAAGTAATCTTGGATGGGATTTGCACATACGCGAACTGAAATCAAAAATAGCTCCAGCTGTTGGCATATTATATAAAATGAAATATAAACTTAATGAGGAAACTAAACTTCTGTTATACCATGCTCTAATTCAAAGCCACCTAAATTATATGGCTATAATTTATGGCTTCAAAAGCACTACAACGTTAAAAACTCTGCAATGCATGCAAAATAAATCGTTAAAAGCAGTATATAATTTGCCCATTCGATTCCAAACTTTATCCCTCTATCGTGACATTTGTAAAACAATTTTGCCTATTCGTGGGTTGTATAAGTACCAGGTCTTGATGTATATATTTAAATCATTGTACAACATTGGTTATCGTACGGTTCAATTTCATCAGAACCAAACAAATTTCAATACTCGGAATCAGCAAAACTTATGGACTTCAAGGTGCAGATTAGAGACTACTAAGGAACGTATTCAATACATGGGTGTTGCTGAATACAATAACCTTCCTGTAATTTTGAAAACATGTAACAGAATTTCCACTTTTAAAAATTGCCTTAAAGAACACTTAGCAGAAAATCTTGAAACACTCCTATTGTAAAACTTTGTAATCTAAAAATATTTTTTTTTTATTTAAAAATTTTCATAATTTTAATAATAAATTGTACATGAAATTGTTTGCCAACTTGTCTCAATAATGCCTTAATGGCGCTGAGACCTTTAGAATTTCGATTTAAGTTGTACATGAAATGGTTATAATAAAAAATAAAAAAAAAAAAAAAAAATAAAGAATTACAGAGTCGACTAATATTAAATGGTATGGTATTGTGTGTTATTGGAAGGTTACATGGTTAAAGATGTATGAGATATTTCTGGTAAAAATGTTAAATAACATTTGCATAACATTCCGAAAAAAATTGGTATTCAATTAAACTAGCAAAACTTGCTTGAAACTTTAGATGAAGCAGCTTCATAGTGGCACGAACATAATATTCTGAAAAAAGGTTATCAGATGAACTCTAAAATCATATACGCATTAAGTAAACGGGCTACACGACTGAAACTAATATTCAATCTCCAGTCTTTGCGTGACACCTGCCTACTATCAATGTATACTCAATGAAAGTGCAGCTCACGCTGCGTTTAAATTATCTACTGAATGTATCCCAAAGGTAAATGTCCACTAAACATTTCTGCGGAAATAACTCTGGGTTAGTCATATAACAAAACAATATTAATAAAAACTATTTCGACTGGAATCCAATTAATTAGCTGCATCATTTTGAACCATTCGGAGATTCTGATTAAGCGGTTTATATTACCAATGCCTATAGTTCGTTTAAATTATTCGTTTTGTAGACACCAATTGTAATAGTGCTGCCTGTTCTACCTTATCATCATATATCATGCAAAAGTCATTTGCAACGCTTGCGTAATTGCCAATATTACAATGCACAGTAATGACTTCAATATTCAGACTTTTAGTTCGTCCAACATTGGACGTCAAATTGGCTGGATCCATAATTATGAGCCCGCAGTTCATCCGTACTACAGTAAACCGAAACTTCATTAAGTCCCGGTATCCATATAATGTATAAGCCATACGATATCTCATGTTCGGGGCAGCTATGTATTGTCATTGAAGTTTACTACTTCTGAACCTAGTTCTTTAATGATTTTATAGCCATCAGAAAGTACGAGAATATATTTTTTGTGTTGTATAATTGCCGCCGAATTGTTATGGTTTCAGCTAAGCCTTACGATTGCGGAAAAATACCATCAACCACAGTTCGATTTAATTTGGAGCCATCAGTGAAAATCTGAATAGAGTTGTTAACGCTGCGCACCGTGTTTGCATATCAATTTATGGATGTTCCGGACTTTCCTGAAAGGTCATATCGAGGTAGCACGAAATCAATAACTTCAATAGGGTGAAATTAGTTCAGAATAGTCGAAAGACAAATATTTAATCCATACTGTAACGTTTTTCCAAAAGAAATTTTGCATTGAAAAATGCAGATGATGTGCAAATATACTTGAGTATGTAGTCGTGTGCATATTGCGACGTATATTGTAAGAGTTAACAATGGATTGGACAACATACAGGAGTAGAACTACCTTTTGAAAAAATATGAAGCCAAGTTTATTTTTTTATTTTATTTTTAATTGAGACTTACGCCTGAACCTGAATTTTAAATAAAGCTGATCAAACGCAATTTTAAAATATTTCACATAAGATTTTGATTTTCATTGTCTACATAAGACTTCAGTTTTTTGGTCCTTAAAAGTAATATCCACAATCATTTTGTCTTAATACGTAGAAGCATGCAATCTTATAGGTTCCAGTATTATGTGTGTTTCAATGAAGCATAAACGAAAAAAAAAATTGTGTTGCCACAAAACTATTAAAAATTTCAAACGATAAACAATTCCATCCTTTGTACATTCTTAAACCAAATATTACAATACAGTTCTCGTTTCTAGGGGCAGTATAAGATAAACTATTCAAGTCGTTACGATAACGTGCGTAGAATAAACGCAAACAAAATTTTAATAATTTCCAGTTGATAGGAAATATGTGTCCAAGTTCAAAAGATATTTCACTTCCATTGCAGGGGACAACAACATTTTGAACGAAACTTCTTTTGTTTAACAATAGCACATACACATTTAGATTTAATGAGAACACACACAAAACATGAACAGCAAACCTAAAATGATAATTTAAAAACTAAAAAATATTTATTTAAATATACATTAAAAGCTTTATTGAGATATTTTCAAGAATTGTAAATAAGTAAACAGATCTTGATTGTAATGTGTTAATTAGATGGCTTTCTATTAAAAACAAGTAAATCTTCAGAATGGTTATATAGAGAAGAGTTTTATACATGCAGTCACGTTAGAGCCTAAAATAGATGTGTTACATCAGAATAAACATGACTTTTTTGAGAAAATGCTATTAAACATCCTGAAGCCTTTTGAACATTAAATGGTAATACTTGAAATAAAATTCTGAAATTTTTACTGTGAATTAATTTGAGGCTACTGTTTCAGAATTTGAAGTCAATTTATGTTAATCGTCTCATATAGCTGTCAGGTGACAAAGTTACTCAGAGGTAATTTAATAACAAAAAAATGTAATTATAAGTATAATTGTGTGATCATTAATAAAGCAATCCGTTTCGCGGTTTACATTTTGTGCTAATAATAAAAGCGGCCATTTTACATCAACATGCATTTGTTTTTTTAATAATTCTTCTTGGTTTTAAAAGTGGTTTAACAAAAAGCATTAATAAATTAGAAATTATTATATTTTAGTTAATTATTATATTATAGTTAGCACGCTTTTAATAACGGAATTAACTGCAAACAACTAATTATTACCGTCAGCGTTACATTAATTCGAAGAGAAAATTTTAAAAGTCCATACACAATATTGGAAATATGTTTAATTGGGTTAAATCACTAATTTTTGTAATATATTACAGCGTATATACTATATATATTGATATTCACTGCTATAAGTGCTATAAGGATTATAGATCCTCTACAAGTGAAATCCAGTCAATTCTATTTGATGCAGTTTTCTGCAATTTTTCTTGTTTTTGAATCTTCAGCGTCAACAATCTTCACCACTAGTCGTCCTCTGCTTCTACTTTTTTTTTTAGATTTCAAACAGTGACAGTTCGAATGAACTGAATCTGCGAGCGTGTTCCGAATCGGAACTTCCGATATGATTATTATATTCCAATTTCTTCTCCTGTATTGTGTTTTCGATCAACAAATAATCTGAAAGTGTTAATGAATGTGTATGGCTAAGTGCTTATAAAAAGAAATAAACTTTATTTTTATTCAAGTATTTATAAAAATAAATAATAAAACAAGATATCTCGTTTTTAGCAAATCGATCGTTTCGGTATCGATATCTCCTTGTCATGTTTATTTTTAAAAATTTTCCATCAGTTATGAAAAGCTTTCACTTTAAGCCGTTTTCCAAATAACGTAATACTAATAAACGTAATAATAAACGTAATAATAGCTTAAGTCGAAATTGTGTTTGGTAAATATAAATATAAAAATACAAATGCGTATAGTATATACATATATATATATTATATATATATATATATATATATATATAGTAATGACATTTTATATATAGAATTAAGCTGAGAAGAGAATAAGAATATATAATAAAGTGAAAAAAACAACACTTATGTCAACTTAAGCCATTATCATTTATTGCCACAGATATGTATGTATGTTGTCTCTTGGCTTCCATACTTTTTACTTTAGCGATGTAGATGATTCGCTTAATGAATTTCTAGCCATACGTCTATACCTCACTTTCGATCTGACTTTGTAACATTTTAGCTGGTGTTAGTGGTCTGAAGTAAATATTTCGTTTTCGTTTATATGCCCCTAAGCCACACAGAATTGCGCCTGCTGCTTCTATTTTTTCTTTGTGAGATATGGTCCTACAAAGGTAGGTGTGATATAATTTGAAGACAAAAGTTGTTTTATTTTGGAGAAGCTAACGATATCCAAAATGTAATGAAGTGAGCCTGAATCTAATTCATTGCAGAAATCTTTTGACCCAGTAGTAATGAATAAAGTGTCCTAGTCTTACTGATAATGTGGTACGACTTGATTTTATTGCAAAGTTTGTTTTTGCCGTCATCCTTCGCCTCTGAGTGTAACAAGGGACAGTAGGCATCTTTGACAGCTCATTTGAATGGGATTAAAGGTTCTTAATTTTTAATTCGAAAATAATGATGACATTTTTTTGCATTCTCAGTCCGTAATTTTGAGACTTACAGCTGAACTCTCTTAACCGTTTTACCAAGCTACTTCTTAATGATAATTAATTAATTTTATTGCTTAACAATAGTAATACTATAAAATAATTATGTTGTATTTGGATTTTCTTCATATTACAATCCTAGATATCCAATTCTTTATTCTGCTCTAAAAAATTTCATTGTCAATCATCACATATTTTTCTTTTCCGAATAACCCAAATGAATGATGAATGGTTATTGATTTCTAATTAGCACCTCCAAAAATGCAACACAGAATAATAAAAAATTATATAAAAATAAAAAAAATATTAGATAAACACTCTCAACAACTAAAAACTGTACATTTATCCAGAGTTTCTCATTCTATAAGAAAAGAATGAAAGAAATTTAAGTGAAACACTGGAAATATGAGATGGAGTTAATTTATTTGAAATTATAGAACGTAATATTGGTTTTGTTTTAGCGTTAAATACTGTATTAAACTATTCAGCTATTAATTTAAAATCATACATTGGCAATCAGTTCCGCGCCAGTGGCAATTGTAGTAAACAAATTTTATTATGGAATCATTCAGACGATAATTGCTGTTAGAAAATAAAAGTTAAATGAATTGGAAAATAATAAAACGATTATAAACCGATTTAAAAAGGAGAGAAAAATTATAGAGAAATGAACACATACATATTTATAATGGCAGTCAAAGAATGAGAAATATATACGAAACCAAGGAAAGAAAATAAAAAAAAAAAAATAAACAACAATTTAAATTGTTAAAATCAAAATTCTGTAGAAAATTAAATACAAAGGGTTAGGAAAATCGAATTTTTTTATTTAATATCACAACTAAAAAGTTATCTTCATATCCAAAAATTAGGATTTTTAATAAATCGCTTTTATTAATTTCAATGGATGCCTAAAATTTCCATTTTTTTTAAGGATTGCTCTGGAGAAGCAGTCGATTTAGTATTATTTTCGAATTCTATCAACTTATTAGAGGTACTTGCGAATTAACTTTCGGCGGCTAGTAGAATGGTCAGACGTCTCCAACAAAACGAAGTATGAAAAAATATTTTTTCAACGACTTCCTCTCAATAGATTTCTGGCAAAAACTCTGAGAATAAATAAAAATGCCACGAAAAAGTTTCTTAATAAATTTGCCTTTTGGAATTAACTTTAAGTGTAGGTCCCGCCACTCGTGTATAAAATTAACACACACAATATAAGTGGTGTGCTAGGTCTTTTCCTGAATGAAATACATAATAACCAACTATGTATGAACCTTTGGATGCAGGTTGCGTGTACAAATTGGGTGAAAAATAACTAAATTTGGTCCTAAATAATTAAACACAAAAAGGTCAAAAAAATTCGCTAAACGCTTCCATAACGTTATAGTAATAGTCGATGATGATTTTTCGCTTTTCAAGATATTCTATGAACATTACGCATGGCATCCCAATATATTGAGACCATAACCTTGCTAGCCGACTGTTGCGTTTTTGACCATTTTGCACTCGATGCACAATGTGTAGTCTATTTAGTATTTAGTCTATTTTAAAGATCTGTTGTTAATGATGCAGCTATGTTTCAAATGGTACTCAGAATCATTACTTTGTTGTTCTCTCGGTCCATTGTAACTCGCGCCGTATTCATATACAATATATCTATTACCTTCATTTGATATGTTGAAAGTCTCAGTTATCTTGATCGACTTTACTTTCCAGTCTTCCAAAATAATTTTGTGAACTTTTACAATGTTTTCGTCTGCGCATTCACTGAATGCATTGTCCTCGGTGTTTATTTCGTGTTAAACCTAGTAAACCTCTTTTCAACATTTGATTTTCTAACCAAAAAAGGCAATCAAAATCCTCTATCGCAAAAACTAATGGCCCGAAAGCAAATTATTTCAACACATTTCTTCAAAACACTAAAGCAATGTTAATTAACTTTCCTTACTTACTTTAGATCAATAAAAATTATAACTTTACTAAAAATTGTATTTTTAAGTGTGTTTGATTTCTGATATTTCAATATAAGTCAGAAAATTAAATTAAAACAGAAGAAAAACAGAAGAAAAATTATTTTCCCCAGGGAATATAATATACAATATAATAATCCAAAAGTCGATGGCGTGTAAAGAATATGTTAAAAAAATTAAATAAAAATGGTGATAGGGAAATAAAACGTAAATGAACTCCCAAGACGTTGTCATAATAACAAGCACATACACTTGAATAATAAATACAGATTTTTTAAATAATAGCCTAAGTCGACTTATGTCAGTTTGAGTTACGTATGCTACTAACTAAACTTTATACATGCGTGAAATCCCCATTTCTCAAACAATATTCTTAAATAGTTATGTATTAATAAAAACACGTAGGAATGAAGCCCTATTGCAGTTAAAAGCGCTTAAAAAACAAATACGGGATTGCCCGTATAAACATCTTTTAGTTTGTAGAAAATTTTTTTCCTAATACTTTTTCTCAATTTTGTTCAAAAAATTTCTGTATATAAAAAGTGATTTTTGTCGAAAGTATCGTTTTCGGCTAAGGCCGTAATTGCTTGGTACCCCTGGTATATACATATGTATCTATAGATGCATAGGAGTTGTTTGTTTATAAAGTGCCATAATACTGCACACTGTCAGTGAAAAAAGTTGTCAAGCTTAATGTGGCCAATGATACGCAAAGGAAATGATATTTGTGTTTTATAAAGACTTGGTGCAATATCTGATATTCAAAAACTAAAATAAATTTTATAAAAAAGACATACTTTATTCGAGTTTTGAAAAAGCATTTGTCATAGTTTTAAGTCTTTACACAAATTATTTAATATTACAAGCCTTTACCCATGATCTGTCATGGTTTCATCACTACACGCACACTATTGTCTATTCCGAATGACAAATTTATTTAGTCAAAGCTTTTGTCAAAACACTGCTGAAGGCTATTTTACACTGTGAGGGTTTAACACAAGTAAAGTCAGTAAAAATTATTTCAGAATTCCATCCGCAATTCAAAAATGAAAATAAAAATCAAACGACAATTTTTTTAGCATTTACACGGTTGGTAAAAAACCAGAACAAAGTAAAATTAATAAAGTGGAAAGATTTTTGAAGAGACCATACGACTAAAAAATTTTCATTAGTCTTTTACACAAGAACTTGACATGTTGTACGACTAGTGGATCACGTTCCCTTTTTTCAAGTAGTCACAACTGAATTTTGAACTCTCATACTTTCCTTTTTAAGTTAAAACTATGTCCACGGCATAAACATATAAATTACAATGTTTATTTATTGGAAAATTATCGATAAATAATACATGAAAAGTTTTGAAAAGTTTCATTCTAATTAATACTAGTTGAGTAAATAAGAACTTCTGCTCGGTGTCGCGTACGACTCAGGAAGCTCTGGTGGTGAATTTACAACCCACAGGTTATTGCTAGTGCTCTGAGTTCTGTATAAGTGACTATATTTAACACTATTTTAAAAAAAGCGACGTTTTTGGAACTAAATTGTACATTGTATTGAACAAAACTCTCTCATTTGATGTGATTAATTGAATTTTATTTCAGTAAATTATGTATGCGACAGTATTTAATTCATATTTTCATATTTTTATTTAATAACCATAAACAAATTTTTGTTTATTACATATAGAAGCTTCTAGTTAAAATGTATTTCTGTGGTTCCAAGCAATAACTGCTTAAGTCTAAAATGTTTCTGAAGAAATTAAGAAAGTGCATTAGAAGCCGAAGATCAAAAATGATAATGAAATTGTCATATATTTTCTAGGTTTAATTTTTTTTTCTAAGTGTAATGGGGCTGCATTACAATTTAGATCAACATGTTTTTATTTATAACTTATTAAAAACATTTGGTCAATTCACACAAGTCGTTGTATCGTTGTTTTCATGGTATTGTTGGAAGAACATACAACAGTGTATGATTGTTGTTGATATTCTTCATATACAAATCCGATACACTATACACTTTTTTCCATATGTTTTTAAAAGTTGTATTGATTTTGCGCTATCAAATTTTGTGAATGAAAAAAATGTGTACATGTTTTCACATGTTTTTAAAAAGTTGTGTTGGTTTCAGACACAATACAGCATAGCATTGAGCGTTCACAAACAAACAAATGTATTCAATACAACATACACGCTACAAAGTCGTGTGAATTGCCCAATTGTTAGAGCGATGTCAGTAGAATATGTTAGCATACGTAATTTAAATTCACTTAAGTCGACATAGGCTGTTATTGCTTGGGACCATAGATTGAATATTTATTTAAATAGTGGTTGAAAATTAAAAACAAATAAGTTATAAAATAAGTAAAGATATTTACAAAAATTGTTTCCTAATTTTCGAATATTGAGTAATCGAACATTGTAATCGAGTATTTAAAACTCTATTGAGATTAAAAACAAAATTTAAGCACACATGCCACACTTTCTTTCTTACGAATAAGTAAAAATCTTTGATATTCCTCTCGTTGTTGCATTGCTCTTTTAAACTCTTTTCCTTCTTCGCCTTTCATTCCAGTTTTGCGGAATTCGTATTTTTTACCCCCTTAAAGTGATTAATTTTTTTTTGTTCCAAAGTGTTCGAAAGCCAAGTTATAAATCCTCAGGAGTTCAGTAAAAGTGGTTGCTCGGCTGTGCAGCAGTATGTGTTTTAGAATATATTTTTACAAACACACGCAGGTAATCTACCTATATGGGCATGAAAGCAAATACACAGATATATTCGCTTCGTGGATATTGAAAAATTTTATGGCTTTTCTGTTTAAACTTGTGGGATCAAATTTATTTAACTAATCCAGAGGGTTCACTTAATGTTAATAATGATGTTGCAAAACCAACCTGTCAGCCTGTTGTTGGTGGTCCCAAGAAAATTTATATTAAATTCGTGAGTTAATTTTTATAGATAAAATCTTATAAGATAGAGATTAAGAAATATTACAAATCCAGTTTTATTTCAAAAAGTTTAAGAGAGATAAAAAAATTGAATTTGAAAAATTAAAACAATTCTACTTGTGCATGGGCGAAGTCTAATGGCGAAAAAGTCTGAAAATACCATGGATTAATAAAAAAAATTAAAGTTATTCAATTATTTAATTCTGCTAGATGCTATTCTTTTTCATCTTATTAAAGATCATTCATACGATTAGTAATTATTGACTATATTTATGGTTAACAAACGGGCTTATACGGCTTAGTTTATACATTGTCTGTTATACGGTGTTCAGATATGCACCTTTATTGCGTAAATCGCAAAGAACGCCATTATTGAGCTCAATATTTTATATAAAGTTTCAATTAATAATTGCGCTATAAATGCGCAAATTGTTATAATATTGAGTAAAATTTAAAATGCAGCACTGTCATAAGTGTTTTTAGTGAGCATATTACAATTAACCGAACACTTTTTGTTGATATTTGACAACTTAAAAGTCAACAACAACAAACAAAAAAAAACAAAATAAGAACATTTATGTTGAAACAACCAGCTGCTTTGTTTACCAGCTGTCAAATGAATATTCAATAAGCAGTTGAACTTAAAATATTGTACTCAATTAATCGAATATTGAGTCAATAAAAGTGCAAATCTGAACATAGTATTAGCCTCAATTATTGTCAATAAATTATTAATTGTATGCACTTTACTGACTAAATTTTATTCCATATCTCTATTTAAGCCTTAACAATGTCGTTTGACTTTGAATGAAATTTTAAGTTAAAAACTAAGGTTCGTCTATCTGCTTTTATTCATATTAATATAACTTATTTAATCCTTTAATTACGCTTGAACACTTTAAGTCCCAAACCGAAAATTTCCAAAATCTGAATAACTAAAAACCGAGTGGATGTTATATTACTTTTTTGTATTTTTAAAGATGTGTATTTATGTTTCCTATCTATAGCCGGTTATATTAGGACAGTCATCTTTTATATATGATCCTTTGAAGTTGACAATTTTTGGCGGATGAGAATATAATCTTTTTCTATATATATATAAATGAATGTTTGTCTGTATGTCCTTTATAGAATTGTAAACTATGCATTTGATCATGTTATGATCTTTAGCAAAGTTGTTGCGCAAGAGTCGACGAAGGTTTCTGAGTTGGTATGACCAATTTCCGGCAGGTGGCGCCACGGAAAATCAGTCAAAATGAATTAAATCGTAAACTGTGCATTTGATCATGCTATAATCTTTAGCAAAGTTTACGGGTCTTATATTTTGTTTTTTATATAGCTTTAGCACTGCTGGTAATAGACTTATGGGCCTGTATGATACCGCTTTCGTATGATCCTTGCAAGGCTTAGGAATTATTTTAACAACTGCCAATTCGGTAGTATTATTACATATATCTGTAATAAAGAGGGAATGCATGTGACAATATAATTTTAATCGTATCTGCTAAAAAAATTTGTCGATATGTGAACATAACGGGAACACAGTTTTGTTTATTTAATTTTTTATGGTCCTATGGTGCACACTGATAACAATCGGTGGAGAAGGACACTCAGAATCATATTAATTTAACCAGTGTAGCCATTCTTTTATGAGTATAATTGCAGTTAAAATAAAAATCCTTACTTCTATATGAAACTGCGCTCCGCAGTGAATAGTTTAACTCTGGTACAGCAGTAGTATGTTTATGTATGTTCGGGCGCAGTTTCTCCATACAAAATTTGGTGCATGCATAGCTGTAAAAGAGTAAGAACATTGTAGAATTGTGAAATGAATTGTGTGCGATCGGTCTTTAGGTTTGTAACATGTATTATGAAAAGGTATTGCTTTTTAATGTGTATGTGTGTGTGTGTGTGTGTTAAAATTTGGGAGAATGCATATCTGGAAAAGAATTAAATCATTTTAATTTTGAATTTTTCCCTACAAATTTGGGATCATACCTGCTTATTCTTGTTCATTTTATTTGTATTGCTTTTCAAACGAATGGTTGGACGGACAGAATGAGTGTGTGCACGTTTCCTCATCTACATCCCAGAGTATAAGTAGACTGTGAAAATGTATATACGTATGTATGAATGTTTGGACGGACAGAATGAGTGTGTGCGTAACATGTAATGTGTATGATCGTTTTTTTATTTTTAATAGTAAATTCTTGGCACGTATTGCTCATGATCAGAGGTAGAAGAAATAGAAATATAAACTATTAAGAAAGGGTAGGTTGGTTGTGCGGTTGTTTTTAATTTGATGAGAAAGAAATGTATAGTTGTGCCTGTGGGTTTTTTTTCACGTATAAGTATAAGTAATATCTGTTTTCACATAATTGAATTTACTGATTGATCTACAACACCCCAGAGTATAAATAGACTTGTTTTTAAGGATTTAGAATTTTTTAGTTTTACTGTTTTAAATAAATGAAATTATAGAATAAAGGGATTAATTAAAACAAATTAGTTTTTTATTTTTTTAAAATTTTATTACATATTTCTTTTTTTCAGATTTTTACAGATTCGAATTTAAAAATACGTTTATACAGATTAAATAACTTAAGTGTTAACAAATATTGTGTATAGAATGTTTGACATCGACAAATGTTGAAAGATTGTGAATAAGTATTTTCACAATAATACAAACGTATGACATATTAATACATACAAATGGATTACTTATTTTACTAATGTTACATATTCTTAGTTCATTTATAAGTTTCATAAATAAATCTATATGTCTTATTAATAGTTCTTCCAATACAGCTGATGTTACCATTTTTATTCCCCTTCTTTAAAAATTTAATAGTAGGTTGTGTTAGTGCGGGACGATGTACTCTGAATTATTTCATTTTAATTTATATTTATTGAATAAAAATTTTAAACACAAGTGCCCACAATTAAATGTATTAAATTTTTGTTTTCGTTCATAATTATATTCAACAGGAAATTTTAAGTAGTTGACAATCTCAAGTGGTGGTTGTAAGTTTCCAAAGCTATCAAAGTATTCTTTATAGTTGTGGTTTTTATAATATGCTACCCAATGTGTTCCCATACCATTTGAATCATCTAAATTAACAATGCCGCATTCTTGTTTGAATGGTTTTTCAGGGTTTTTTTCATCACGCATGAAAACACCCCTAAAATGTTTGAGATGTCTTCCATATTTATTCAAATCCAAATCTGTTAATGGGCGATTGGGAAGGTTATCTAATAGTTTTTTGGAGCTGGACTATAGTAGAGACCATATCCAGTTTTATATGGTTTGAGGTACAACCCTTTACCCATTGCAATTGATTCCATATATCTATTATGACGGTTAGCTTCAGCCAATTGTTCTTTTCCATTTTTGATAGCATTTACTGCTTTGACAATAGCGGATCCTCCACTTGCCAAACCACCAAGCGCTGACAATGCTGTTAGTACGGGAATAAGTGGAAGAAATCCTCCAATTTTCGGTACAGGTATAACTCTCGGTATTATAATGTCTGCTCGCTTTTTCCCTTTAAAATTTGAATGAATAGCCTTTTGAGCTATTTTAACAGCATCATTTATATCAAGGGGTTTCTGTTCTTTCAATTGTTTTAAAGTTTTTCTTACAGTAGCTGTGAATAATTTCTTATTACATTTATTCATTTTTCCTTTTCTTTTCTTATGTCTCTGCTCCTTCAAACCTAATCCAAATTTCACTTTAGCTTTCATAGCGTTTGTCACAAACCACGCGTTAGCACGTTCTTTAATATCACTATCTTTAGATTTAACTCGTTGCCAGGCTTTTTCAGCTAATATTTGATCTGCTTGATGTCTTGTGTCTATATCTTTTGATTGTGGATATGCAATATCGTGCTCTCTACAAGCTGCGTCTAATAAATTTATACCCTTATCTCCTCTTGCTAAACGTTTTTCAAGTTTTGTACCAGGTCCACAGAACTGATAACCAGGTAGATGTAATTCAACAGGTACTTTATTTATTAAGTTGTTTACAAATCCTCTTCTCATCTTACACTGGCTGAGGTTTTGTTTTGACTGTAGATTATAACAAATTTTTTTTCGTTACTTTTATACCTCTTCGCAAAAATAACTGAAATCAAGACGATCTCCTATATATACAGCAATTTATATGATTTCAGTATGTTAATTTTTTGATATTGATTTTGATCTGCTTTGTATCTGATCACGATCTACTTTACATCTGATCACGATCTGCTTTGTATCTGCTCACGATCTATTTTATATCTGATAACGATCTACTTTTTTGGTTTTGTCTATTTTATTTTAATTTTTTTTTTTTTTTTTTTTTTGACATTACCATGTTTTAGGTATACCTACCTCAATGTTTAAATTGTTTATTTGATCAGCTAGATCATCATGTATTTGTGTTATATGTTTTTCGATTACGATATTTTTGTTTTTATGGTTATATTTATTAAAACCTTCTCCAAATTTATTAATATAAGACATTTCTTTCACTCTTCTAATAAATTATGTTAGCTTCTTTAAGTTCTTCGATAATAGAGATTATTTCGTTTTGATGATTGTTGTGACCAGAACCTTCCGATGAAAGAAGTAAACGTAGTCTGTCAACTAGTTCATTAGGATCATCCCAATGTATGTAATTTGATCTCAGATTATTTTGTAATTTTAGCATTAAACCACTGCCTTTTGTTAAAATGTTTGTTGTTGTTTCGAATAAACGTTTAATTATTCGTATATATTTGAAGGCTCGTGTTCCTTTCACTTGTTCATTAGGTTCATAGCGACGTTTATGTGCATTGGTATTAATTAAAATCTCTTTATATTTTTTCAAATCATTTTTAGAATAATGGAGAGGTTTTTTATGAAATACTAGTTCAAATAATCCAGGCGTCATTTTCAATTTCATATTCCCTATCTGCATAGTATTATCTCTATTAAATATTAATTTTTCCTTGCCATATCTCCAACTACCGTCTACATCTTGATTAAAACCATAAATTTTATCCAATTGCTTATTATTAATAAGTGTTTGTATATTTTCAAATAATGGAGAGCTTTTCGTCAGCTTTAAACATTGTTTTCTTTCCAAGTTCTTGATACATGTACTTGATACAGGTCTATTATGGTCATAGTTTTTTTCACCATCATTATCATCAGTTGAAATATTTTCATACTGAAAATCGTTATTATCACCGTTTACATCATCATAATCATCGTCATCATCAATAGTGTTGTCTATATCTTTATGCTTATCTTCAAGTTTTCCGATGATTTCATTATCACCATTTACGTCATAATAATCATCATCATCATCAATAGTGTTGTCTGTATCCGTATGCTTATCTTCGAGTTTTCCAATGATTTCATTATCACCATTTACGTCATAATAATCTTCGTCATCATCTATAGTGTTGTCTACATCCTTATGCTTATATTCAAGTTTTGGGATGTTTTCATTATCATCATTTACATCATCATGATCATCGTCATCATTAATAGTGTTGTCTATATCCTTATATTTATCTTTAAGTTTTCCAATGATTTTTTAAGTGGTTTTGTTATTGGTTGAAAGGTATCTTCTAATAAATTAACTCTATCTATTTGATTCAGTTTAATATTTTTTAACTTTTTCTTTAGAAAAGCCCTTGTCTTTACAAGATCTTCCAACACTTTATTATGGTAATTTTTAGACATTATAATAATTTTTTTTATCGAATTTGATCTGGTTATGATCTGCTCGCTATCTGATTATGATCTGCTTTGTATCTGATTACGATCTGCTTTATATCTGATCACGAACTGCTTGCTATCTGGTCACGATCTGATTTATACCTGATCACGATCTGCTTGATAGCTTGTGTCTATATCCATTGATTTTGAGTACGCTATATCGTGCTTTCTACAATCTACATCCAATAAATTATTCCTTTATTTCCTTTATTCTTGCTATTCGTTTTGAAGTTTTGTATCAGGTCCACAAAACTGATAAACAGGTGGATGTAATTCAACATATAATTTGTTTATTAAGTTGTCTACAAATCTTCTTCCAATCTTACACTGATTAGGTGTTTTTCTTTTGACTGTAGTTTATAACCATTTTTTTTCATTACTTTCATACCTCTTCGCATGAAACACTACACCAGCTATACCTGCTATACCAGCTATACCAGCTATACTAGCAAGCTGTACAATCTGTACTAGCTATACTAGCAAGCTGTACTAGCTATACCAGCAAGCTATACAATCTGTACTAGCTATACTAGCAAGCTGTACTAGCTATACTAGCAAGCTATACAATCTGTACTAGCTATACTAGCAAGCTGTAATCTGTACTAGCTATACTAGCAAGCTATACAATCTGTACTAGCTATACTAGCAAGCTGTACTAGCTATACTAGCAAGCTATACAATCTGTACTAGTTATACTAGCAAGCTGTACTAGCTATACTAACAAGCTGTACAATCTGTACTAGCTATACTAGCAAGCTATACAATCTGTACTAGCTATACTAGCAAGCTGCACTAGCTATACTAGCAAGCTATACAATCTGTACTAGCTATACTAGCAAGCTGTAGTAGCTATATCAGCTATACCTGCTATACCTGCTATACTAGCAAGC